>VXBQ01003850.1:92182-170770 GCA_013400175.1 Phainopepla nitens
GGCGGAGCCCCGCCCCGCCCGCCCGCCGGCACCGCGGGCAGCCAATGGGCGCCGCCGCGGGTGGCGCCGTTCATTGGCTGGACCGCCTGTCACTCTCTCCGGCCGCGGCTATAAATGGCTCTGTCTCGCAAAACCTCCCTCAGCTGCTGCGGCGGGAGCCGGGGGTGTGGGGGGGGGCGTGGGGNTGGGTGGTGTCGTGGGGTGCCGCTTTCGGCAGCGTGTTCCCTTTTTTGGAGCCGCTTTTGGGGGTTTGTGGCTTCGGGAGAGCTCCAGGAAAGGCTTAGCTGCGCCAGCGCTTGGGCGCTCATTGCCCCCTGGGGAGGTGCATTCTGAACTTGAGTCGGGGCTGAGCCCCTGGCCTGCTACGGGGCTGTTTCTCCATCTGCCTGTCAGTGCCACACAAGCCACATGTACCGCTTCCCCGTGTGACCTGCTGGCTCACCATTTACAAGAAGTCACAGTCATGAATTTCACCGTTGAGTTCATAGCCTGCTAATAAACACCTCCCGGAGCTTGGATTGAGGGCTGTTGAAATTAAAGAGCAGCTTGTTGCTTCACGCCGGTAAAAGGAGCCCTCTGTGCTTTGTCCCGCTCTGGGCAGGGTGTTCTCGGGCCGCCCACAAGGTGGTTACACAGGTACCGCCGTGTGGGTGTGAAAAGGAGCTCGGTTTCCTCCAGAGGCTCCTGCACTGTGCAAGCACTGAGAGAAACTCAGTGGCAGCTTTACTCTGTGGGTTCACTATTTAGGGTAGTGATGCTGCTGTTGTGCAACTGATCCTCTGTCTTCTGTGGTTTGTTTCATGTGTTCTGGGAATTCCATGCATCCTTTAGGGTCTGAAAACTTCCATTCAAATCAGATGGCATGCTTAGCTTAGGATAGGATCCCAGCGATCTCACAAGAGCTCTGCTCTTGACCTGTAGTGCTAACTGGTTGGCAATGTTCAATCCTTTTTATGGACTTGATTTCTTCCCCTTCTGTTCTTTCCTTCCTCCTGCTTCAAAGTCCATAGTACACATTTTGATCTCCACAGAATTATAGAATCGTAAAATGGATTGTATTGGGAGGGACCTTAAGTCCAAGGCCCCTTGCCATGGGCAGGGATATCTTTCACTGGACCAGGTTGGTCAAAATCCTATCCAACCTGAACGCTGCCAGGGTTGGGCCATCACTAACTTCTCTGGGAAATCTGTGGAGTTCTATGCTCCATTAAAGCCCTTACACTGGATGTAGTAGGATAGTTCCGCACTAGAACTTTAGAAACTGTGGAAAAATCTTGCAAATTATTCTGTCTGAAGAGTGACATTTAACAAGTTTCCATATGCTTTCATGTTTTCTTACCAGTGCTTCAACACATTACAGTATTTTTACACATTCGGGTACCTGCACAGTAGCCCTCAGTGATTTTTCTGTCTTTCTCAAAGATTTCAAAGAGGGTCTGGTGGCAATTCAGGCAGACTGCAATAAAGAAGCTCAGGAGAAGTTTGCAAGGTCTTGACACCCAGGCTGTTCTCTGATTTTACTCATTGAGTGGTGCGAATTTATTATGTAAATGTGTGCTTCAATCCTCCCTTTTACAAAGAAGTGAAATGAAGTGGATTTTTTATTGAAAAACAAATTTAGCACAATAACTTTCAAACAAAAATTAGAGCATGCACATCCTCATGCACACAGACACATCTGTGGCAGAATTTTCTGTAGAGAGCCCAATGAGCTAGGCAACATTAAAGGCAACATTGTTTGCATCTAATAGATTAGTGCTGCTTAGGGATATGAATTTTTGCATTTCTGTGCTGGAAAAAAAAAACTGGCAGAGACATTTTCACATAAAAGTCCTTTTGTCAGGAGAGCTTAGTCTGCTGAAGAAAAGACTCTGTTACAAGATGAGTATAATGACAGTTATTTCACAAGGACTGTCTGAGCCTTCCTACTTTTTGTCCTTTCACTGATGAGCGTTTGCATTAGGAAGGGTTACTGGCTGGAGCTCGACAGTATCCAATTAACTATTAACTTCCACAAACAATAGAGTGGGTACGTGTAATGTAGTTGTTCCTCTGACAATCTTTCTCTTGAATTAGTTATGCTTCTTTCCTGAGAAAAAGGCAAGTTCAAAACAGGGGAAAAAAAATCCACTTGGCCCTCATCTGACCTACTACAGCAAAAATCAAATGCCTCTTGGCACATTCCACTGCTTGATGCGTGCACAAAGTGCACAGTGAAGGAAATGCTGAAGCTGCCAGTGGGAAGAAGTTGGGACAGGCACATTGAAACATCCCTTAATTCTGGTGAGGATGGCAGTCCCCTTTTAGGCCTGAACAATATTTAAAGCCAGCAAATTTCTAAATTCATTCTTCCTGTTGAGTTATTCTTTCATCCTGCAGCCACTGCTGTTCAACTGGAGTGTCCATCTGAAATGGGAAATGATTAAGCAATGAAAAACTCCAAAAATTGTATTTAAATGCAAGTGTAAGGCACGTACACTGTAACAGCTTTAACGAGGGAAACCTGAGGGGAGAAAATAAAATTTTTAAAATACAGGAAATTTAAATCCCTAGTATTCCAGCTTTGGTTGCTGGAAAAAAAACAAATTACCAGGGAGCTTGCTATTCTGTACCAGCAGGAAATAACACAAGAAATGAATAATCATATTTCAACAGAGGGAAGTTTTCATGCTGAGAGATTTTTGTTAAGGTATTACCTAACTATCAGAGTAAAGAAAAATTGGTAAAAGATGCTCCAGGCTTGCCATAAGTTCATGTATGCTGCAGTGGCTGCACACCTGGGCAGCCAACTTCTCTAGAGTGTGATTGTTGCTATTCCTTGAATCTGGAGCTTGTTTCATCCAAGCATTTTTCTGACTCCTTCAGAAGCTATTCAGAAACACTGATGTTGCTCTTGCATTTCACTGTGCTCATGTTCTGGCTTTCTCAGGCACTGGGAAAGATGCAAAAAAGGTAGAGATACTTGGCAGTGGCAGCAAAAATCTGAATGGTTGTTTGGCTGAAAAATGGCCATCTAAAAATTGTCTGCATCTTCCAACCAAAAACGGAGTCCTCTCTTGAAGACAGGATTTATTCCCAGCCTGCCACTCAGCCCTGTTTTTTAACAGAGCAAATTCCTCTCGGTGCTTCTACCTCCATTTCACCTCAGTTTTTCTTTTTTCAACTGTTAACCTTTCATGACCAAATCTTTAGCCGAGCACCTTGCTCAGAAAAGCTGTATTTTTGCCGAGCCTTTTCTATACTCCCATATCAACAATGAAGAAAGAGAGGCACAAATACACCCAGGGTGTATCACAGAAGGACTGGCCATGGTTGCCCCTGCCCCTGCAGCTGTTCTGTGCCCCGGGCTGGCTCCTGCTTAAGGCCACATGCCATCTCTACAGTACATGGATGGGGGAAGGAAAAGCCAACTGCCCTTCAACCACGTTCTTAAACCCTGTATGCTGAGGAGCTGGGCTTCAAGGGATGGCACAGCAAGGGAGGATCTGAGGCCCTCACCTGGCACCATGGCAGGGCAGCAGGAGGCCAGGCTCCTGTGAAGGAAAGGGAAGAAGCAGGGGAGCTTTCCCATCCCCTTCCTGTGACTGGGTTAAACGGTGTATGCATGACAATACAGAAGGTTTTCCCATCTCACAGACAGATTTCATGTTCATGAAAATTCAGATCCCATTCCAGTTTTGTAGATGTAAACTGAAGCAAATGAATGCCTCATGAAAATTCAGATCCCATTCCAGTTTTGTAGATGTAAACTGAAGCAAATGAATGCCTCAGTTGCTGAGCTAGTTTGCAAAACACAGGTTTTGGTTTGTAGTATTGGAAACTTATTTTATACACAAAGCTTCTAGATGAGTTCATGGCTCATGTAGCACCCGTTGTAGCACTAATACTCAACAAGAAAAGGGATGTAGAAAATCATATTGAAATACAATTGTATATACAAATGCTTAGTAGCCACAAAATGCCACGTTTAGGTAACCTTTATTCTGTCTTTTCTGTGATAACATTATGAAATAATCTTCCATGTTGTGATGCTGCATCTCCACACAGAGATGTTTGTTCTGTTTTGCTCAGAAATCAGACATGATCCATTCCAGTAGGTAAATTGTTGTTCCACTTTAACAAGACAAAAACCAAGGAGTGAGAGAGAACAAACAATCTGTCCAAGAAGTCTTTTGGGAAGGTAGGAACAGAGGTTGGTCTCCAAACTTACAGAATCGTAGAATCATTTAGGTTGAGAAAGACCATTGAGATCACTGAGTCTGTGTTTCTTTACCCTCACCCCCACATCACTGTCATTCCCCTCTCTGTGGAGATTCTGTCTGAGCTGCAAATGCCTCTGCCATATGCTCAAAGGTGATGAACATTTACATTTATTCATCTCCTTCTGAAAGCAGAGGCCTTTAAACGCATTTGTACTATTACATAAACATGAACCTGGAAACTGTAAAGTTCATAGTGTGCCAATATTGCTGATGGTAGCTGAGGCCCAGTGTCTGGATAAAGAGCAGTCAGATACACTTATATTGAAGAGATAGTCCAAGTGAAAGGAAATCACATTAAGGGTCTTGATTGTCAACTCATTTTACAGTGGCCTGCTTTGTGGTACTGCTCTCGTACAGTTAGATGAAAAATGTTGAGGGAAATTTTGATAAATAGACTTCACACACTGGACATCTTCGCTGTAAGCAAAACACACTGTGAAGGTGGCTCCTTTAACTTACCTCAGGATAACTTGGTGGATGAGCCACTGATGGCCAGGAAGCTGCATCATTAAGGGGAAGTCTGACTTAAGTCCTCAGCAAGTGCGGGTTTCTGGAGGTCTTCTTCTAAAGGTCTGTTTCACTCTTTCCTAGGAAAACTGAATATAGGTCCAGACAGCATGGCAAAAGAATCCAAGGCAACTTGAACAGGCAAATATAAGATATTTTTGAAGGGTCTGTCAAAATCCAGCATATTGTCTCACTGATAGATGAGCTTTGAAAGAGAGAGTCTGTGTCCCCTTTGCAACTCTTAATTATTTTATGCAGATTTGTTACAAACTATAATGATTTTCTAGCTCCACTCACTGCAAATGCCCAAATACCTACTTGAATAATGCACAGTTAAGGCTCTAGCATATTTTCCAAAGATGTGACTATTTGTAAAGACTGATCTAAAATTTGCAAAAACAATGCCAGTCTAAACAACTGACTGCCAAGGGGCACAAACTATAAAACTCTGTACTCCAGACATCTGGCACAGGCTTCCCTGCCAAAGAGTGGGCTGGTTGCACTTTAGTCTTTGCCTCACTTTCTTTGTCTCATCTCTCTCCTTGTCTAAGCCAGCCTGCCTCTTCTTTACCATTCCTTCTTCCCACAGGAAGGTGGGGTTACCCAGAGCACTTTGTTAGTACCAGATATTAAAGAGTCAAAACCAGGCACCAGGCTATTGGCTAAAATCTAACTCTGGGACAAGTAGCTCCCTTCTACTCTTGGCCTGTCACTCAGGAGATGTCTGGAGAGTGGATATCTTTTCCTTCCACTACTGACTGAATCACAGATCTGGACATGTCTTGCAGACCAAACTGAAATAAAGCATTTGCTGCCACATCCCTTCACTTTATGTTCTGTTTCTGATGGGGGTCAGTAGCCTGAGAAAAGCCTCATTAAGACAAGAGTTCTACAGATGGAGGAGCAAGGGAAAGCTTCCTGTGCTTTCTCATGCTGACCTGACCTCTTTCTTTATAGAGAGAGAGCACTAGGATGAACGTTTTCTGCCGCTAGAGACAGCACGGGGCAGGGAATGAAGATTCCTGCTCACAGCAAAAGATCACCTGAGAGGTAGGTTGCATTAAGGTAATAAAGGAATGTTTTCAAGGATGGAGCAGGCTGCATGTCCATGAATAACTCTAGCTGTGTGCATTCATGCCTAGTGACCTAATTCCCAGTCCAAACTGTGTGCATGGAACCTGATGCTGGAGATGATGGCTGGCTGAAGATTTGCACTAACAGCAGTGATCACCAGTGACCCACCAGCACCTGAGTCAGCATCCCCTCAAGGGGCAAAGTAGCAGAACCCTTCCTCTTATGCCTTCCTCACCACACCTGCTGCTCTGATCCTGTGCCACTCTTCTGTCTTCCGCCACTGCTTTGCTTTCATAATGCTGTGCCAATATTGTGAAGAGCAGGCAGAAGTGCTTGATTGCATTAAAACCGGTATCAATGGAAGAAGAGGCGGATTCATGAGCACACTGACAAAGCATGACCCTGAAGCTTGCACTCCTCTAATCATGGCCAGCTCCATCCCATCAGATATGGGTCAAACGTTCAAATCCAGTTCATCCCAAATCATTGGTAGGAGGTTTTTGGTCTCCCCATCAATCTGCCTGCTCTAAATTTCACCCTGAACAGTGTATTTACTGTGCAAGTCATTCCACACCACAGCAGGGCCGTGGACCAGCGGGCTCAAATCCAGCCTGGAGAGGATGAGGTCTGTTGCTTGAACCTGAGTTTTATGCCCAAGTGATTCTGTCAGCAGGCGATTTGGGGTGAGGGTAGAAGGAGCAAGAGAATTTATACCTTTAGAGCCCCTTGTTCAACCTATAGTACATATCATTAACTTCTCTTCCTCCAAGACACATCAAGTGTCAGGATAATCGCTGTGAGCCTGTGAACTGCAGCACTGAAAATAATTATCAAGGCCACTCTCCATTTAAACTAGAAGAGCTGTTGCTCTGCTGTAATGAAAAGATCTCATGCTTTGCCCTATCACAGCAGGGATCCAGGCTGTATTAAGTCTTTCTTACTGGCCTTAAAGGCTTTAGTGATGTTTCTTTCTTTGGAGCATTATCTTTCTGCCAATTTAGAATCCCATCTCCTCCCCATAAAGCAAACCTGTAGTTATCCAAGCAGTAGTGGAGGATGGTAGGTGGCAAGAAAAACATAAATAGCACAGGAGCATTCTTTGTGGCATTTATAAATAATGAGTGCAATTTCCTAGGTCTTAGGACTGTTCAGGCCATAATTTTAGGAAAAGGAGAAGTGAACCTCAGTCAGACAGGAGCCCTAACCATATAGCTGTAATACTGTGTAAGTAGCAACAAGCTAGGCACTGCTGCAGATCCAACAGGCACCAAAAATTGTAGTAATAAAGTAAGAGCTTTGGGACCATCAGTCAGCTCCCTCCCCCAGGAAGGACACTGAGGACATACATTTTTTAATGAAGCAGTGTATTCCCTTTCTTCACTGGATTAAAAGAAGCTTTAGATGCCCATCTCCACTTGCAAAGTAGGTGTTCAACCTCCTCTCAGTTGCATGCAGATTACTCTCCTGTCATACAAAGGGAAACCAGCAGTTTAAGAACAATGTGTTGATATTGTATTGTATTCCCAAAAAGTACTTTTCATAATGACAGCTTCTAGTGAGATCCCATGTGCTGTGCAGCCACGTGGGCAAATGCTTATTCCACCCACCGAATGTGCAGGTAATGAGAGTGAATGGGACAGGGGGCAGGAGCAGAATCCAATCAAAGCTGTTGAGTACCTCTGGCAGATGGAGCACGCTGAGCAATTAATAACCCCTTTCTAGAGTTAGTGCCATGTTGGTGATGATGAGTTTGATAACTGTAACAGCTGTATCACTGGCATATTGCATGTCATGCATAATGCTGCTGTTATCTCTATCCTGAGAGAAACAGAGCTGTAATAAATGATAAGACTGACACATGCAGTCCTTTGGTTTTTAAGGTGATTACAGATAACAGAGTTAGGGTGCATGTGTAGTGACATGTTCCAAGGTTCCAAACTTTAAAACCACCAAGGACTGGGTGTTTTCCCTGACTGCCAGAGCAGAAGGAGGGGGAAAGCAAGGACAAAACAGAGAGCTTCACATTGGGTACAGGTGAAGTGGACTTGTCTGGAAAGCAGTGGTTTTCCTCCCTGTCTCTGCTATGCTGCAGGCTGTGTCTCCTTTTCCTTCTGCATTTAGGTGAGGTTGCCAAGCGCACGAGTGTGAGCCTGGGGTTGGTCTTGCTTGCCAGGGAGCCTAGCTGAGATGGATGGTATGTGGTTCTTGGGGGAAACACATGTGACTTCTCACAGAATGTGGCTGCAGCCTGGCTCTCAGTCTAACCATCACACCCATCCTGTTTCATTAGAACCTGTTTATGTTTTTAATACTGTATCTGCTGCTAATTACAGACCAACAATACTAACTCAGTGTGCAAACAAGGCTATCATCCAAATACTGTTTTGCATAACCAGAATGCTGGGGTTGCAAATATTTGCATAATATTTAATTATTTAAGCAGAACATAAAATTTGTCTTCCTCTCAAAAGCATTTTTGCGAAATGTCTCAATAATTAAACACCACTATGTTTATTAACAGCGGGGAAGATTCATGAAATGTATTAGTCAGAAAAAAGCAAGTAGCTGCATCTACAGTAATCAAAATATGCCATTCCAAAGTACGTCCCCAAGCAAGGCAAACACCAGCATGAACTCCTATGGTGCAACCAAGCAGAAGACAATTAAAAGTGTAACAGTTCAGCAGCTGTAACTTGGAGGGGTCAGGGAGCCAGAATTCAATGGCTTAATTCACTCCTTAATCAATACATAACATTTTGAGAAAACTGCTTCAATTATATTGAGGCAGCTGAAGTGAGCCTTTTGTCCACAAAAGGTGAAATTGGGAGTCAGCTGGAGGCCCACAGGTGGTGCTGCAGCCTGGGAAAGGCCTCTGCAGGCTCCTGCTCCGACACGCACCAGGTGACAGGCCCACGTTTGTCCCACCCCCGTGGGACCTGGGATCGGGGGTGCTTCTTCATAGGGCTCCTCTAGGCAGTTGCCTAACAAGCTGGAAAGGAGCGAAACAGGATCTAGTAAAGCAGCCAGAGGCACGTGATAAAAACATCTACCGAGATGGCATAAGAAAGGGGTTCCTTCTGCAGCATTTCTGCACCATTGCTTGCTTATAGGGAAGAGTGACCAGTTTGGATCTCAGTTATTTTGGTGTGTAAATCCAAAAATTCCCCTAAAATGAATGGTCAGAGTTGAGACTGAAGTTAACAAATGTGTTGGGATATCCCAGCACCAGGCAAGATCCAGAGATTCTTTCAAGCAAGTAAAATTTGCAGGCTGCAGAGGAAGAGACAGACCCTGGCTGTTACCTACTGGACTCCAATTTGATCAAAATTGTTTCTTTTGCCCAAGTATAAAAGCTCCAAATTGTATTAGACTGTTAGAAAGGAAGGCAGAATTCAGGACCAGAAATTGTTTCTCAATTAAAGGAGCAATTGCTCACTAAATTAGGAGGAAATATGTCTTATGTCCTGGGAAAAAGCATTCACCTCTAAAGTCAAATATCTAAATAATTTGAAATTATGAGCTTGCATATAAGAGAAGCATAAAATTAAAAGCTTGGGTTTTTTTTATTTGGGTAAGACTGAGTTTTTTATCCTCCCTTTTAAATTTGACTTTATACTTCAGTTGTATTTCAACAACATTATGCAAGAAATTTAGTTTGTGTCCTTCTGCCCTCCCTGAAACTCATCTGCTACTTGCTAACAAGAACTATACATTACTCAAGCCAATTTCTGCAACAGGCATATAGTCGCAAAAAGGAGGCTTCCTTTTTGTCCATCAATTACATAAAAACAGCCAAGGAAACTACCTCTCCTCCTCCAATACCATTGGTGTAACTTGCAGGGCTCGGTGTGAACATTACTGTTTTGTGGCACAGTGCCAGGGGTCCTGTCACCCAGGACGTGGTGAGGGGATGACTGACTTGGGCAGGTGAATCTGGGGAGGTGTTTGTGCAAAAGGATAAAGCAATCAGGGAAACCAGCACAGGTCTGTCTGCTGGAATAACTACCCTCTGCTTTCACCACATGAAAACCTGGGCCCACATAAACAGGCTCTGACAGCAAACGCTGCGTTCTTCCTCAGCCAAAGCAAAACCCTCCTTCCCATCCTGCTCTAGTGAAGTAGGTCACAAATGAAAATCTGCCTCCCCGATCTCTTTTCCACAACCCTAAGGTAAGATAAAATATATTCTCACTTTAATCAGGAAAGTTGGGGCATGAAAAGGCAATTCAAAGGCTCTCTGGTGAGCAGCTGGCAGCACCATCCACCATTAAAAGTGCCCTGCACTCTGCTGCTGGACCAAGCTCATGGCTGGATCTGATGCTGCAGAAATATAAGGCACCCTTGGGTGGCAGGCAGCTCACTCTGGGCTGCTTCAGCACACACAGAAAACAAACAGAAAATCATAGAGGAGGAAGCAGCAAGGAAAGCAGGCAGTCAGAATTCCCAGCTGAGGTGGAAAGGTTCCCTCCGTTATCTCTAGCTCAAGCTTCATTACTTTGTATTGCTTTCCTTCCTTCCAAGATTGTAGCCCACCGTAGCCAGGCTGTGCCCACCACACTGCTGTGCTGCACAAAAGCACAGGCTGCATATCAGGTGTTGGAGCACATCCTGTGAGCACTGGAGCTGCATTTGCTGAAGAAGCTTTGCAGTGCCACAAAGTTGGGAGCCAGACTGACTGATGCCATGACTTGACTTACTTGGGACTTACATTGCTGTGGTTCAACATAAAGGCATAAGCCAACCTACAGGCTTCAGTAAGTAAAAAGGAATCCATTCTGTGTGCTTGAGGTGAGTGCTACAGGAAGAGGCAAAGGAGTTAAAAGGAGGCAAGTCTTGTTTCAAGGAGTGGCTAGAAGGGGAAGATGATGTCTGTTTTGCCTGGACAGGCTCAGGACCTTATTCTGCTGCCTTGTCTGCAGGCAGCCTGCCCATCAAAATTATCTCTGGTGCTGAGTGCAGAGAGGATGAGCCAACAGCTTATTAAATAGGAGTCTCTGTTATTTCTGCTGAGAAAGGTGGCTTTTATTTTCCTGAAGGGTTATTAACTGAATTCTTCTCTTGTCATAACTCTGGTTGTTTTCCTCTGCTTTTTCCAGACAGTTCTCCTTGGTTCTTCAATGTAGGCAACGACTTGGAGAGATTTACTGGTAGTCTTGTTAAATTTGGGACAGGAGGAATAAAAATAATATGGAAATAGGATTTCTTTGGGAGACACAATCACCAGAGCCTGACATTGGGACAAACTTGACTGTAGTTCAGCAACTGCTCATTTCTGATGGAGTGTTGAAATCTTCACAGCACCTTGGACTGCCACCTGCACAATCAGTCCCATGACTGGAGCTGGACCCCAGAGATGTGTAAATAATATTGGCCTCACCTCAGCGTGGTCTGGTACCAGCTGCCAGCTGGGGAGGGCAGCACAGATCGTGGTGGGCAATAGGAGGGTCTTGCTGGATTCCTCTGCCTCCTCACCAGCTCTGATAGGGCCATGGTTTTCTCCTGCTTGGCCCAAAAGCAGCATGGATAGCACATTTGCCTTGTCCCAGAGCTGCCAGCATGGGTGACAAGTGCCAGTGTAAAAGCCATGTGCTGGTAATTGTTGCAGGACCCATTGGTGCAAAGTGTCATTTTTTAGTAGACTCTGAAGAGAGAATTCTTCCTTTTTCTTTTTTTTAATCAGAGGTTTCTTGGGAAGTACTGACTCTCAAAGGCAGGTTAATAATTTATATGTCAATTCTAAACTTGAGAAGTTGAGCCATATTTGGGAAAAAGTGGAGACTACTGATTATGAGTTAAGATACCACAGTACTTTGCTCAGCAACCTTGAATACGCTTCAGTGGAATTATGAACCTGCAAAATACACCATTTCATACTTATTTGCATAGGCAAATGAACAAGCAAAGAGAAATCAACAGTAAAAGTATTCAGTGTGATGGTGTGTGAGATGGAAGGAAGTAAAATTGCCTTCAATCACTTTGCTTCAGTAATATTTATATGCTCTTAGCTGCATTCCTAACAATTCTTAAGAGAGAGATTAGGGATCCTGGAGAGGGAGATAGTTCAGTATTTCCCAGAATGATCTCCATTTAAGTTGCCTTAAGTGAGCTAGAGTGGTTTTCTTCTGGGAATACAGCCAGTGTACACAGAGAGTTAGAATCTGCAGCAAAGGTGCTGCAAGATGCTGCATAGGAAGAAGATCTGAATGGTCTGTGAATCCATGTCCCATCAGTCCCCAGCTTCAAAGGGAAACATGACACAGAGAATTCTCTGGGAGTAATAATCCATTAAAAAAATCTGTATCTGGTTTTTATTTTGTGAAGTCAGACAATAAAAGTTCCCAGGCTACAAAAACTCCGTGGTTTCTATCACTTGTTGAGCATCTTGCAAATATTTGGAGTATGTGAGCCTGAGTGAGACCTGTGCCCCACTGGAGCTGAAATGTCTTCTCCTAGAAGAGTTAATCCCATGCAGCCCCATTGTGCAGGATCACAAAGGGTTACATTCCCCCCTGGGGTTTTTACAGACACACAGCACTGCCCAGTGTTCACACTGGGGGTTTTCTCTGACTCTATAACAGTACAAAAGTTATCTTCAAACCACAAACACAAAATCCTATAATTAAACATTTGTTACCCACAGCAGAGGGCTCATCATGTATACAAAGCAAACATTTTGGCAAGTTTATTGTGCTCCTTGAGACTAAGACAGAATTAATAGCATTGCAAAATTACAGCAAGCTGCTTGCTACGCTGCTGCTGGATTTTTTCACTGGCAACAAAGTTTTACGTTCCTCTTCATCTTGAAAAAAAATGCAATAGTTTTTGTTGTTGAAGGCAGCACACCGTATCAAAGTAAAGACTGAGGGGATATTTTGGCCTTAAAAAATTGCACTTCACTGTCCATTTAAAATCATTTAGTTGCATTTTTTTTTGTTTTTACATAAAATTACTAAACATTGGGAGGTAGCTGATTAGGGTGATCCAACTAGTAAACTGCATAAATCTTTAGATTTAGGGGGGTTTTGTGCTGAAAGACGCCTGATAGAGGATTTCATTTGCATTATGTGAGGCCCTCCACTGCTGGAAAGGCACCTTGCTCATTAAACAGAAGCCAAAGATGTCTCATGCAGCACTTCTAGAAGAGGAAGCTTCAATTTTTCAAGTCCGTTTTGTTGTTGTTCTTTGACTGTTTTTCCAACTCTGTGCATGAGTCTTAGTTTATGTGCATGAGTCATGAACAAAAGCTGAATTTTTACATTTTATTTCCCTGTTAGATGCTATATTCAAACAATATATATTGCAGCTGCCTGAGCAAAATGGATCAGCCTGAGTTAGTCACATTGCCTCTCAGCTGGAAAAGTATAATGATGTCCTCAGGAAAGCTGATCAGATCTGAAAGGCTTTTCTGGTGGCATTGAGTGTGAAACATAACTCACTGTTCATTCAGAGGAGAGAACTGTATTTTTATTTGCATCTTTCTAGTTCCACAAATGAGCCATTTCACCAAAGAAAACTACATGAGTTCTAAAACTATTTTCTGCCTACCTGCAGCAGGACACCTATAGCAAATTCTACTTTCGTGACCCTTTGTCTTACAAATGTGGAGACAGAACAATACTGTGAGAAAATAAAAATTCCCCTGGCTGTCATTTCAGAGATTCAAGTAGCCAAGTGGCTTCTCTTGCACAGAGGCCAGAGCCATTGCAGTGGTGGGAGGATATGAAGAAGACCACTGATTGCAAAGGTTCTTTTTGAATTGTTTTGAATTGAATTGTTTGAATTGTTTCAAACAGGGAGGGAATTGTAAGAAGACAGGATGTACTTGAAAGTTTACATTTCCTGAAAACATTTTCATGGGTGACAATAATTAGAGGGTACAAATTTGGTCTTTCTTTATATGTTATATTCCTTAAATAGAGAAAATGGGGTTTTTTTTCAAGATTGCTACAAAAGGTAATAGCATATCTTAATGTCACAGTTATGCTAATTAGTTATTTATTTCAGAAAGGGTGTTTTGGAAAGAGAGAGTTAAGATGGTTTTTATTGTATCTCAAAAAACTGTCTATTTCTGCTGTAGATCATAGCATATTAGTACCAAAAAAGAAAAAAATATCCTTTGAGATTAAGGATTGTGCAGGCTTGCTCATGGTGCAGAAGTGTGAAAGTTTTTTGCATAACCAACCTTCAGGCAATTGAGCCCAAGGCTGCACGTCCTGTCATTGAGTTTCCATTTCTGGTGTGATCTGTTTGACAGAGACCTGTCTCGCCACTTGTGATTTCAGCAGCAACCTCACACTGCCTTTTGCCATTTGCAGGAAGGAGAGAACCCTGGGCCAGCTGGCAGAACCCTGGCTGGGTCGGGGCTCTGGGATGAGCTGCAGCAGGTCTGTGCACGGCCGCATTCAGGACCCAGCAGCCATGCAGGCTGACCCCGACAGCGATGCAGGCTCACTGGCTCTGTCCTAAGGCTCTGACAAACATAAACTAGCTTTTCCTCATCCTGTTCTGAACAATGAAAGACAACCTGACTGGAAACCTTTAACAGCGTCTTGGACGTTCACGTGCTCAACTCTCTATTTCTTTCTTTCTTTATTACTAATGCAGTTGCCTGAGAGGGCTCAGGTTTTCCTTCCCACCTCTGTAGAGAAGACAAGATTTCAAAATTGCATGCACAGTTGCTAGAAAATCCTATGTTTCCTAAAGTCTCCTCACATTTTTTCCAAAAAGAATGTAATGTGATAATAAAAACAAAACTAATAATATAAGCATAAATAAACCTAGGGATTGCAGTGTGAAGGTAGTACTTCACCCATGCATATACAAAATGAAATGCTTGTCTTAGCATTGGGGCATCACAGCATTTGCCCTTTGTTTCTGTAACTCATGGGGAGGTCTTAAAATATGTTCAGAGTAGTTTCAGTCCATCAGCAGCCAATGATTTATCTTGTCAATCTTGTTAAACAAGCAAAGGTGAAGAGCCTGGGAGACTTCGTGAGTGGGAGTCACAAACTGGCGGGGGAGACTCAGGCCAATGAGCACGAGGATGTTACATAAAGGTAGTCAAGTATAGACGTGCTATCTGTATGTTACTGTTTTAATGAGAGGAATTAAGATTATGTGAGGGGTGATATGTGAAGCTGGCACTGTGATGAAATTCACAGTTTTCTCCAGCATTTCAGTTTGTACTTTAGCCCCAGGATTTTCAGTTCTTAATTTTTAATTAAATTCATATTGACCATTGTTACTAATACCATCCTCCTGACTGGGCACGAGTTTTCACAGGCAGGAAAGCCAGTTGCAGGCAGATGAATCCAGGTAGGAAAGCAACTCTGATGAGCTTCCAACTGCAGTTCCATTTCCTTACTGCTCGCCTGCTTGAAAACACTGGCAACCAAGGTTGTTCACAGAGAACACTGAGGAATTTTTTTTCATGGTCCCACATAAATGTGCATATTTGTGCCTCCCATAACACAACCCAACCCCAGAAACTGTGCCACTGGCTTACCTAGGCAAACCTGAAGCTCAAGCAACACATTTTAATGGAGTACTCACCAGCAGCTATTCAGGAATATTTCCACGGGCCTAACAGCTTTGGTAGAAAGTGTGTCACGTGATTCCAGTGAAACACATCAAGAGAATCAGAATGTAAGTCCACAATTTATAACTGTAAACAGAGAAAACCATAACGAATAGAATTTTCCAGCAACAACAGAAGTTCAGCAAAGTTTAGCAAAGACCCTGTTTGGATACAAGCATCATTAAAAGCAAAAAATGCAGGAAATACATAAGGCAAAAGTTTTATTTTCCAAAGTGTAAGTATGTCCTTAGCATAATTTAAGTAATCCATTGCCATTGCAATTCTGATTGCTACAAAATTGAAGGTAAACTTTTTGACTGCACCTATTGCACACTTTCTCCACAGCCATATAATAAAACCCTTCTGTATCAAAAGATTCTTCACTGTGATTAGCTGGTCTGTAGGAGTTCAGTTAAGTAGTTGACTTAATTATGAAAGATGCTACTTGTTTGCAGCATTCTGTTTTATAATCTGGGGCATATCACTCCAGGCTTGGGACTTCTTTTTGGCCAGCTCCATCCACGACGGCTGATCCGGAGCAGCATTACTGCCTTTCTTCAAGTGGCTTATTTCCTCCTTATCCACCAGCGCAGGTGATGGAGCTACTGTGAATAAAGCACATGGACATTTTATATTCATCTGCTGTGCAACTAAACACCCTCTTATATTAAATATTTCCCATGCCTTGCCCTGTGGTAGAAAATCTATTCGTTTCACACAGAAGCTTCTTGTGCAAGAAGTTGTTGAGGAAATTATCATTCTGTGCTCTAAATAATACAATGTTTTTCTCATCACTAATATCTTTTGATCCCTAAATTTACCAAAACTCAATGTGATGATTTGGATTCTTTGCTGTGCCCTATGATAACACCCAGGCCAAAGAAGAGAGAGTCTTTTCATTAGTTAAAGTATTCACTTGTGAATTCCTCCTTTACTCAGCCCCCAACTCACAGGAATGTTATTACTTCAAAACTTCTGCCCTTCTTTCAAATTTTAATTTACCAAAGATGTTTACAACAAACTCATTGTGGGAGGACTGATGGCCAGTTTTTGATTGCACCATTCCTCAGTTTGCTGAGGAAGCCACATTTAAACTGAATGCTATTGTAAATATTTTTGTTTACATTCTACACTGGGATAGTGCATTTGGGCCTCTGTCCCATGAAAGGGCCTGGAGTTCTTGATTCACATTTCTTTCAACACAAGTTTTTGGCTATCCCTTTTTACTCTTTTGTTTGTAATCAAACTGGTCAACAGAATATGAATAAATAAAACCTCAAATAAAATAATAAATAAATAAAACACCAAATAAAATCCCAGACGAGTGCTAAGAAAACTCTTTGCCCTGGCTGATGTGGGGCTGAGGCAGAGATCAGGATCTAGCCCCTTCTCCTTTTGCAGCACACTCAAGCAGGATTTCTTCTGACAAGGTTGTGAGATAACAGCCCACATTTTAAGCATTTTGTTTCTTACCAGGGACATAATGTGACAATGACTTGGTTCTCAGCAGGGGCTTTGCTTCAGACTTTGTGTCTTTCCTCTGCTCTTCAGAAGCGGTTTTAGGTGCCAAGTGTGACGGTTTGCTCCATTGTTGCTTCACTGGCCCCTAGACACAGAGAGGGATAAAATCCAAGTAATTCAGGGAGAATGAGTTCAGTTTGGAAGAGTACTAGCAAAGTAGGGGATGGGGAGCCTGCCACAGTTCAGCAGACCTTGGTTCCAATCCACCCCCTTGCACTGATACCTGTTCAGAAAGTTACAGTAACATGTACAGTTACATGTAACATTCATGGTACTCAATTTTACAGATTAAAACTATCCCTCTGTATCTCTTATTCATAATGGTATGAGTAGGTAATTATAGTCTTCACTGCAAAATGTATTCCAAGTCCTTTGTACATCTCTACAAGCATACACAGGATTTGGAAACAGCCTCATTCTCTCATGTTTTCCTTCCATCTCTCAAATTTTGTGGGCTAGGGCACTGTATTTTTGGACAGTTGATGGTAAATGGATTTTCCATAAAAAAAAAGAAGTCAAACACATCCTCCAACAGATTTTCTTGCCAGTATCAAAAACTACCCTGAAGTGATAGTGCCTGGTGCCATGTGGGAGAAAGAGAAAGTGGGAGTAGTACAGTGGCACCAAGGCTCGCATGCTGCAGTCAGAAGCATCTTGGCATGATCCTCTGCTAGCTGATACAGGGAAATAAAATGCATGGCATGAATTTCAGGGATCATTGCCAGCTAAAATCTGGAGTTTCCTGTTCTGACATAGAAACTGTATTTTGGGATTGTGTTGGGCATTACTGCAGTTCAGAAGTTTTCCTAGACATCTTATTAGGTATTATTTCTTGGTAATCTGCTAGTTTTCATCATCTAGAAATTATCTCTTATTCCAGGATATAATATACCTGTCTGGGGTTCTAGCAGTACCACCTGAAGCAAGAAAGTAGGTAATTTACACTGGGAATGCCATACTGGTATAGGACACACATGCTCCTGCATCAGAGCAGGGCTCTTAATTTATGCAGGACACAAAACAGGCAGCAGGTTGGTGTTCTGGATTCATACCAAGCACTTCCACTGGCACAGCTGTGTCATCTGTGTCATCATTTGCTACAGGTGTCACCCTGTTTTGCATGGGATCTCTGAAGAGGCAGTGTCAGCCCATATTCCATGGCACCACATGGGCTTCTGAATTATCCACATCCAGGGAACCAGAATTTATATATTGGCACTCTTTGCAAGTGCAAAAGTTATTTTTATCCTATTTCACTTCTCAGGGCTCTAAAAATTGTTACCTAGGAGCTTCTGGGACCAAGCTGTTCATTCAGTGTTAAATCAGTCAGGAGGTATAAGAGGTTCAATGAAAGCTGTGCTTAGAAGGATAGTTAGAGAGAACATATTTCCCCTGCTTTGAGGAGGATCAAAGACTACAACTTAGCACTTCATTTTGGATATTTTAGCATGCAATACACATGTTAGATCTGGTAGGTATGCCAAGAAATTTTACACACTTCACATAGTTCCAAGATTTCTTGGAGACACAAAATTACATATCTGAGCAATCAGAGAACTTTGAATCTGTAACATTTATGAGACCAGTGTCTTTGTTAGTTATAGTTACACTCAATAAGTATCTGTAATTATTATGACATGACTGGTAACATAGCAGTAGATCCAAAGAATACTACAGGAGGTGATACAAAACCATCACAGATTTGTATTGCAAGTACCTCTGTTTGTTCCTTTCCTTTATTCTGTTTCTCTGTATTTGACGACTTATCTGGAGCCACAAGCTTTTCTCTGTCGAGTTCCTTCTCCTGATGCACGCCCCTCTGCTTTTGCCTTGCAATGGAAATCCAGGCTGGCTCTGTAGGAGTGTCAGGATCTCTTCCAGAGGCTCCAGCAGCCGCGGAGGAAGGCATGCTCTTCTCTGTTGACAGATTATTTGTGTACATGGTTATAGGAAAAAGAGTTGTAATCAGCTTCAGCTCATACTTTCTCAATATAGTGATTGGTCCCAGGATATGAAACCAGCCTGGATAAATAGGAATTCTGTTTAGTTTGGTCTCCAGAGAGCAATTTTCCCATGCTCACAGGTTTAAGTTATCATTCTAGTGGTGAGAAACACTTTGCATCTCTGTTCAGCTGGAGTCACAGTGTTACTGCCCTCACATGAGGGAGATGCAGAAACACGAATCAAACTTCACTGATCTACCCATTTCCCAAGGTCTGCCCCTTCTGCTCCCTCTTCCACAGTATCTTAGAGACAAACAGCAGACAATTTAAAGGTGGACACAGAGAGACTGCGGTGCTGCAAAGGCAACCTTTTCCCCACTGTGGCTGCCCTCGGCTCCTGCTCTTCTGATGTCCATGCAGCAGTAGCCCATGCCTGAGTCTGGTTCCTGCCTTCCTGACACCCCTTTAGGAGCAGCTTCTTCCCCTGCAGCAGCAGCCCATGCCTTAGTTGTTTCCTGCTTTTCTTCCACCCCTTTAGGAGTAGCCCCATCCCCCTAGCTCCGTGGAATCTGCAGGTGCCATGGGTACCCGTGCACAGCAGTCTGTGGTACCTGAGCACACAGAAGTGCTGCTAAAACCACAGAGTCACTTTCTGGTCTTTTGATGTGAGGTTTACATTGACTTATCCCTGCTGAAGCTGACCAAGGTCTTCACTGAGGCCTGTAACTTCCATTGTGCTCTATCAGAAATGTGACTTGAGCTACACAAAAAGGAAAAGACAATTTCTGGAGAAGAAAGTCAAAACCACTACCCTGCTGACCTCACAACTGCTAGCCAAAGATGTGGAGAATCCAGGGTTATGGGAAAGAGAAACACCCTGTAGTCAAGTATTCTGAGAAGGGAAATCCTGTCTATTCACTGAACTCAGTTAAGAGAAGAGCCTCAGCAGCTCCATTGGCTCCATCCCCCTGGTTCTCCATTTTCTGACTCACACTGAACAGAAAATTGAGTTTCCCAATGAATGGTAGAGCTTCTGTGTAGTTTAAATGAGGAACAAGAACAGGACTAACAACCCTAAACCCAAGAAGGCTGATTTCACCTTTCCCAGCCAGTTGTGGCCACTGATGTATCAAAATTTACAGAAGGCTCTTTCAGAGCAGAAGTTAAGCTTCTAGTCCTCAAATCATGTGCGGTCCTGCTCTTTGGAAAAGTTAGTTCCTTAGTCAGCATGCTGTTCAGGGACCTGGGAGAAGGCAGACCCAGCCAGAAAGGATTATTGCCCTAGAGTCCCTTGGGGGCTCAGCTGCTCTGCTGACATCGAGCCAGCCACGGGACCCTCAGGAGCTGTCAGACACATTTATGGAGCGCTATGGTCTACTTTGGTGGAATGTGGCCCTGATCAGGAAAGCAGGCAAATGTCTCTGAAGGCACATTTGAGATGCCTCATGAAGGCATGGAAGATAAAAGGGATGATGCACTCCCAAGAGCTGGAGTCTGCCAACACAGGCATATTATGAAAGCCCACAAACTTGCTTTGCTCAGGGATTTTCTCAAGTCATTTTTATACCTCACCAGAGAGAGACTAGTTATTTGAACAAGAAAACATTGTAAAGCCTATGTCAGCTAAAAAATGAAAAAGAGAAAAAACCCCATGCTTTAATGCCAAAGCAAGATGTTTTGCCAGCTGATGCCTGCATTTCCCTTCACATTCACCTCGTGCAATCTTGCAGGAAAACCTCTGGAAGAAACAACTCAGAAGTCCAGCTGTGCAAATGCAGCACAGATAAAACAGGGCCCTGAACACTGAAGGAGCTTCCCTCCCTCTTGCACAGCTTGTTATTCCAATTCTCTTCATCCCACCTAACCCCCATCTTTCAATGACAACAGCTGTTCCTCCCATAATCTTTTTCCAATTACTGTCTTTTTTTGCCTTCCACTGGCTCTCCTTGCTTCATTTTTATCTCATTTTACAGGATGCTAAAGAATAAGGCGGGGAGAGATCTCAATATGTCATGTGGTCTATCCTTCAACTGTAAGGCAAGATCAGCTCAAAGATCAGTTTCATACAAATTGTTTCCTCACAAATATGTATCTAACTCTCCAAATACAGGACAGGTCTCAGAGTCTCCCTAGGCAACCTATCCTATGGCATGGCTCTTTTTTCTACTTTTTTTTTTTTCCTTGCCTACTGGGTAAGTTAAATCTTCCTTGCTCTAATTTAAATCCTTAACTACTTCTCCTACACACTATGGACACGAGCAGATTACTCATAGTCTCCTTGCTGTTATGCATTTGAAAACTTAGAGCATGTTTTCCCTATTTTTTTAACTTTTCTAATTAACTGTATTCTCTAGATCACTCTTTCTTTGGTAGGAATTGTCCTAGTTTGGTCAAATCTCCTTCAAATATGATGGTCAGAACTGGCACTTGAGATGAAACATCAGCTGACATGGACTGGCCCCACTTCACCTGGAATTGTTTTCTGTACACGTCAGTCAGTGCCCCTTAACTTCCACAGCTCTCCAAGGTAACCACTAGCAAGTCAAAGTCTGCTGGCCCATCTTCTCTCACTATCTTAGGACAAACCTCCTTGGGATCTTCTTAAGTAAAACCACACAGCTGAAATGATGTGATGCTAATGCATCTGCCACCACATTCCCTCCTTTACTTGCAGCCATGCCCTTAAACCCATCTGCAGCTTTTCAGGTCGTGGGCAATTTGGGCAGGACTTATTAATTTAGGTTAATTAATTTAATACTAGGCATTGCCCAGTAAAACCAGGTGCTACCCTTCATCAGCTCCCAAAGCACTCCCGTGGCACGCGGAGGAGCTGCCACGACTGAAGGTGTTGTCCTGTGTTCCTCAGAGCTGAGGAGCAGCTCTCTGGCTGTACAGCTGCAGACACACCACCACATGCATCCTCTTCCACCACCTCTTTATCTTCCTTCACCACCTGTAATGTCTTGGTGCTCAAAAACTCCAATGTCTTTATCCTGAAGGTACTTTGCAATCCACCCATACTTTTTTTTTTGATGATACTGAGAACCAGGCTTCTGCCTTGAAGCTGCCTGTGATGTACATCTTAGTTGCTGTGACTCCAAATCCCCCTTTGTGTTTTGTCCCATTTTCCCTGTCACACCACAGGAGCTTTATGTAAACATCAAGGTTGTTCCTCCTCTGCTTCCACCACACAATCCACACTGACAAAATGAATTCTATGTCCAGGCTCTATTGACTACATGTAATGGTCTTATTGCTACCTGTGTTTCCATTTCTCTGTCATCCTCATGAAGTTAGGATTCATCCTGCTGTTATTTCACAGTGCATTGCCTGGCACAACAGGGTTCCCAGTCCTGCAGTGATTTGTCTGGAGGCTGGTATTATAACAATGTTTTTCATAAGGCAGACGCTCTAATGGAGGCACCAAGCACCCTTACTCTTCAGGCAGTTCTCCCTGATGAGATGCCAGACATCCTAGTCATGCCAATTAGAAGGCAGCCAAATTAGAGCCAAGTATCATTCCATAAGAGATGGTATCCAAACGTCCCTTTGATGGTAGGGAACAAAAGCTCTTTATCATATGAAGATTTTATATGCATCTGTATGGGCCAACTTAGGACAGCAGAGCAGTATCACCTACAGAGGATCAAGCACCGATCTGCTGGTGGGAGAGGCTTTCTTGTACCTTTAAGCAATTATATTCTGCCCTTGTTCCTTTGAGAGTCTTTGCTGCAGAAGCCAGACAGGCAGACAAGGCAGGGAAGTGCCTTATCTTCAGAAAAAAACCCATCACATGCAACCCACGCAGGATTTGCTACCTCATCCGTCAGCCAGAATTACTGTAAGGGGTAGAGGAGGCATATTCACTATTTATTATCTTTCCCATTGCCCAGAGGACCTTTACATCCTCCCACCTCCAATTAGATAAGGTTTCTTGGCAGTATATATGCACCATTGTTCCAGCCAGAGGATGAAAGGTGGTGAACTAATCCAGGAGATAGTATGGTGAAGAGAGCTGGCAGTTTAAGGTGACCTGAGACTGTCCTATGAAGCTCTTGGTACCCTAAGGGACACAAAGAAGCAAAAAAGCTTTCTCAGGAAGCGATTGTTCTCAAGGAAAGTGCTGCTCACACATCTTTCTTGGTTCATGACTATCTGATGAACAAGCTCTTGTCTTGAACAAGCTGTCTTATCTAGTCATGGGATAGTCCATGTGCTTTTATGGTTCACCACGTGGCAAAGCACAGCATTTAAGGAACTGGGTAGCCAGAGTGGAACCAAAAGTACTCAAAAGAACAATTTTAATTCCTGCTTCTGCTGCATGTCACGTGCACAGCAACTGGCATGAAAACTCCCAGCTGGTAAATGCCACTCTTAGGGAGATAACGAAGTACAAAACGCAAGCAGTGGCATCTTCCATCCGAAGCTGAGTCAGTCTTGACAGACCACAGCCACCACAAATGCCCTGTGTTTCACTTCTCCTTTGCTGAAGCAGGGTTGAGGCTCTTCTTTCCATGTTACATTTGACAGATTTTCAGAATAAAACTAAAATCTAAACATTATTCTTCATTTCATATTACAACATGTTATTTTAAACAATGTGCTGTTCAACTCATCCTTAATAACTTCATAAGCTAATAAAGGATATAGCTGGCAGCAATTTGTCTCTCATTCATTCACAGCTTTAACCCCGTGATTGCATCTTTCCCTGATTTCCTTGGAGCTGGCCTGGCCTCAGGCTTTTTTGAAAGAGAGGAGCCCCTTCTTCCCCTTGGGATAAGCCACCAACAGTGGAAAGATACCAGGTCAGAACTTGTCAATCCAGTCTGTGCATAATGTCACCATGTATTAAAGCCAGCAATTAATATAAGCTCCTGAGATCTTCTGCTGCCACTTGAAACCACACCCAGAGGCTGCTGAAGCCTTCCTTTCATGTTTTCCCCACAGGCAGCAAGCACACACAGGACAGTCACAAGGTCAGCTGTTCTGTCTGCATTCTTCACCACTTCCACAGCTTCCAGACCAACCACTGAGGACAGCTCTGAAGCCAAGTGAACCATAGCCACCTTCTCAATTCCCTCCTGCGGATCAGAATCCCCCGAGCTCTCCTCCACTGAGTCTGAAAGCATCAGGGCTGGCTGCCTCAGTGGTCCTCTAGAGAGGGGAAACTCCCCTGCTGCAACCCCTTTTAATGCAGGTATCTGTTTCCCTTCGTATCTTACTAGAACAACTTTCTTTTTTCCCCAGACTAAAGCTCTGATCTTACAGAAGGAATTTCTTCTGCCTAAATATTATGGAAATAAATGTACACTTCCCACTGATATTTGGATATTAACCTGTAATGTGTAGCAGACTGGCTGTATGAACAATAAGATGAAGATGATATTTTACTCTTAATGTACAAGAGGAACTATGATTGACTTGTTATTATGCATGGGTTTATATACACACACAGAAAGTGAAAGAAAAATATATACCTATCTCTGTCTATTGACAGACAGAAACACTTCCTGTATTCAAATGTACTTCTCTGTGTGTGCTGTTTATATGGATAAACACAGCAAAGACATATTTAACCACTACCCTGAGATTTAGGGATTAACTTTGTCTTTTTTAGAGACGGCCTCAGATTTCTTTAAATCTGAGACCTGTTTCCTTTACATCTAAAAGCCTCTGTGCACACAAATTGTAGCAGAGGTTCTTTGTGACATATAAGTCTCATACTTGGAAAAGAACATCTTATGCCTGCAAGGACTGCAAAGAGTGGTTATTCTTGTTGTACATGTGTGCAGGCAAAAGGTCAGAGCCAGAATTTAGAGTCTTTTGAAAGTCAAACCACTAACAGCAAGCAAAACTAGCTTGTGGATTCCCTGAGTGTTTTAAAAGCAAACATACTCAAAACTAATCCAAACAACTTTACACAGGGAGATAACACACTCTGTATGTAAGTGTCATTGTTTTATAACACTGCTTATGCATGCATATTTAATTCCATGCTGTTGTATCTTTGCTCATTTATAAAACTCCAGTTATTTTAAGAAGGGCTTTACAAATGCACATAGCATTTAGAATATCCTGGCCTACATATTTCCCTTTGTTTATTAAAGCCCTACATGCATTCATGTCAGTATACACATCCAATTCCCTAATTTCACACAAAGCTGTTCTAAAGATTTGGTTCAGTATTTCTGACATTTCTTTCTTCCCTAAGCTACTCTGAGAGGTATTTGACTTTTGATTGGATCTATACCACCAATGCCAGAAGAGTCTTTTATACACAAGAAACTGCTGCTTGCATCAAAGTCTATTTCACTGCTGGAAAACAGCCCGGTTGCAAAATAGCCTGACACAACTGAGAAAGTAACTTCTCTTGGAAAAAAAATAAAAAACAAACAAACAAAAAATGACAGCTTGTTTTTCAGCTGTAGCCAGGACAGCATTAAAGCAATGTCTTTTTCATGTAGAGGAAAACACTTCTCTTGTCATTCCAGAGCCTGTATTTGCCAGACAATACACACCAATTTCATTCACTGTAACATCCATCCTTCTTCCCTGAGCTTTTTTCTCTTTTCAGTGGATGTCTCCCCACTACAGCTCCTCGGTTGCTGATTTTTGTTTATCCTAATATGCAGATTCAGACAAGTATTGCTTATGGTTTTGCTGTTGTAATAACCACTTAACATATGGTAATTGTTTCTGCCCTTTACAGGATTTACAGCAAAGTGTATGAACTCCAAACAACACAGCTTAACCTTTTAAATCTTGCAAGGACTTGTGCCTTTAGCTCCAGAAACTTGAAAATGACTCCTCCTGGGATGACTAATTTCACACAGACATTAAAGAGCTTCCTTGCAGCCTGAGAGAGGTAAAGCAATCTCTCACTAGTTCCCCAGAAAGCTCTGGGGAGCAGGAGTGCTGCTTTCATCTGGCGTGGTAAGCCAGCATCCCAGCAGCTCTCCTGTTCCTTTGGTACCTAGAGTGCTGAAAAGCTAAAATGTGAACTGAATGAACTGAATTGCCCCTGCTGACCTCAATGACACAGCAAACTGACTTTTTTGAAAGGAGTGTACATGAGAAGGGAACTTCATCCCCTTGTATCACCATTTCACAGCTTGTCTTCTTGTTCAGCACACGGATTTCCTAACATGCAGTGGGAAGAAACTCCCTGACAGCATAAATTGTCTCCTGATAGTGACCACAGCTCTTTGAAAAGGCAGATGAACTCAAGGGCTAGGAGAGGGCTGGGTGGGTGTAAAGAAAAAAGAGAAGGGAGTGTCCAGGCAGATCAGGAGGACAGAGATGCCTGGTAAGACACATATGACCCACGAGGTGCTGTGTTGATTGTGTTTGCCAGATTTCTCCTGTTTGCAGTTGCAAACACATGGTCCTGACTCAGTGAGCTGAGGGAAACTTTTCAAAGAGCCTAAAATGAAGTCATTGCCCTGCTAAGTCCTCATTGCATCCCATGACTCTCCTATGCCTCACAGAGGGACATCATTTTTGGGATCACTGAGCAATTTTTCCCAATAAAGCTGCTGTGGTTCCAGGGCACTCAGAGGAGGTGGGCACACCTCATTCACCCACGACTTCAGGTGGCCAGGTCAGGCTGATGTGGCAACTTAGCACAGGGAGGTGCTTGGTCAGGTTGTCTAAAGAAGGCAGTAGATAAGGAAGAAAACTAATTGCCATCACAGACCAATATGAACCATCACTGCGAACAACCTCAGACCATGCAGATTTGGTGTAATATTCTCAGGGGGAAAGGAAAAATGCAGGACTTCTTAACCTTGTTTCAAAACCCAGGTGCATGCATCTCTATCAGGGAGACAACTCTCACCCACAGATCCTATTTTGCAGAGGGCAGTCCTGCATCTCAGGGCAGTCTCCTTCATCCTAGGGCTGAGGAGCCACAGGAGAAACCTGGAGGAGAAACGTGCTCCCTGGCTTCATTTCTTCCCCTTCTTCCTTCTCCAGCACTCATTGTCCTTCACTGCAGGAAGACATTCCAGTCCATCAACAGGAGGGATGTGATAAAGGGCTGTGGGAGGGAGCACTGGTACTCCCACTGCCCTCCTCCACTCTGTCAGAAGAACCCTGCTATGCTAGGTCTTCTCCTCTCTTGTCCCAGTATGACCCCTACCGCCCAAAAAAATCTCAGTCCATGAGAGGATGTGGGCATCACTAGAAATAATCAACTACTCAGGGCAGCACAGAGGGGGAAAATGCCTTTAAAGGGAGTGTTGGGATTATATACATCTATCTATCTATATATCTATATATATCTCCTGCCTTGCCTGCAGGGTGTGGGGAGGCTCTGGTTGAATGGCTGTGGGCACCTCATCCAGCTGTGGATCTTAATGAATCCTCTCCTTTATGATGGCAGGGAGAGCAGGAAACTGTGAACGTGGCCAAAGTCCTGCAAAAATGTCTGTGCTGCTGCAGCAGAGGACAGCTGGAATCAGATGCCTTTCAGGGCATCAGCAAGATGCCTCCAGGGCCAGGAAGAGACTTTTGTCACCCTAGAGGACAAGTGGCCCCCTGTGCCCTGAGATCTTCTGTCTTGGTGTTTCCCTACTCCAAAGAGACCGACCTCAATCAAAGAAGACCAGCCAGATGGGGGGAAACTCTGCAGTGGCACAGAGACAGCCTATTATTTGCTTGGCCAGCATCTTCTCACATTCTTAACATCAAACCCATGCCCAGACAGGTCCAGGACAGGGAAGACTTTTCTTCTACATATCAGAAGACCAAAAGATTTATTTTTCCCCCTCTTGGTTGTTCTCTGAAGTGAAGAGCAGAGGTCTCCTGCTAGAACTGCTTGAGTGTGCTTCACCTAACTTGCTTATTGTCATTGTAAACACTTCCAGTCTTTTCTGTTCTCTGCCTGTAGTCCACAGTATATTAGTCTCCAGCGGTCTGATTTAATTTTTCTTAAATATCTCTAACCCAGTTATATAATACAGACAACAGGGTGAAATATAACAATCTGCAGTAGACACGACCTTGTGATCTCTCCTGGCTTTGAACTCCAGAAAGCTGCAGGGTTCTTAATTTTTGTTTTAAAAAAGGAATGAGTAATGATAAAGATAGATAAATGAATGAGAAAAGCTCACAGGAGGCAATAAATAAATGGTGTGTTTACCATGGCAGGCAGTGACAGGGCCTCATTGCATTTCTGCCTCAATGCTATGGTGGAAAAGAAGGTCTAGAGGTCTGAGTCACTCATCCCACCCAGGGCACCACACTTAATATGTGCTCTTGGATTTTGAGTCGCCATGTAGCAGCTCTAAACGGGGACACTTAGGAGCTTGGTATTTCTGTTTTCCAATACATGCTAATGTACTTTATTTTTTGAGTGTCACTTTGAACATCCTTTAAACAATACCCGGAAATTCAAAAATCAGAGGTAAAAATATCTTATTCTGTCTGCTGTTTCTTCCCTGCTGTCTTTTTGATAATCTTTTCAGCAAGGGAAAACAAGAGAGCAACATCACTGAAGGCAGAGCCATCAGCTTGTGCTCACCAGGCAGACACAAGAGTGCTGCCTCATGCTCTCTCACAGGCAAGGTCACTCTTTGCAAATGAAGGTAACTTTATAAAGTCTTGGGAGTCTTACCAGGCGCTTTATAAGGAGTTGAATGTTTCTCCAAGTCTCTGTCTTCATTTCTGGATTCAGGAGAGTGAATAGCTTTGTCCTGCTTCTCCTTGCTTGCAGTAGTGTTTGGAACGGTTATGCTTTGTAACACAGGCTTTTTAGGCAATGGAGGTTTGCTACTAAGCTGTTCAGAGGACTTTGCTTTGGGTTTGATCTTTTCATTTAGAGAATCACCAGTATTTGTATTGATTGTTTTTCTGATTTCTGCCTTATCACCTCTTAGAAAGGAAGTCAAGCCCTTGTTTTCTAAATTAAATTCTGCACTATATCTTTTAATCCCTTTTGATTCTGTTGGTGGGTTCTCTTCATATTTCAAGGACAGTGAGGTGGATCTAAGTTTCACCTGAAAAGGATTTTTATCTTTACAACCTGACTGGTTCTGAGATACTCCTGAAGAATTGCTTGGCATTGGTACTGCATCAACAGCTGGGGAAACATGACCAGCCAAAATTTCTGTAGGTTGGCCTGTGCTCTCAGAGTAGGACTCTGGCAGCAAAGTCTCCTTTTTGTGGCTAGTTTTTTCCTCATCCAGATCTGATCCCTTCTGGAAGTCATCTTGCCACTTCTCATTTCTTGAGGAGACCTTTGCTTTGGACAGGAAGAATCCAGTATTTAATGGGCTTTCCAACTCTGATCTTTCTGGGAAATATAGGCTTCTGGTACTTGGTCTCTCCAGTGCAGAGGAAACAGAAAACTTTTTGAAGGCATTGAGTTCATTGACTGCTTTTTCAGCTTTCTTCCCCAACTGTTCCTCCTTGTGGACCAGTGACTGACTGCTCTCCTTATCAGAAGCAGCTGCCTCCTGTGCAGTCTTTATTTTCTCTTGAGAGCAGAAAGTAGATGATTCCATCTGCATTGAGGAAGCAGGATGTGAAACATGGAATGAGTCTGTGGGCTGGGAAGAACCCATGAAAAGCTCCTTGCTGGACTCTGATAATAGAGTAAACTCTTTGTTTGCCCCTTTATTACAAGGCATTTCCACAGGTACATGGTCATCCATCTGTTTATTTTCTTCTGACCTTCCCAAGAAAACAATACTACTCTTACTAATTGAAATATTTTCTTCAGAAGGTAATTTATTTAATGGAAACACAGTAGGAAGCTCTTTATTTTCTTGATCCACAATATTGATTGACATGTCCCCAGACAACAGATCCAGTGTTTCTGAGGAATTTTCTTGCTTTTGTGCTTCTCTGTCTGAACTGGAATAGGAAGAAGTTGCAGAGTCTTTGCCTTCTGACAGTAATGAGGACTCAGACTCCTCACATGTCATTTCCAGTGTTGGTTGGCAGTCCTCTGGCCTATTCTCTGGTAGCAAGGTTTCCTGTCCAACAGCAGACTCGGAAGCAGGCTGAGTCATCACTGCTCTCAAAGCAGGGGGGAGGTCCTCAGGCGTTCTGGGCTTTGGCCAGGAAGCCACAATCTGCGTTGCAGCTGTGCTGCATGGCAGCTCTTGATTACTGGGTTTGAATACAGCATCATCCTCTTCTTCTTCCTCTGGGGTACAGCTCAAATCAGTCAGAGATTCAGACTGGGTCCTCTGTAAAAAAGAAATTCAGAAAGCCCCATCACCATGTACAGTTTCACTTTTTTTCTTATTCATCTCTACATTTACAGCTGAGAATTTAGAGAGGAAGGCAATACTTGCCTCCAGGGCTGAGCTTGCAGTTTTCTTAACCTACAGACTGGATGCTTTTTTAATTAAGCAGATCCTGGAATAATGCATTTAACCTATATAAAAGCAATGTGTGACATTTCCTTCTGCACAACATGTGCTTTCATGCCTTTGTAGATGGGAAGTCCATGGCCATTGGACTGTCCCTGGCAATTGATTCTCCAGAGCATACTACCTATGTTGTGCTGCTCTTGGACAAAAAGCAACACTTGAAAGAGAAAAATTTATCTCTTTGTATTTTGCTACTCCATAATAGCATTAAAAATAAAACAACCTATTCTTCCTGAAGCATGTCTCTGACGAGGAAAGGGTACACAGGAGCAAGAGAAAAGCCTAACAAATCCATCCAGTCAAGACACTCCATTCCAGCTGAGTATCTGCCCCACATGGCAGTCTGTGTCTAATCCCACTGCCACACAGCATTACAGCCTTGCCTCCTTTGTGTAAAAGTCTTCTGTTTCTTTCAAGAGTTAAACTATTTGATTAAAGTTGGATAAATATAAATTCAATGTAAATAATTTTCTAAATTCATATGTAGTTAAAAGGTTTACAAATTCATACGTTGTTATCTGTCTTGTGATTAAACTTGATGTGGGCACTGGCTAAATACACAGGATTATTTGAAAGCACAGTACTGAGCTGCTGAATATGTCTTTTCATATCGTGCCTGTATTAGCTCACTGTTTCACCACAGTTTGCTGGGTAAATATATACTTTGGATGTAGGCCCTAATTCTAAGAACACAAACCCTGCACTTTAAAGATATTTTAGGGTGCTTACAACTTTTTTTGCAAATGCAAGTGCAAAAAAACCCCAATTGCAATGCCACCTGCATTCACAATCCATATACACAAGAACATAAAAGCAGAAAGTATCAGTTAGCCAGAAGCAAGGTGTGCAGGCAGAGTTGGGCAAGGAAATATTAAAAATTGTATTATCAAAACATGTGAACACTCTCTGTGGGAATCCAGATGGGCTCAGTCAGCTGGCAGTTTGTAGGCAGCCTGAACAAAACAATTGTATTTTAGTAAAAATGTTAGAATGGAAGAGAGGGATTGATCGGTGAATTATTGCTTTATGTGTTTTTCTAAATAACTGGCCTCACCATTGTGCTGCTCACAGTGGTGCTCTGCTGAGCTGAAAGGTCACTCACAGATTTGGAGAAATACAGAATATCAGCTAGTAATATTTTGAGACAGAGGGAGTAATATTTCTGACAATAAGCAAGACAAATTACTGGTTTTACTGTATTTAAAACACTGAAAAAAAACCCACAAACAATAAAGTACAAATCCTGTAGAATAAGCCGAAAACTTTAGTGCTAAAAGAGAGGGAGGAAAGAAAGAAAGAAAGAAAGAAAGAAGAAAAACTAAGCTATGCTCTTCACATAATATGACAAAGGATCAAATAAATGGTGTTTAAAAAAATTTTTTTTAATACTATACACTTTTCAATAGCCTTTTTAAAATAGTATGAACTTTCATTTTTTATTGTGGGTTTGTTTGGGTTTTTTTTCTGTTAAGACTTACTTTAAATCTCTCTGTAGGGCATGTAAAGGATTCACAGGTTTTGGGGCAGGGACAGGTCTGAACAGTTGAATGGACTTAGAACAGTCTTAATGTACAAAATTTGGCTCCAATTAATAGGTCAGAACTTACTCTTTCTGTACTTTTTGAAAATATAATACCGATTATATTTTGGAAGTTAAAACAGCTCTTCCATTAGTAGTCTCTCAAAGACTCAAGATTTTACAGGATATTCCAGATTAGGAAAAGTACACAAGTTCATCATAACACTTAAAAAAATATTTTAGGTAAGAAATGCAACAGTCAGTCCAACTTCTGCATCACACACAGGATACTAAATTGTATTGCACAGTGAATTCAAGAAGAAATTGTTACATAAACTGCTGCATCAAAAGCTAGCAGGTAAACTCATAATATTTAATCTGTTCCTACTGTCTACTTCAGATACTTGTCAGATAACAGCTATTAAAACCAAATGAAATATTCATGCAGCAAACTGACTTTATAATATCTGAGTCTGAAGTGCAAAGTCCAGTGAGAACTTTCTGGGTCTGTGTCAAAAGTGACACTATTTATTTCCATGTGTACCTGAGAAAACTTTCTCATTCTATTGGCTCTCTGGTTCCGAGGTTTTATTAAAAGCTTATGTTTAGCAGCAGAATTATCCAAGAAAGCAGAAAGCTCAGGTGGAGAGTCAAAATTGGCTGTAGGGGAGATGGTACTGTCAGATGTCCGGGGAGACTCAGTTTTGGTACTTCCATGCCTAGTGAACAGCTGACCATCTGTAGAGTGAGATCTAGAAGAAGAACCCAATGTAATCTGAAAAAAAAAAAAATCCCCAAATGAAGAATCAAACAAAGAAATAAAGACACATAAATAACAATTCTACAAATAAGTAGGTATATTTATTACCATTTTAAGTTGGCCTCTTTTTATTTTTGACATTTCTTTAAAATTTCTTTGCATTTCCTAATATTGCATGCGATGTACTGGTGTTAGCAATTCTGCATTTTTAGCTGCTTGAATATTATGGTATACTAGCCAGTGGGAAGGAGCAAATCCCATCTAACTGGAAGATCTAAAGCACACAAATACATGGCCAACATGTTTTAGAAGACAGATTTATGAAAAGTACTCTGTTACAGAACCTAAAGGGCCATTTTCCTTTCTGGGTCTGTCCTCCAGCATCTTCATCTAGGCTCCTACTTACAGTTGTTTTGTGCTGAGCATCTTTAGCTTCCTATATGTCAACAGGTCCCTTCCAACTCTACAATACCCTCCCAAAGACAAAATAATTCAGAATTAGTGGCATTGACACTTAAGTCAGCTTGTGTTTTTACCTCATGTATTTATAACTGCATTTACTGGAAATGTAAAGTTTTATTAGTAGACTATTCTGGGGAAGGAAGTGATGGACAATTCCAACTAAAGGCAAATGACCCATCTGGAAACAGCTCCTGAATGCTGCAAGGGGTGTCATACTTTCACAAAGCTGGAATTCAGCTTGCCTGTGAGCTTCACCAAAAACTACCCTAGCTCCAGGGATGATGCAAAAAAAAACACTGGAAAATTTATTTAAAATTACTCTAAAAAGGGTTCCTCCTTTCTCTCAGATTCAGTTTTGCAAATAGGCAAGATGGTATTTCCAAACTATCTGTCACGGCATTAACATGACCTCTGACAACTCATGACAGCACTCCCTTTGTAGGCTTGAAATTCAGGTTCATTTCTTTGGAGGATATTTCCTCCTTTGTCACGCCTTCTTCTGTGGGCATTCTTTTTTCTTCTTCTTTCTTTTTTCTGGAAGTGGTATTTTACTAAGGAGGTTGGATGTGAGAAGGGCAGGGCAGGTTGGTGTTCATTTTATTTTGAGAGGGAAAAAGCATCAGCATTTTCTGCAAGTAGAATTCTGCAATATGCACTGCGGCCCAAAGATACTCTGTGGTGTAGTGAGGGCCTGTTACAACTTGCTCAATGGCCAGGGGAAAACTTCCATTGATTTTAGCAGAGGCTAGATCCACACCTTCTAATCACACTTTGTACTTAAGAAAAAAGAAGGTAGTTCAGACATGCTGAATAATGGATGCTCTCATTAATTTTAACTCTACAATATCTGCAGTCTAGTAGTCAAACATGACTAATGTACAACAAACGATAGGTGGCTGCATTATACATTAGTACCTAACAGTGAATACATTGACATTTCAGCTCCATGATAAAGACACAGCACATGTCCTCTTTCAAAGCACGTCATTATTTGCCTGCCTCTCTTCTGGCTCCTGCTTTTCCTCAAGAACTTTGCATGTCTTCTCCTTGGCAGTGCTCAGTGTTGGCCATTACACCGGAAAATCCAAAATCTGGTTTCTTACTTAAATTTCAGCAGCCTTAGTGAATGCCAGCTCTGAGCTGGCTGCAGAAGTTGTTTGTCCCACGAAGTCTGGCTTTGACAAAGCCTTCTGGAGAAGGAAAGAGCTGGCAGACCCCTTTCTCCAAATCTCATGTGCATATGGCTCAGTCATCCTTCAGCTGGTCGTGCTGGGTGGCACAAGGTCGGGGGCTGGGAGGAAAGCCCATCCCCAAAGCCCAGACAGGAGAGTTGTGATTCCTTTCCTCAAGCCAGAAAAGCTGCCAAGACACAGCAAGGTGTCACTGCTGCCCAAAACCTCAGGACTGGATTGTGCAAAATTCCTCAGCCCTGTGAACTGCTCTCCTCTGACTTCTAGAAGCAGGGCTAATTTCTCCGAAACGCCAGGTAGTAGATCCTGTGGCTTGGGAGGAGAGCCTTCAGATGGAGCTGCATTCTGGCTGCACTCTCAAACTGGCACGGGATGAAGAGAACTCTGAGCTCAATGACAGAGCATGTGGAAAAAGCTAAGCAACTGTGTAGTCACCGCCACGACTCAGGAGTCAGCGAGTCAGAAAGTAATGTTAATGGAACAACAGGGAGACATAAATCCTCTTTTAGCAAACGTGCATCTGGACTGGGTACAATTACAGTGAGCCCATAACAGCTTTCAAGAAATACTTCCTTCATGAGTTCTGCTGTTTTTATTTTAAAAATATTATTATTGCACTGTATATAAGCAGTTTTTTCAAACAGCTTCATGGGGAATCTAAGAAGTAAGGCCAGAAATCTTTGCTGAGCCCTGCTGCAGCTGGTCCTGAAATACATTTTGCATAATTACCAAGAAATGGTCAGCTCAGGACTAGTTTCTCTATTTCATTTCTGCAATTTCCCTCCATCTCTCCTCCTATTTCTAGGAAACGCTCTTCCTCTACCCCCTGTGCTGTTTCCACCACGACTCCAGCTGCGGACAGCTGAAAGGGACTCTTCAGAGCTTTTCAAAACAGCCAGTTAATCAGCCAGAACGGCTGGCTGCTGATTGAAGAAAGCCATCCATGCGCCTACACTTGAGCTCTGAAAAACATCACTTCAGCAAAATTCACAGCCAGGATCCCACTGAAGGCTGAACTCAAGACTCCTAAGCAGCAATGTCAGCCACTACCATCAGGCAAACACTTTCTGTGTCAGTGTGAGGTAACTTTGTACCTAAAGCAAGGTCTGGGCAGATTTCAGGATCTAGAGCTGGTTCCCATCTCTTCAATAAGCTTTCTCCTTTATCCTGTGCATGTAGCTCAAGCAGCCTTTCCTGCAATTTCCCATATTTGAAAACACAGACACTGCTTCTGACAGTGTCTAAATCTGGTTGGTTGTGCTTGGAGATTAAATCATGTCTATAAAGTTTGCTAAAGAATAGGAGCTTTTCTAGAGACATTAATTATTATCAGTGGGAGGTTACTTTGCATCAGAATTATGTTGATAAATAATCATAGCTTTTTATGTTAGACAGACAGACATTAAAACAGCAAACAGACAGGCAGGCAATGACATGCATACAAAGTTGTTTTTTGCAGCAGACAGGCAACAAAATAATATTTTTAATATTTCTTTTAAAAACTACTATGGGTAATTACTTGTCCCTTAATACATTTGGCAGAAGTTACCTGTTCTTCTTCTTCACTGCCTGTTCCAGCTAAACTCAAAGAGCTAAGGTGCTTGTGAGAGTCAGAGAACTGTGGGATGGAATGAGGAAGAGATTCAGTAAAAGATGACAAACAAGGTGGATATAATCGCAGAAACCATCTACACGAAGTGCAAAAAGGTACTGACTGACAATGTAAGTTGTTTTCCTCTATAGTCTTAAGGATTAGCAAGGACACTGCAAACATAAAGTGTAAGACATGCAGATAAAGAATGAAATAATGTCTAACAAAACAATAATTTTTTAAAAAATCAGATTATTTAATGTTTCTTTTTCCAATGTCAACCTAGAAGAATATTAGAGAGCTCCCTTATCAAAATACTCAAGGGAGAATACAGATTTTTCAGCCTTATTTTTTTTGTGCCTGGCAGCTCTTTGTAGTCTTTATAAAAACCACAGCATTCCCATGCATGCACACAATCACATACTCTCCTTCATAGTTCTGCATTTTCTGGTGTGATATTTATGTTTTAACAGGAAGACAGATTTTAAGTAGCTGCTTACAGAGAGAGAGGGAGAGAGAGTGTTTTCCCAATTTGAGTAGGGTATTTCTGAATTGCTGAGGTAAAATAGGGATATGTAAAACCAAATACTTCATTCTGCCATCCACATATAGGTAAAACAATTCATTAAACACTAATTTTTGTCAACACTGGAACTACTTACTCTTGTTCTCATGCCTGAGTTTAGGCTTTCATGAAGCAAAGACATTTCTGGAGGACTCCTGGGTAATCCATCATCTTCAGAACTGGTCCCAGCATCCTCTGTTCTCTTTGCATGAAATCCAAATGGAGGTGGAGGTCCCAATTTCATGGTAGGCTGGAGTTTCAGCTTCAGTGTGGCATAAAATACATTAGCTTATGATAGTGATGGAGGTCTCCCCAGAACATTTTAGCTGAGGTCAATGGGTTACCATTATTTTAACTTCATAACTGAATGATCCAGGGCAGAGGATATCTGACTTCACACGTTCTCTTAGGGAGCCAAATAAATGACCCATTTTTCAGCTATCATTTATGTAGAACCAAGGCAGGACACTGCTGTCTAATTAACAAATGCAACATTTGATGTAAACTGCAGACAGATATTACTTACTAGTCAAGCCACAAATACTATAAAAAAAATCAATTTGAAAAAAAATTGTTTTGTGTAAGTTACCTGTAAAGCTCTAATCCGATCAGAAACGTTTTCTTGAGAAAACACTCTTACTGGCCTTGCAGGCTCTTGCCCAGTCTCAAGGATGAAAATGCTATCATGTGACAAAGCTCTGCTTCCCATAATGCCTTTATGTGTCCTAGAATAATATAAAAAATGAGTGAAAACATGCAAACTTTCTTGCCTTTTCTCTTAAGTCACCTATTGAATGTGGAATGGGAGACAGGGATGCACAGCACACACCACAAACAAGATTCCAGACTTCTCCACTAATACAGCCATTCAGGGTAATCTAAGTAACACCTTTGAAAATGAAAGAGCAAGTTTGTAAACGCTGCTACCTGTCATGTTAACAAACTGAATCAAGGTTAAAGACAGTTTAACCCCAGAAGATGAGTTATGTTTTATGGAAAAAGCTACTGCCCCTTGGGTGGAAGCCAGCAGCTGGGTGGTGTCACAGTGCCACAGGCAAGCCCAGGTGCAGAATGGAGTTCACATAAACAAGTCTGTAGTGAAACTTCTTGCTAATGTAAGACCATGTCTTGCAAATGAGTGACCATTACCATAGGAAGAGTAAGTCCCTTTTACTGTCTAAATGTGGCACAGCATTTAATACATCCCTGCCATATCGATCACTAGCAAAAACATTTCGGGCAATGTAGTCCTCACATGGAATCCTTTGCATAAATCCTTAAAAGGTGCTCTGCTCTGTATCAAGATCCCTCAGATTTTCTCTTATGAGCCTGTGGGACACATTTTTTCATGGGCAATCTTTGTGGCCTAGTTAGAGGAAGTGGGAGATGCTTTGTGGGCAGTTTCTCTCATATTCTGTTTCCTACTTCTGATGCATGTGTTTCGTAACCTCTTTTGCAAACGGTGCATGTGGGATATGAGCAACTTGCTTCCTTATGGAATGGTAGAGGAGGCCGACAGACAGACAGCTAGCTGCTAGGAGGTTTCTTGTGCTCATTTTCCTCAGATTAGTTTGTATCTAACTGAGCAGGGATAAGAAATGTGTGCACACAGCATTTTTTGTAAGAGTACCTTTTTCAAATTTTTTAAATCAGGGAGCTATGAAATGGTAAATGAGTGCAGAATAGAGAATTGTTTGGGTTTATGTAACTATCAAGTTAATTGAGCCGAAAATAAAAAAGAAATGTATTTCTGGATCCTAGGTACTGTCCTAGGGACATTGAAGACAAACATAAACAATCATGGCAGACAGTAACATTTTCCTCATAGTGGCTGCTATAAATATGTTGGATAAAACAATAGCAGGAAAGAGTTGATCTACATTCTTGCTGCAGAAGGAAGGAAAGCCTGCTACTTCTGCTTAATGCATTAGAGACATTAGAAGAACAATTTCTCTAAGTGTAAACGTGATCTCTGCAACGCATGCAAGGTCAGACAGATCCATAGCAATTTGCAGGGGAGGTGCCAGTCAGGGCTGCAGTGGTGCCCCACGCACCAACACTCAACAAGGGCAGCAGCCACACAGGCAGTGTCGTGTCACGGGAACATTTATCCCAGCTTTCCATCCTCATTTCCTCTTTCTAGCAGATGCAGCCCTCCCTATATTGGAGATGCCCTACATGTCTCCTCAGATAAGGAGTGTTCAAAATAATTTTCCTTCTTTTCAAATAATTTCTGGGTCTCTGTCTGTCTAAATAAATATTAAGAAACAATAAGGTAACAAGCCTTCAGGTTACAGCACAGGAATATGGCCAAAACAGCCGGAGATGGCACCCACTCAGACACAACCTTGTTAAGCCATACATGGGGGAAAGAAAATCTCACCATTCGTGTCCTGTAAATAAGTTGTCAAACCACATCACTACACACCACCTGGTGCTGGCAGCCCAGAACTCCAAGGGCTTTAAGCTGGACTAGCTAACATTACTATTGCTAATGCCATGAAAGCAAAATGGAAAAATCAAACAAAACCAAACCATTAAAAAAAAAAAAAAAATTCATTGTTAATAATTTCTTTTGGTTGTTTGGCGCTGCCTGGTGGCCACATCGAGTAACGTCGTTTTGAATGGCCGGGATGGTTTCCTTTCCCATTCCTGGGCACCAGTGCAAAGACTTGCCTTTTAGTAATCCCAGGGTCTCTTCAGTCCACCTCTCCATCCAAAGATATACCTGAATGTTTGGACTGGGATTCTCACGGTTACTTTTCATAGTGGGTAACGTTTTTGCAGTGTCGATGAAGACAGGGTTTTCAGAGGCAAAGAGGTACACAGGATGGGACCCATCTGGTCTAACTTCAGACATCAAATTGTAGCTATTTGCATTGGAAGGGGTTATCCCAGGCTCCTGTTTAAATTCAGTGGGGAGATACAAGCAGGCCAGAGCCTATTTCATGCATAAGGATGATACAATCTTTGTTAGTAATGCTGACTTCTCTCTGATTATGAAAGGCAGCTGGTAACTGGTAACTATCCCTGTCCATGGCAGAGAGGTTGGAACTGGATGATCTCTAAAGACCCAGCCAACTCAAACCATTCTCCCCAAACCACCATGAATCTGTGGTTCTATAACTCAAACACAGACATTTTTCCTTTGGTCAGATGAGTCCCATGTATACAGAGTTAAAAAAGGCTTCAGAGCCTCTGGATCCTGCTGATTTCAGTTGCAGTCATCCCATTACTCCTTCCTCGCTTCCAAACCCTGGCATAAATGGTTAGTCATCTAAATTTCTCTAACAATCCATACTAGTTACATTTTAGGGGCATAAGACAATCCTGGTAGCATATAAACTGATTATCTAATTCTTTTTGAAGACAGGAACTACATTCTTTTGAAATTATAACCCAAGGCTTATTTATGATTAAATGAAAGTCTCTTTCATTAATATTTCTTGCTACATCCCATCCATTCCCTTCTGATTTGCCTTGCATCCATCAATTTGTACTCTCCTGGGAAAAGCAACTATTTGAAAATATAGCATTATGAACAAGGGGAGGAGGCAATTTGGAAGCCCATCTACAGACATTGTAGCAATTTTGTATTTGTTTACCAGGCAGAGTCCAAAGACTTACTCAAGTTCATCTTCAGAATCATAACTAATGCGCGTGTCATGAGAGGCTGCAACATCACTTGTTGACTGGCACAACTTCAGACTGCTGCTCACAGAAGATGACGTCTCTTTCCTTTTCTTTTTACCAAAAAACTTTTTGAAAGATTTGAACTTTGATTTTTTCCTTCCTAAGTGAAGAAACATAAAGAAGATGCAACCAGCAGCATGTGCAAATTTTTGAACAGAAACATTTCTTTATTATTTTTTGCATAAGTGGTATTTTTCCTGGAAAATGCAAGACAGTCTATGATTGCATTAATGTCTTTCAAGACTGTACTGATAGTATGAAATGACTGTTATCTTGGAGAATGGATTACAATGTTTATGAGACATAAAAAATAACCAGTGGTGTAGAATCATTACTAATAGAGTTTCTACTTGCCTCTTGAGGTAATTAAACTGTGAAGGAAAAATTTGGTCTTAACTGCCTGGGATATGAAAAAGAAATTATTACTTGGAAACCCACTGCCTTTGTTCAGCAAGCTAAATAGTGATGATGAGAGCAATGCTACCAAAGCAATTTAAATGTAGAAAAGGCATACATAGGTGAATGCATAGTGTTGGGAGGCTAATGTTTTTAAAATGTTGAGTTTATAATACATTGAGACTATTTTGAATGCTAATTCCAACATCAGTGGATCACAAAGTATTCATTTAGGAATCAAGCAATAACCTTGAAAAGCAATTCTAGTCTGCTCAGTGAGGTAAGACCTAAATTAGGATCAGTTGCAGCTCTGTGAAGGAAACTACTTCAAATTAAATCAGTGTTTTGCATAAGAATTCCAACAACTTGTGCCTGGCTTGTTTAAGTTGGCATGACAGTGCTGCAAGGCATCCCTGTCAGCATTTCACTCACTCTTGGATCTTTTTGGGTACAAACGTTAGCTTGGTCACAAGACACTATAAAAATCTTATTTCAAGCCTCTGAAAATGCTGAAAACATGTAACAGCTCTTGGAAATGGGTGAAGAGAAAGGCAGAATGTATTCTCTAAACAAACAAATTCACTTCTGTGATAGATCTAAGGCACAGAAGCCCAAGAAGTCACAGCACTTTTCATTCACCAGGGAAGGGAGAAATTATACCTGAATTGTCCTCTCCATCTCCTTCAGCCTCTCTCATCTTAGGGTCCATTATCCTTGAGGAACTCATGTGGCAATCACTAAAGGAGGTACAAAAACCGTTAGTTGTATCAACAAAATAACAGTACTTCACTATATACATGTACACATACATACAGGCAAGTACTAAAATATAAAAATAGACTGTCATGTATGCTTACATAATATATGTCTCCATATGTGTCTAAACCTGTGTGTGTGTGTTTATAAAATATACATAATATATAAATATATCCCATATGATACTTATTAGGCTAAGATATAATAGATTACCCCATGTATTTTTTCCTTATTTATATCCAATTTGAAGTATTCTACAGATTGTGGCTTTTCTTCTTCCTAAAGAAACTTGGGAAAAGGTAGTGATTCTTCCTATTCCTTTCTTTTTGTATAAATAACAGAGTTAGGGAGAGAATTAGTAACAGAGAAATACAAGTAAAAATAAAACAACTGATTTTCTTATTTTCTTCTCTCTTTACTTTTCGGAAGCAAAATATTACTTTGCTTATTAAGGTTCATAAACTAAAAAATAATTGCAAAACTGTACATGTTCAAAACCTGAAGACATTATATCTGTAATTTAAATTTTATTTCTGGTGCAGTAGTCTGCGCTCTTTTTTCTTCATCTGGAGAACCATAATTTCATGGTCAAGGGAGCAGAAAGTCATGGATCCATTGATTGGATAGTGAGCTAAATGCTGTAGAGTCACTCTTGGGCTGTAATGGTTGCAGATGCTCATGCTACAGCCTGGAGGGGAGGGTGAAGAGACTGTGTCTGTTTTGATCCACTGAAGTACCGGGAGACTTAAGAAATAAGGCTTGTAAATCCCACGAGCTAGAGAAATGGAAATGAAACCTTCATTACTCAAATCTAAGATACAGCACATCACCTGAACCATCTGCAGCCACTTGAGCTGGGCCACAGTGCAGGACTGCCACAGCCAAGGCACCTCCACTGCCTCTGCAGCAGCCAGACCCACAGCCTGGGTGGGAAACACCCCTTGCCACCACCCACTGGGTACCAAATCAGAATTAACACAAACACGAGAGTGAGCAACTTCTAGTCAAGGGCATCTGCCTGAAGTATGGAGAGTTAATAAGGAACCTACCCTAGAAGAAAACATGGATGAGGGTGGTGAGGCACTGGAACAGGTTGCCCAGAGAAGCTGTGGATACCCCACCCCTGGAAGTGTTCAAGGCCAGGCTGGATGGGGCTTTGAGCAACCTGCTCCAGTGGAAGGCGTCCCTGCCTATAGCAAGGAGCCTGGAACTAGGAGCTCTTTAAGGTGCATTTCAACACAAACAATTCTGTGATTCTAGGATACCTTTATTTTTAAAGTAAATGTCCACTGGGAGGTGACAGATAAATATGTATTGTGGGCTGTGGCATACCTAGTCAATTGTTAAACAGGGCGTCTCAGATTCCTGCTGCCACACTGCAGCAGCAATGGCAAGAAATGTAAATCAATGCCTTTAAAGCTTCAGCTGTTATATGCATGCCTTGTAGCATCTATAAGCTACACACATCCAGAAGTGGGATTCTACAGTCTCTCTATAAATTGTGGATGACATAACTCACATCTCCATCTGTGGCTCACTGGCATCACCCTGCTGCATCCAGCTGCATTCAGGTGAAGATTTTTTTTTTTTTTATCCCAATGTTTGTATGCCATACTTCACTAGTTCTCAACAGCAAAGCCACTGGGGGATAAAACCCCACATAGTGACAATGTTTGTTGGTAACATGCAGGCAAGTATGAACATGCTCCCTCTGGCAAAATTCAATCAGATAGTATTTTATATTCCTGACAAACCGGAATTATTTTCCTGTCTCAAACCTTGGCAGCCAAATTTCTAGAAAATAAAACCAATTAAAAAGAAAGTTAGCTCCACCATAATGCCTGCAAAGATTAGTGTGATTTATTTTGTGACATCTGAAGTCACAAAGAGTATTTAAACTGGATGCCCCAAATATGGAGGGACACTAATATGTGACCAAGGGTGCAGCATAAATCTCCTCACTTAGAGGAAACAGAAGAACACAGAACCTCGATGGGCTCTCTCCTTGTCAGTTGTGCATTTTGAAGCAAGATCCTCACTCCCTTTCTGTCCTCATGCAGCAATTCTTCAGGCCCACCACATTTTTGCTGTTTCCAAACATTCCTTAAGAATTATTGTATCTTACCCAGAGGAAGGCAGCCCTCCACTACTGTGACTCTCGCAAGAGCACAGGGCTGGAGGCCTGGCCTGCAAGAAGGAAGGAGGTGCCTGGCCATTGTACGTGTGTGTGTGTATGTGGGACCCATATTCCATCACCCCTGGAATCCTGGAGATTTGGTTATGCGGGGAAATCAAATTCCTAGGCTAAGGGAAGATGCAGGTCAACGTACATCATTATTTTATATTGTCTGTTCTGGATATGACCCACCCTGGGCCAGTGCTGACCCGCTGCTGAAAGAGTTGTTCCATCTGCAAGAGCAAGACAAAACAATTGAAGAAAACATGTGGAGTCGACCTACTGGCAAGGGGAAGTTGGGCTGTCTGGCCTCAGATTGATCCTGGTTGAGACTGCTATAATCAGACAAAGATAACTCCCAAAGTGTGATCAGAGCTTGTGAGGAGACAAGTAAATTGAACTGAAGTACAGGAATGTAGACAGAGACCAGAGTAACACACTGTGACTACTAGAAAAGATTGTAATGGGTGCTGTTGAGGTACAGGGGAATGACTCCCCAGAATCTTAATAATACTTTATTATTATTTATTATAATAAAATATAGTAGCGAGTGTATTTGTACACCCAGCTGCCTCTGACATCTGCAACTATTTTAAGGATCACGTGTCAGAGTGACAGAGAGAAAAATCAGAAAGATATTATATTACCTGGGGGTTCTAAACTTGTCCAATATGTAAATGATTTGTTACTTGCCAGCAAAACACACAAAGATTCTTAGAAAGGTACTATTTTTCCATGTACTGCTTTAGCAGGTCTTTCAGTTATTTCTTTGTTTAAGGACTTTCTTGAGAGATGTCCAACTAGGCTTCAATAAAATGTAATGCTATCAATAAAAAGTACTTTTAAAATACTTTTACAGAGGAATCTGTCTTTCAGCTTATTGATTCAGTGGAAACCTAACTGAACCCAGTTATTGTGGCTAGCATGTATAATTTCCATAACACCAGGTCCCACCACTGCCACCGGTGTCATCCCTGGACAGCTCAGTGTCACCTGGGGGAAAACCTGCCTGCTTTGCTGTGGGAGAGCTGCTCAAGAGACCTGGGCTGTGGGCAGGGAGGGAGGTTGTCCAGGTAAGATAACTTTGGAGTGAGGCAGAAAGCAACCCAAGGTGTGGGTCAGAGCCACCTGGGTGCAGGAGGCACCAGGCACAAATACCAGTGGCCTCAACCTCCTGTGCAGGAGCCCAGAGACTCTCTCATCCTCAGCAAGGAAATGGTCATTTTAAATTATAGCAAACAAATCTTCTAAGTTTGGGTCAGGTAAGCAATACTGGGTTTGCAGTGGAGTGACTGTAAGGCTTTTATAACAACTGCCTCTCAACTCATCATGCAATTATAAAGATTTGGTTTTCAGTTGAAAAGACAAGTTTCCAGCCCAAACCCAGGGTTTGGTGTGACTGTCCCAGGCTGTATGTGGCTGACACAGAGGAGGAGGTGACAGCTGCCCTTGCAGCAGTCATTATGTTGTGCAAACATACACTATGACAAGGGCAGCGAGGGGCAGCCACCTGCCCCACACCAAGGAAGCAGGAAGAGCTCTGTGCCTTCTGTTACCAAGGGGAGATTTGTCTGCATTAAGGGACGAATGGACACATGCTTCCTTAACCCGAGAATGGCATGGCAGGGATGGGAATCAGCAGGCAGCAGAGAGGACTGGAAGAACTTGCAAAATGCTTCTGGGCAGTGTGCTGGTGTTCAGGTTTTCAGAAAAACGCTCAAAAGTCAACAGATTCATTTTTAGCAAACCCTGCTTTTGAGCAAACCCAGAAGCTGACACTTAGTCACTTACTGGAGCACTTTGCCAAGTGATGGTTTGCATTGGAGCAATATTCCAAGACAGTGTGAATAATATTGGTCCTTGCTGGGCATCCAGCAGCTGCCAGAGATCCCTCTGTGATGCTCTACAAGCCAGGCACTGCTTGACTTGGTGTCTCATCAAACCTAGCTATGGACAATCACATTCATTTCTACCTTAAAATTTACTATCTTGTTTTTATTAACATGAGGGAAGCAGAGTTTCCTTTTAAATGCTTCCTTTGCACTGTCAGAGAAACACTGGTTTTCACCACCAGGAGATAATCTTATTTTTTTTTTCCCAGATATGCAAACTCTGAGAACCATACTACCTATATTTTCCCTTTTTCTTTCAGTATAATGTGTTTTAATGGCATCTTTAGGCAGATTTTCAATCTTTCAAACCTTTTCCTCAACATCTGCAACAAACTCTCCAGTATTAATACATTAATCATAGGAAAGATTTGATTAAAACATGATACTTAAGAGGAGAAACAAAAAATTCCAAAGTTTACCCTTGGTATGACTGTAACTGCTTGTCATTTCTCTGATATAAAAACAGACTGCAGTTTTTGCTCTGGAGCCAAATTTTTTCACCCTCAGAGCTTTGTTTAAAATCTACAATGGCCTACAAGCTTAAGAGCTGTGCAATGAAATACTGACAAAATCCAGCAGCTTTGAATTTGGCAGCCACTGGGATGGGTGGCATTCATTGTGCACTTATGCTTGGATCTAGAGGCTTGGTTGCTGAGCTTTCTCATTTCCAGTTTCCCCAAGGATTTACTGAAGTCCATCACTTAATTAAATCATCCTGTGATCTGAAAACTCAGCAGGATTTTCATCCTAAAGAAGTGACCTGCATTGGTTCTCCCTTGTTAGCAAGGGCAAGATTTACCACACCACTGGCAGTCACAGCCTTTTCCTCTTTTTTTTTCTACATTGTATGTGCGGTTCTTTTCACAGTGGAATACTGGAGGTACTTAGTTTATAAATTTATTATGAGCTTTTATAAGCCAAATATAATGTCTGATGACGAATTGCTAAATATTACCTGTTTATAACAGTATTTTTGCTATATTGGACTTTTTCCAGCAGAGACTTTTTTACTTTCCTTGTTCTTTCCAGATAAGCTGTGACACAAGAAATATGTCTGAGTATGCCACTGCAGAGAACAAAGATGGAATATAGCAGCACAAAAGGTTTTTATTCCCCTTCTTATCCCTTCCAAATGCCAGTACACTCAAAAGTGTGTATCCAAAAACCAAACAGCAGCAATTTACACCTTTCATTTCTCTTTTGTATAAGAATATCTCTTTTCTAGTAGAAACATGAGGAGTTAAAAATATCTGAATTTAGAGAAATTAGTTCACATGAGAGGAAGAGCTGCCCTTTTCTCTGAACAACACAATTTACACTAATATTCCTACTGATGTAACACAGCCTTGAAGATTTGAGGGGAAAGAAAAAAGAAGAAAATAATGCAGGGATTCTGGGGATATAAAGAAAACCCAGATACTCAGAGATACTCCTCTAGCAGAGAGTGTAACCAACCCCAAACCATCCTAAGTACCAGGAGCAAAGACTGAGGCAGCCTGTTCTCGTCCTCCCCTCTCTGAGGACTCAGACCTAAATGAAGGCACCATCCAGAGGCCACTCAGCCTCTTCTCCTGTCACTTGGACTGCAGAAACGGGACAGCTCAAAGTTTCCAGAAAGAGGAAGCCCAGAGTGCCCGCCATGGTTCTCTGCCATCCCAGGCACATCAGCAGTACTTTCACAACCCTGGAGAAGCTCCAGCTCTCTGGCATGTGCATAGCAAGAGCACCACCTGGACACAGCCCCAGGGTGCCACGCCTTGGCATAGCACAGGTTCAAAAGTGTGCTGTGATTACCTGTCTCCCAAGCAAAGGTTTATCTCTGCAGCCAGGGGAGACCTTGCACTGGAAACACTGTGCAGGGTGTGGCAGAAGGAAGTGTAGGGCAGCAGGTATTCACACAGCTCAAGAAACCCTGCTGTTCAACACACCTCTCTGCTCAGACCTCCTCCTGCTAACAGAGATCATTGTCCCCTCCTTTTAAACTCTCAAACAACTTTAAGTGCTCCCAAGTGATAATGCTTGAGCCTAGCCAAAACTAAATCTCTCACAGTATGTCCGATTATAAAATCATTTCCAAAGGGCAGCCATCATCTTGAGCTTTTGTTTCTAAGATAAAGCATCTGCAACAGGAGGTGCTCCCCCTGAGCTAGCACAGCACATATGAGCCCAGGTATTAGGAATGTCCACATGAGTGAGGTGCAGGTCTCTGGGAATCTGGTTAGCCTGTATAAACACGTCCAAAAAGCTCATAAAAAGGACAGGAGAATTTCATAACAACTGCAATCCCATTTCCAAAGCTATACATTTTCCTGCTTCAGACCTCTCACTAGGTCAAAGGAGTTTCTCTTTTCATTTTTTATTTGGGCTCCAATTTCTAAATCAAGTGAACAAATGCACCTCAGTGCATGCTTACATACACACAGCCATCCTAGAAGCTTTATCCAGAGTGCCAGCACTGAGACTGAAGGGTCATTCTGCTTTTCCACCATATGTCAGCATCTCTACAGTACCTGTACATATGCTAGCTGCATCCTTATCATTTGTGAATTATTAAAAATAATTTACCCAGAGATTTCTGAGAAAACTGCGTTGCTTTCTACTACCAAGTCTATATAAAATATCAAAAATAAACTTCACGTCAAACCAGGAAGAAAAACAGTCTTTCACTTTTTGTATACAATTTTGCCTTTTGTTTTCAAAATTGGGCAGACAATCATCTCCTTCCATTTTGTTCAAATGGTGTGCATCAGTAAACAAAAAGTATTGCTTTGCAAAGTCTATGACTTCATGTGTTCTTTGCTGTTAGCATCTACCTGTTTACACTGACTAATGACCGTGTAAACATCAGCAAAATGTGGTATTTTCACAAATGGCTGGCTGTCTAAATGATAGTTTGCTATCCATTTTCATCTGTCTTGCACTGGAGCTGGTACACTTTACTCATATTTTCTTATCTGCATTATTGACTACTAAAAGGTTCTGTTTCCTTGCTTGTGGCTAACATTTACCTCCAGCTAATGCAATGTTTGTAGCATGCTCTTACTTAAAAGGAAATTTGCATATTGCACAACCACATCGGTGTGGTGAGAGCCTATGAGTCACTCCTCCTGCTCAGAGCAAGGCTGGCTCACGTGTCTTTGCTGCCAGCATCCTCTCCATGGCTGCATGGGTCCTAGGGCAGCATCAGGTGAGAACACACAGCCTGAACACAAAGTCAATGTCCTTATCTTTTAAAACTCAGCCAGTTTGGGATCCTCTAATCCTCCTCCCACTCACTGTCAAAATGAATAGAGCTAGCTGTGAGTGATTTGCCCTTTCTCTCAGAAATAACTAATAAAAGTCAATTCCACCAGCACATATCTCTTCCAATGCTGTTCCTTACACCAGAGTTTGCTATTCTTCCACCCCCAGCATGGGTGGAGGTGGAAGAACACCAAGCTGTGCCACAAGCACCAGCAATGTGTAACTACTGACACACTACTGCCCCTTTGCATATCAGCCCTTGCCTTTGCGGTACTCGCATCTATCACTCAAACTGCTGTTACATACGATGTAAACATAAGGTGGTGCTGGACGTCCCTGTGATCACTGAGAAGAGACATCAAGGATGTCATGTAATAAAATACCTGTTAAAAGGAAGATTGGACAGGGGAGATAGGATAGAGTTTGCTGCATGGGCTTCAAGCCCAAGCCTTTGTGCAAACATGGCAAGGCCTGCCATGAATAGCAGGTGAGGCTTTAGGGGCTACGACAGAGAAATCTTCCCAAACCTTGAAAGGTTTTCTGGGCATTCAGTTGTTGTCAGTCTTCCACTGCTGTTGGGCAGTGTGTGTTTTCCTTTGCCTAACCAGCCCAAACTACCCTCTGATGCATCTGCCCCTGTTATTCCAGAGGCTGTGCAGATTTTCATCAGATCCTCATCAGCCCTTCTGCCATGTCCCTGCCAACAGCACATTCCTTTCTCTATTACAAGCACAGTGCATTTCCAAGAGATGGGAGGGAGAGGTAAAAACCTTCCTTTCCTACCTCCTTTTTGCCCCCAAGAATTAATAGCCCTTCCTTCCCTCAGCATTTCTGAGAGAGGTGAGAAACACTCCATAAAATAAATTTTCCTCCCAAGCAGCTTGTGAGGAGTGAGATTTTTGTATTTTAAAACAGTGCATTGCTACAGAACACACAAACCAAAGAGGTCAGAAGGCATTACTAGGACTGCCCAGTCTGGTGTCCTAGATAGTGCAGGGAATAAGCTGTTCCAGAAGGGTGAAGGGAACTTTCTTCCCTGATAGAGCCCAGTAACTTGAGGGTATACACCTTCACAAAGGTCATATTGTGTTCACAGGGAAAGCCTTAGCTTGACTTGCATGCTTTCTTTAAACAAGTAAAAAACCTCAACAAACCAAAACCAAAGCAAAGCAAACAACTATGTAAAAGAATTACAGGAAGGGGGGTGGGGGGGAGGAATCTGCATGGGCAAAAGAATAAAGCAAACTCATGTGAAATGTCTTATCCCTATGCAGTAACCCTTTCCTTCTTGCTTTCAGTCCTTTTATTTTTTGTGATTTAATAGAGGGCCCAGGAGATTTATTCAACCAACATGGAAAGTATGATTAAAGAGAATTGTTAAAGTAAAAAAGCCACACTGGCTCTCCTTCTTCCTCAGCACTCAGGGATAATAAGGGCATAGCTGTTTTACACAAAGACACAAGACCTCCCCTAGCTAGCTGTCTACCAGAGATCCTCTGCTATATTTAGGAGCACAAACAGCTCAATACACTACCAGACTTTTAGGTTTGTAATAGCCATTTTTACTGACAGAAGCATAATCTGTATTTTTAACTTAAATAACATAGAGTATTCACACAGAGAATTTTGCTAATAATGTTCTGAAGAAGCTCATACTTTTTTTTTTTAACAAGAGCAGGCCAACATCACTCAGAGTCAAGGGTCAGTGAAGTACTAAAAATTCACTGTGCTTCTCCTTGAAAAGCAATAGAAAATAAAGTAAAATGTCTTGCTTTAGTTAGTACAAAATTACATTTGATTCTACATATTGCAATTACAATTGCAGTTGAATTCAGCGCTGGGAACATTCCTGAATATATTTCACAAAAATAATTATACCAGGTCTTTTGGTATGCAGAATGAGTAGAAATATCAAAAGTGTTATAAGGTCTCAGTGCCTTTAAATTCAGAGAAATATAACAGAACTTTCATTGATCCTTCCTTGCTTTTTTGGAACCATGAATACAATAAATTGTCTATTCTCCTGCGTACACACTCACACAAACTTTGTGGTGAAGGAAGAGTAAGTCTCCCCTGGAAGTACAGCAAGCCCTGAGCAATGGCTCACTGACACCTGCTGCCCCATCAATTAGCCTAATGTAAGGGTGATCTTGTACAAGTGCAGAGGTCAATGGGAGTTTAAGATGCAGAAAGTGTTTAGCAGTACCTGGAACGAGATCCTTGTTCAGTTTTATCTGCTATTCTGGAGGAGACTTGGTGAGCCAAGCTAACCAGACAAGGAGTCCAATTGCTAATATCTGGAGCTGAATTTGGCCCAGTTTTCACAGGTCCATAATGTGTGGTATAGACAACAGTGCTGTTTCAACAGTTGTATTAAGTTTCCTTAAAAGTTAATGACAAATCTTTTAAAATGCTGGGTTCAACTGAACATAGAATATAGTTATATCCTACGCCTACTTCTAAATATTTTGCAATTAGTGCAATGAAAATTAGGCAAGCTTAATTAAAAAGGAAAGTGAATGAAATAAAGAGACTAAGCTGGGTTTTACCATCTTCCTTGGGAATTCCTGTGCTGGAAGGATGAAGTAATTATTGAAATCATCCATGAACCACGTGTAGAATAGCTTTAATATTGGACATTTAAAATAGAGAGAGAGAGAGAAAAAAAAGTTGGAAATGCAAAGAACGAAACAGCTATTTCTAGGAGAAGCCTGAGCCCTTCCAGGCAGAGGTACACCAGCCTACCAGGTGAGACTAGCCAGAACATAAGCAGGCTGATTTCCAGGACCTGCTCATGAGAGGTGCCATCAGGGGCTCTCGGTCCCAGGCCAGCCCGCTCCGCTGAGGCGGCTGCAGCCGTGTGCTAACCTGGAGTCCCCTCGGATGCAGGGATAACAAGAAGCCATGTCTCCAGCACAAGGACCAGCTCACCCTCCTGGGTCATCCTAGCACGAAGGAGCGGCAAGAACGGAGGGAGATCCAGCTGAAGCCGAGGGATGGCAGCGGGACGTGGTGGGGAAGAGGAGCATCATGCCTTGCCTTCCCTCTGTAGATTGCAGACTCTGGGGGCCAGTTTCCTCCCCAACATCCACACAGTCCGTCCAAGAGGTACATCCACTGTCAGCACAGTCACAATCCTCTGAAATTTCCCCAGGCAACAGCACTCACATATTTCAGCAATAACTGCTACCTTGTAAACACATTCCACATTCCTGTTGCATTAAACCCCACAGGTCAAAAGCAAAGCTGAACAGCCTCTTGTCTAACTGTTGTACAATGCTTGGTCTGAGGTAGTACATTTGGCAGGTTTTTATTTGGAAAAAACCTTATCTAGCCTCTTTTGACCCTTCCTAATTCAGGCCCTCTCAGCCTTCAAATGATAATTATTTTCTTGAGCCCTCACGGGAGACAGATGAGCCATGAGTTCCTTTACTTTTCCTCCATACCAGTAATATTCAGATCACTTCCAGAAAAAAGAGTATGAGATTTTTAACACAGGTCACCGTCATACATGACTTCCTTAGAGGTTTCAGGTAGGTGTCCAGTTAAGTTGGACTTCATAATGCAAATAATTTCCTACAAAAAGACTGGAAGGTTGCTTTCTGTCCATGACACAATAAACATCATGGCTGAGTCTTTTCATCTTTGTTTGGAACCTTTCTCCAAAGTCTATAAGAAAAACAGTCAGGATTTCACCAATGTAAGAGCCATAATTACTTGTCATTTATTCCCTTTATGACATGAACTTGCAAACTTTTCATTCTTACTATCCATTCAGGACGTAACTGTTCTTTATATTTGAAAGAGAGGAAATATTTTTCTGTAGCTCTTATCTCATTTACTTGCAAGTCTATGCTCCAAACCACACTGTGCTCCAAAGCAAGGATATGAGCAAATGGAAATAACTGCCACTAGCTCAGATTCTTGTTTTCTCCTTCTCTCCTTCCCTGCAGCAATAACCTCAGCAAATATAATGTCTGGCGAGTCATTCTGTATGTATCACCTCCAGCTGCTGCTTCAGACTTGCAGACTTTTGAAAGTCAAAACCCTGAATGCAGCCTAACAGTTTTTACTGCCTCCTTGTCAGAAATCCAGAGGCAAGTCTCTAGTGTGCCACCCACACAAACCCACTCATTCCCTTGGATTGGGAAGTAGAAAGCAAATCACAGAATCACAAAATTGTTAGGGTTGGAAGGGACCCCTGGAGATCATCTGGCCCAAGGCCCCTGCCAAGGTAGGGTCACCTAGAGCAGGTGACATAGGAACATGTCCAGGTGGGTTTTTGAATGTCTCCAGAGAGAGAAACTCCACAACCTCCCTTGGCAACCTGTTCCACTGCACTGTCATCCTGAAACATAAAGAAGTTCTTTGTGTTGCGGTGAAACTTCTTGTGTTTTAGCTTATAGCCTTTGCTCTCATCCTGTCACTGGGCACCACTGTAAGGAGTCTGGCACCATCCTCCTGACACCTGCCTTTGAGACATTTATATCCATTAATAAGACCCCCTCTCAGTCTTCTCTTCTCTAGATCAAATAGGCCCAGCTCCTGCAGCCTCTCCTCACAAGAGAGGTTAAATGCTTCTTCTGATGTTCTTCGAGTTGCAACCCTCAGAGCAGGGGCCAGCGTGAGTCTGTCATGCAGAAGCCATGCTCAGCTCCAGGCTTGTCCCTCGGTCCAGCTTTGCTGGAGCCAATGGCACAAACTGAGGTGCCCTCTCTGGCCTAGGGCCCAGCTCCCCTTGGCACCTTGTGGGGTAGTGGAACTCAGGAGGCAAAGGGAACTGGATCATGCTCTCCAGGTCTCCGTGGAAGGAGTTCCATGGACCACAGGTGGGGAATACACTGTGAGAAATGTCTTCCTTTTCCCACGTCACCGCCTGCCCTCAGCCTCTTCTTCCTGCCACCAGGACAGAAGTTCTCCCCATCCCTCTCTGACATGATAAGCACTTTCCTCGTTAAACTCCTCACTGCTAAAGATCTCTGGCAGAAATCTCTTGTATGCACACTTGCTGCTGGCAGCATCTCCCTCTCAGCAATGGAGAGAGGAAGACATTTCAGGAGTGAATAAGTCTAAATCACTTTACCTGAAAGACACACCCCTCTGCAGAGATCTCTTCCTTTCTGCCCCTTCTAAACCTAATTTTCAGGCTCCTGTATAGCCTTTGGGGCTTACTTGGCAAGGGGGCTAGGATGGTGGGGACAGGAATGTAAAGCCATTTGGAGATATCCCACTTATCCCCAGGCTCCCTTCTTTGAATATACCACAAATGTTTTACTTCAAATCTCAAAAGCCCAATGAGATGCAGGTTATTAATTCATGACTATGACAAGATTATTATGGTTAATTTAACATGTGCAGGCACTTAAGTAACTACTGTTGGGAAATATTTGTCATTAATTCAAAAATTTCCTGCCTGTAATTTGGCAAATATAAATGCAAGCGTGCAGCAGAAATCCAGTATGACATAAAGAGCACTCATCTGCCATCACCTTTACATGTGACTTTACAATGCTTTATCTCTGCCTGATTTAAATAAGCACAACAAAACGTACCACAGCACTTCTAAATTAAATGCTATTGACATTAATATGCTAGAAAGAGCCCAGATCTAGGAAGAGAAACAGAGAAGCAGACAATATCCCCATGGGCAGCAAAAGGGACACCATTGGGAGAGAGGGTGGCAGAGCAGTATTTGTTATCAAAGCTCAAAAAGCAAAGCTGTGCGAATAAAACCTATTTGTGTGGGCTCTTCTCCCACCTCCTGTGGATCTGCAAAATTCCTACCAAGGCAGGTGGTGCAGAGTGAAACCACCAGCGATTTCAGTCAAGAACAACTTGTCTCAGGCGTGGCACAGACCTCCAGCGTCACCCCATCACTTCTGGGGAAGGAACTCCCTGCCTCAAACTGCTGTGTTTTGCTTGCTTTCCCAGGGAGGTAGGTGAAAATTCTGTGTATAGAGCTAGTTATAGCAACAAATCAGAAACTCAAGTCCAAAATAATCAGTCTCATGGCATCTTAGAAGGGTCCCAGCACTTCTTGGCCTTTGCTGATCCCTTGGGCAGGTCCAAAGTCAGTGATGAGTCAGTTTGCTCACAAAGGCTCTTTAGCTCTGTGGTTTTGCAAGACCTATCACTATCAGATGCATTCTACCCATGAGGCCCTTCTCCTTGCAGGAGCTCCATGAACTGAACTGAACTTTTTCAGTTCTCTCATATGGTGAAAACTCCTAAGGGAAATCCTGAAGAACATTTTGGTACACTTACATCTTTGAGCTTCATATAGGCATTTCAGAATAAAACTTGGGAACATACTACCAGAGAGAATTCCCTGAGCATTCAGTGCAAGCAAACATTCAATATAATCCCTTCATGGGCTGATTAAAGTCTTATTTTGAAAACTATTCAAATTCTATTCCAGAATTTGCTAACTCTCATGGTTAGAAAATCCCAGACTAAATGACCAGTGTATACCTGTTTATTTTTGTGCTAATGTAATACTTTCCTTGAAGGAGGCCTTTTCTTTTGCCACAGGTATTTAGAGAAGATCTCCCCTTTCAGCCTTCATCTACAAGTCAAACAAGTCATGACATCTTAATTTCCTCACAGATACAAGCTCTCTATTATTCTGACATTTTGCGAACTCTTCTCTGCACCTGCCCAACTCCAAGCTCACCTCTTCTGGCAGCCAGATGCCCAGAACCAGACACTGGGTCCCAGGCAGCCTCTACAGCTAAATGACACAAGCATCATTCTTGGATTTAAGCTTCCCAGCTCCTAGTTAGGCTTGCACATGTTGGCAGACAAATAGAGAGAAAGCATTCACCTGCCTCCTCTTGACTGCTCTGCTGCAGAGTCCAAGTACATGTTTGAGCTATTTACTATCAAGAAAGACTGTTCGTGCAAGGCCAGTGTTTCAATAACCTTTCCAGACTCGGCTCTTTCCTACGTCCAACCACCCAGATGCTGATGCTGGCTGCCAATACCAGACTACAGGACCCATTCCAGCTTCTTTTCAAACCCCAAAGTGCCAGCATACGCTCCCTTGGCTGAATTTGCAAGGGCCCAGCCATCTGTGTAGCTACAGAGTGTCTCTGGTGTAGGTATAATGGGAAAATATTTAGCCTTTTACATGCAGTTGGCAAATACACTAGCTCAAGCCTGAGGAAATTTTGATCCTCTTTGCCTAGGGGCCTCCTTTTTTTAAACATTTTAAAAATATTTGTGAGTCACAGCAATGAGTAGGGAATGAGATATCTAGCAGAACTCCTAGCTCTGCCAGAAGAGCATTATTAAGAGGACACTACCAGGCTCTGAAGAGAGGAAATAGCAGGAGGTGCTGGGTGACTTAATCTCTCAGGTCTCATGCTGTGCTCTGAGGGTGCTATTTTACTGAAAGAGCTAGATCAAAGATACTGAAGAAGTTTCTGCTGTTAACTGTCTCCTGAAAGTTGTTGACCTAGAGACCAGAACAATTAAATGAAATGTGAAGCACCTCCTCTAAGAGATATTTCCCTACTCTGTCCTACATCACCTAATCAGACAGTAGTATGAAGTTACACACTTGGGAGAGCTTTTTCTAATAAAGGACATCCTGAATTGCCTGGAGATACTGACCTGGTATATATTTTTTTCTCTCTTCTTATGTGGACAAACACCATGCGAGTCCCAGGAATGAATGTAGGAGTTCTCCCATAAGTATGATCGAGACAAAAAGTCCGGGATACCAAATTGGACATGCACACTTAAAAAGCAGCTGCTGTATCAGGTATGCAATGTGAGACTCTGGGAATTGTTTTTCTGAATACTAAATGTGGAAAATATCAATTGAAGCTAATTGAAGCTATCAACTAAGCTGAGACTTAGTCTCTCTGAAGAAATCAGCTTCTGAATGCCTTAGAGTCAGCACTCAAATGAAACAGCTCCATATCAGAGATAATTAAAATACATTCCTTAAAAATAATCTGGTCTTTTATGTCCCTATTCAGAATCCACTACTACAACCTTCTGTGCAAAGCCCATATAAACATGCTTACAGTGTACCTGTCCCAGAGATGGGGAGCCAGATCTTTGGCTGATGTCACTTGGCAGGCCTTTGCTTTTCATTTGAGCTGTATCAATTCATATTTCTGAAGAGATGGAATGTATTCCTTATAAACTTCTGAAAAAGGCAAGTTAAACAGCTTGTCTGCACTTGGAAACATTAATTTCCATCTTTTTCAAAATATGAAAACTCTATTTTCTGTGGAGGAGTGGTCCTTCAGACAACTATCATGCCAGCCCTGTACCAGCACTAGATATGAACATACTCTGGTTTGAGTCCCATAATCTCTGCTAATTGTGAGTAGAGAAGTTACAGCACAAGGAAGACAAATTTTTTTGCAAGTATTTTTCTCAGAATGGCACATCGCTCTAATTTTTACATTTGACAAAGGGCTTCTACTTGTAGTCTATCAAAGGGAAACAAAAAGCAGTAATAAATCCCATTGTGTTACTAACCAGAGGCAATGATTGCTGGCCTCTGCAAACAATACATAGCCAGAGGGAGTTGCTGCTTTCTATTTTGCAAACATGCTACAAGCAGTGAGTTGCAGTGAGAGCATGGCAACCGATAACTCTCGATCACTTAAAGATTCTTCACTAGCCAGTTCTACAACAAATTAACTAGAGAAGTTTAAAGGTTGTTTTCAACAATTTATATATCAACATACACCACAAAGAACAAGGGAAGACAGTTCATCTTCCTACTTAACTTTTTTACTTACCATCCAATGAAATTTTAATAAGTACAAAGGCAGGTCAATAGTCCCAGAACTGAATGCTGTGCACCTGTGTAACCAAGAGACACATTTCACCTGCAGGAAAACAACCCTTGAAGTACCTAGGAGATAAACTTTCTTCAGCTGCTTACCTGCGTAGGTTCCTGTTTGTCAGATTCAACACACCACAAAAGGCTACTGGTGTTTCAGACGGGATCTGTCACCTTGCCAGACATTTAAGTGGTAGCAAAACCAGTGGAGGCACTTTCAAGTTTGTGCAGAGAATGTTGAAACTCTCAGCTCGGTTCGACTTGGACAGTGCACCCTACGTCTCATCAATACCCAGCACGGGGCTACTCTGCCTTCCCGAGGCAGGAGTTAGGAGCTCCTTTCCCCAAGTGATCCCTGGATCTAAGGCGGAAGGAGTCGGCCAGAGGAGAAAGCACCAGTATCCCCCAGTTGCTAGGTAACAAGCAGGGAGATCCTGACCTGAATTCTTAGTGGAGGCTGATGGTACTCAGGAAGCTTAGCTGGGTCCTTCCTGGAAAGGGAGGGCCGTGCCAAAAAGTTACTCCTGGCTTTGTAAAGGCCACTGCGTAGCACCCAGGATGAAGGGACAGCTGCTGAGCTATTTTTATGATAAAAAGGCACCTGTTTTGAAAATAGGAAACACACATACAAAAATGGAGCGTGACATTTTCTGCTCTTCATGCCAATGAAACCAGAAAGTTTTTAACTTAAAAGAAGATCGATTTCAAATCAGGTCATAAATAAAGCAGAAGAAACCATCATGTGCACAGCCTCAACATTAACAAATGCAATGACAGAATATTATGCATATGGAGATAAAAAAATTCATGTTATCCCATACACTATACTATGAAGCATAATCTAAAGGCAAACTCAACACAGAAAACTGAAAGGGAGCAAACTGGGGAAGTTTAGCATGACACAAGAACTCTGCATTTTTTGGCTATGTAAATATTTTAATTTGTTGCCATGCCATTATATTAATTACTCTATTTAGCTTGCAAATTCCTCAGGAAATATGAAAAGTAAATGCTGAGCCAGACCTGAACAGCCAAAATGCCTCTGAGTCCCTTGGATGGGGCACATCCAACCCTATCATCTTGTACAGCAAAAGGAAATAATGCCTCTTCATATGCAGCATAACACGAATGTCAAAGACCCAATTATCTGGCAAAGATGCCTGCTTGCTTTCTACTGGCTCTAAGGAACATCTTGGCAAAAATGGCATGAAAGCAGAGCTGTACACACCACGTGGGGCATGGGTCCCAGAGGCTGCAGGGGCCCATAAGGCTGGGAGGGCTGAGGGGTACCGGGTCACAAACAAGTCCTTTCCTTCCAGCCAGCTGCTTCCCCATCGCATCTGAGCACATCTGCACACGTGAGCAGCTCCCTCACTGCTCAAGAAGATTCTGCTAGTCCCAGACAGGAATATCTGTCAGGACTCCAGCTCAGCCAGGGCAGTAGCTCCATACCTCTGCATGAGTTTGCAGTGGGTGTACCCACCACCCAACCACATGTGGGCAACTGCTCTCTTGAAGAAGGGTCTCAGGGACAGGAGAACTGTCATGTCTAGAAAAGTCTACCTATGACCTTAACAGGGAATTACTCCACAATAGCTTTCTATCTGGTAGAAACAAAGCAATGCTTTAATGGAAGAGAAAGGCTCACAAGTGTCTTTGCAGAATGCCAGCCCCGCTCAGCTGTGCAATGGCACACCTAATGCTTACTCCTAATGCATATACTGTACCCCCAAAAAGGCTCTCCTTTCACTGTAGCCAGGTTCAGTGCCCTGATAAATCTGTGTTCAGCATAGGCTCAAGGTCAGGAAGGAGTCTTTTAGCTATGATTGAGTTCTCTCCCTCCCCTTAAATGTCCCTATTTATCCAGGGAATCAGTCTATACCTGCAGCAATTATAACTGCCCAAAACCAGATGAGTATTATGGTGCTTCAAGTACCTTTCTGAACAGGAGCCAAAGCTCATAATATTGATAGGAAAATTAGAGTTCTTTCATTCATTTCCCTTTCTCATTTTATTGCAGAAACAGGAAGAGCTCAGAGTTAAGTCCTATCCCATAAGCACTTAAAATTTCCAGACAAAATAGTTGTGGATGTCACAGTCTGAATTCAGCAGGGTTAAATTAATCCAGGTTTTAAATAGAGTCAAAATACAAAATACACGATAGACAACCGATAGACATTTGGAGAAAACATACTGAAAATTTAAGATATTATACTCCCCAGCTGCTAAAGAAAAACTGATCACGTAACAACACAGCACAAATCAGAAATCACAGCTCTGTGCAGTGCAACTGATTTTTAAGCAGTGCAGATACTCTGAAACAATTTTCTGATGCAAGGCCATCTTATAGATACCATCACCAGGAAGCAAAACAGTGCAGAGAATCTACTCATAGAAATATTTGTGTTTAAATAGCTGTAGACTAATTTTTTTTACTATAGATTCAGCTTCTGCAAACCAAGGGAAGTGGATGGCACTTCAGTGCATCTTTTCCTACAAATTGTTCCAAATGTTCAGCCATTCAACAAGCTGCATTAAATAGCAGATTTTAGAGAAAACAGAGAAAGCTTGGCAAGATGAAAGATGTGGCAAATACAAGCTTTTACTAGTGAGACCCTTAAGAGAGGCAAAGAGAAAGTAAAAGACACAAGTAAGTATGGTAGATTTGAGAAGAAATGGAGAACTGTTGAGCCCAAAAGAGAGAGGAAGAAGGAAATCATTTCAGTATTCATGTAAAAGTTAGGAAAATGATGTAGATGGGAACAATGCTGTTGGAAATGCTGATTCCATAGAGAGCACAAACTGGACACCTTCCTCTCTTTTAACATTTCCTCCAGTCATGTCTCAAACAGCAAGAACAGGTAAGTAGTAAAACGGATTGAAGTGGGGTAAAGAAACTCCACTCCATAGTGTTAAAAATAACCTGTCACATCTTCCTACTGTCTAAACTGGCATAACTCCACCAGCTCCATTTTATGCCAGCTTAAGACTTGGTCAAATGCAATAAGAGGAAGGTAGCAGCTACTCTGACACGTTTCACTTTGCCTGCAGGCAGGCTTCAGCAAATGGCACGTCTGTTCCAGGGGGGGCATACTTAATGAGGGATTTAATCTTCCTGATGAATACGGAAGGATGCCAAAGCGCCAAGCTTGTCAAACACACCTTGCAACAAAACACACTGTTAAAAATCTGCTTTACTTGGCTAGATACTTGTAAATTCACGTAAAACAGACAGCTCCAAATTGCCTGACTTCAGCCACTGAAAGTCAAACACTGCTGTCCAAACCCGCCGGCAAAGGTGCAGTATTACAGTCACTGAGATGGTCCGTAATCGGCTCACATCTCCGCTCGCAGCAGTGACACAGTGCCGAGAAGTCTCCCGCTTGTTCAGCCGCAGAAGGAGCTGGGTGAAGCACTGATTCACGCCGATGAATTGTAACCAAGCAACACTGCCAGCATCTCCCCAGCCCATTGTTCTACTGAGCTGGGGAGAACAGCAGCAGAACAGCACTGAAAAAAGCTGCCAAACTCCAACTTCAATTAAAGGATACCATCCCTCTAACACAAGGCATAGTAAATTCTTTAACCAAAATTTAAAAGAAATAAACTGTTACTTTCCTCTCAGTAAAGACAGTGACGTGCCTGAAGGCAATAAATTAATTTCTGTGTGTCCAGAACCTCTTGCAAATCATCGTTACAAAAAAAAAAGGAGTTGAAATTTACTTTACACAAAAAATGCAGGGCAATGAATTATTCATCTGAGCAGAGGGACAGAAATACTGCCTTTTTGTTAGTCTGGCTATTAAACGTTGAGAGAAGCTAAAGAAAATTTTCTCAGATACAGTAACTTATCAGTAACAACACAGATGAGATGGAAAGGAAATAGATATTTGAACATTTTGTTCAGCGAGAGTTGGCAACTTTTTCCCATGTAAATGTCTGACACCAACAGTTAATGCACAAAATACTGCTACTACATCATCATTCATTTGAACCTTATTATCAACAGAGGCATTAAAAAATCAGGTTACAGTACTGAAATCTTTTCCTTCTATTAAGGAAGTTTAGTGGTGGAATTATTTGTTCTGCTTAATGCCATGGGCCTGGATATCAAGAACAAAATTCACTGCAAAATTATCCACTGTTGCCCTTTATGGAAATAAGAAGCTGACACAGTCTGCCAACAAAGCTGTGGGTTACTAGATGTTTTTGCAATGTTCAACAGTATCCTCATTTTACCAGGAAAAAAAAAATGTATAAATTAGGAATACAATATAGAATTGACTTGTTTTTATAACACAAAAGACAGGCTAGCAGCTGTAGGCATTTCTCAGAGCATAAAAACCAAAAGCACTGACCTGTAAAACAGAAATAGTAATAACATCTGCTAGACTTCTGGGCTCTAAAATCACATTCCCTGAGAGCAAGTTTCCAAAAGAAAGGCTGGGCACTTATGTAAGATACCAATTCCCTTTTCAATGGACAATGTTTCTCTTTTGAAATTTTATGTAAAAGCCTGAGTGCAAAACCACACACATCTTTCTTCTCCAGGAATTAATGTAGTAGGGCAAAGTAACAAAAGGCCATGGCATTGGCATAAAAATAGATTTATCAATGTCTTTCAGAATTTGTGATATCACAGAATCATAGAATGGTTTGGGTTGGAAGGGATTCTGAAAATCATCCCCTCAACCCCCTTGGGCAGAGGCACCTTCCACTAGATCAGGTCGCTCAAAGCCGCATCCAACCCGGCCTTGAACACCTCCAGGGATGGGGCATCCACAATTTATATTAGATCACCCTCTTCCATGCTTATCTTTCTAGTCTCTCTCTACAAACAAGGTTCCTAGGTGTGATCTTTCAATCCCATCATGGGGGATCTGTATTCACTATTCTAGCAGTTCTGTATTCACAATTCTATGTGGAGTACCACCAGAATCTCACACAGGCAGGAATGCTGCTGCTTAGGCTCTGCCTCCTTGAGAGTTTAGGGTCCTTCTTATAAGTCCTCAACACTGCCACAGGCTTTGACACTACACAGGACTCCTTACAGGCTCAAAGCCTGCTCTCCCACAGCATGAGCTCCCACCAACTTCCTCCCAATGTGAGCAGATATTTAAAGCAGAACTTGGTCTCATCATCTTCTTTCCCTTCACATGTTTGCCAGATGACTTTATTTAATGTCTGTTCTCTGGATTGGCTCTTAGATTGATTTTTTTTCCTTTACATTTGCCATCTGCTGGTCCAAACAGCTGAATGATACACTTCCTTTTCAATCTCATGGCATAAATTCATTCTTGCTGTCAACTTGGCATCCAAAATAGTATGGCAGGCAGACTGGCAGGTCTGGGTAAGGCCTTGCTCCACCAACAGGAATTTTCTCCTTATCCCTTTGAGAGCCATTAGTGTAGGAGCAAAGTTTTTAAGAGGGAACAAAGCACAAAGCGAGAGCGAAAGACAGGTACCAAGAAGAACTCTGAACCATGTTGTCTCAGTGATGGAAAATGGTCTCTGTTGTGGCTATTTCTTGGAAGCAGGATTTGCAGCCCCAGCAGCTGGCAGTGTGTGTTCTTGTACAAAGAGAAGACATCGAGTTGTGCAGCAGCTAAGGGCAGAGAATTGCATCTGGACTTCCAAAAGAAACAAATGCTGTGTGAGGAAAAAACTTGACTTGGAACCTTCAAATAATTTTCCAGAGTCTTCAGCAACTGTCTCATTCTTTTCAGTGAAAATGTATGANTGAAAATGCATGAGGACTCTTGCAAAATAACTGATGTGGATATGGGGCTGTGCCTGCACCCTTCAGAGTACCCAGCCTGGGGTGCTCTACAGGGGCAGTGCCAGAACAAAGGCTTGCAAAACTGCAACAGCAGCTGGCTGGGAAGGGTGTCAGGAGGAATATAGAAGCAGCATAAGAGGAGGAGGAAAGGAAAGGTGCCAAAAAGTCTTGTTCTGACCCCACCTGAATGCCTAACAGCAAGGTGTTACTGAGTTGCCTGAATGCGCATGTTTTACCCGTCTTGTTATGTTAAACTCAGAATTTTTTAGAGACTGTTCTGTCTCTTGAGTGTTTGCACAGTTCCAAGCACAATAGCTTCTTGTGCTGGCTGAGTCCTTTGAATACTGTAAGAATACAATTAAATAATAGGAGCAGTAAAAAGCTGGATGCTATTCATAATTCAGAAGATCTCATATGGCTCTGGAAAAATCATAGCCACAGCAACACTCTCAACAAATACATTTGCTAATCCTCTCATTACTATTGTGGCTTTTTTTTAAAGACAGAAAAAATGTCATATTTCATATTAAAAAATATTAACTGTATTTCATATCTGAATTCCACAAAAGACCAACAGTGTATCCAAGCAGTGTAAGTGAACAAAAGCTTGAGAACTACTTCAGTTCTTCTCTTTATACTTAAATTTACAAATACGCTTGCCTTTTTCTGTTTCCCCTGTGGTTTTGGTGACTCAGCTGACATCCAGTTGACAGCCTGTCTACTCTCCACTTTCTCCATGCATTATATGGTCAAGTAAGCGGGAATAGCGTGAGGTTTTCAGTGTCATGATCTCTCAACATTTAGATAAATGCTGATACTAGAGAGCTGGTCCTAGTTTTCCAGAGCTTCCCACCTCAGTTATAAGGGTAACAAACCTAACCCGGTGGTTCAGCTCCCTTGGTCTCAGCAGCTCTGATCCAATGCCCACTGAAGCCTAAAGAAAGATTCCTTAATTAGCCAGTTAGTGTCAAATCAAGCGCAATTAGGCACGAGTGCCACCGAAGAATAAGATGTATAAATTCTTTTGCAACGCAAATTCCTTTGCTGCTGAACTGTATGGAAGTGACCCACCTACGCCAGGTCCCCATGTAACCTCATACTTCGTACACTACCCAATGTTCAAGGGAGGGGCGCTGAGAAACAGATTTCTTGAAATTCCCAAGCTGCTTTTTACGCTTCACGTTGGTGGTTCACAATCAGATTTCTGGTTGTCACCATCATGAATGGAAGGATAAAAATTCAGTGACAAGTTACGAAATGTTGCATCTGCTCAAAAAGGCAGAACGACCAGCCAAAACCAATGTGTCAAAGAAATGTGTAAAACAGCTCCAGATTTAACCAGATCCAGCACAAGCCAGGTCTATATCTGAAAGCTGCACTGGTACAGATGTTAGTAGGTGTATGAATAAAGGATAGGAAGACTGTACCACCAGTTTGCATATCCATGGTAACTAAGAGATCTCCTGAGAAAGGGAACTGTGAGATGGGGAACAAAGAATTCTTTTCCCCTTTGAGGGCTAAATAGCTCACTCTCTAGTGAGATTATTTAGGTGGGGATGTGTGTCTACGGATTAGAAGAGCAACAAGGAAAAGAGAACAACATGGCATCTCCAGTCCTCAGAGGGCTTGTCTAGCCTGCACTGCAGTCCATATCTCTGCATGGTCACAGCTCTTGTTCCATCTAGGCTGAAGTTGATGCAAACACACCCAGTGGCCAAATAAACAACCCATTATAATACACATAATACAGTACAGTACCCAAGACATACTGTCTGGTTGGGACGTGAAGGCTACAGAAAGAAACAATGGACTTCTATGCAGCTCTCAGTACACAGTATTTAGGCACAAATCATTGAACCATTTAGGTTGGAAAATATCTCAGAGGCCACTGAGTCCAACCTTTAATCTAGCATTGGGAAGTAAGAGCGTAGCTCATTTCCCTCTGTGGGTATGAGTATGTTCTAACAGGGTTTAACAATCTTTACTGTTTCATGACTAGTGATAAAAGTTTTATTACTATTGAAGGACAACGTCCAGAGGAAGTATATGCAATTTCAGAAGAATTAAAAAGCTGAAAGACTCCCTGCAACACAGAGTGACACCAGTGCCCTCACACATGTGCCTACTCCATTACTCTAATGATTCAAAGGGCAACCACTGGAGCTCCCAACTGCTCAGTGTTCCCCAAACAACACTCACAGAACTGCCATCTATCTCCATTTCCTTATAGCCACCACTGGAGCAAGAGGGCAGTACTACCACCAGCACTGAGCTGAGCCCAGCTGGATTCTGGGTGCCTGCATGTGGAGCTGCCAGGCTCCCTGACAGAACAGAAGAAATAGGCACCATCTTCCATGCTGCTGTACATAACCTCTGAAGCAAAAGGATGAAAAATTTCTACAAATACAGTTTCTTTTAATAATCTCCTTTTCTTATTCTCCTGCCCCTGCCACAACTTTTAGTTTCAGATATGTGAGTCTGGCAGCTCTTTGCACATGGTCTAATTTTCTAGCTTATTTCTGGTCCAGGTTTTCCTTGGGTTTTACTAGAGGCAAGAAAGACTGATATCAAAAAGAAAGGGGAGTAGAAAAAAACCCGAGGAAAACAAAGCCTTTACATACCCAGAAAGTCATTTGAACATCCAAACAGGAGTAGAAAAGTTCCTTCTTCTTTTTAAATATATCTTCTGTTTCCATGCTATACTAGCTACATGGTATGTTTTTAAATAGTCTGTTTTAAAATAAGTTGGGTGTGATCTAGTTACTAGATATTGCATGATTTGATAATTACACAGCAGAGCAAACTACTTTCCTAATCTGGAATAAGATGTAAAATTCTACAGTGCCTTTAAGAAAATGGGACTTAAGTATCTTTTATTTTTTCCAATGACATGTAAGTCCAGGAAAAAGTAATTTTCTGTTTTAGTTGGTTTTGAAAGTCTTAGAATTGACAGTTGCATGTAAACAATTTACAACTTCACTTTTACAGCTACGTGAAATCAGCATCGATTTATGCAGCACACAATGTCTTTATTTATTGATTAACTTCCCTTCAGGTATTCACTGTAAGCCAGTGATATTTTATTAGAGATAAGAGCGATACTTGTATTAATTTCCTTCATTACATTCAGTCACTCATAACTTTGGCAGGTGGTCTAACTTTTAGGTCCTTTGAGGGGGGGGACAAAAGGATGAGTAACTTGTGATGGTGTCATTGGGGTCCACCCCACACACAAGAGGCAGGTTACAGCTGCACAATGAACTTTGGTTCTGACACACTCAGCCTTGTGCTTTGACTCAGCAAAGTAAATACTGCTCCTTACAAGCAGTCTGCACAAAATTGCCAGGGCGTTCTGGTTTAACACACAGCATGTTATCAGGCATTACACATCCAATATAATTAATCAAGACATTTAAAAACTGAAGTGGTTTCACCCTGTATTTGGCAATTTGCTGTTCCTAAGCAAAGTGGCTGAGTAATAAGAAACATCACAAATATTAGCTAAAAGTTGAAGATCATTCTGATAACAAACCTTCTCATGTAAGTACACCATTTACATGTTCCTATCACAGTAGCACTCTTACCTTCACTAGCAAATGGCTTTTGCTTCCTTACCCTAACCTTTTAAAGTAGATATTGTCTCCAGATCACTACACACTGTACAGACTGTTGTGGAGTAAAAAGTTTTAATAACATCACAGCAGACTCTTGGGCTGAGCTAATACCAGCACTCAGATTCAGTCTAACTCTAATAGCCAAATAAACAGAGTTAGGATGATGCTCGGTGCTTTTGTGAATTCCAGTCACATTCCATATTGAAGAGTGGACAGAGAAAACAAAATAGTGTAATCACTTTTAAATACTATGAAGCAAACTAGACTGGTCACTTTCATTTTGCCCTATGCTTCAGAAATAGAGGCTATCAAAATAACAACTAGTCAGATACAAAAAGCTAGGAGGAAATGAGACTCTATATTATGGAAATACAGCTGACAAATGCAGTGCTGTGTAGGAGCAGATGTGGTTGAAAAAACAATGAAATACTTTCCAGCAGAATTTGCAAGTTTGTTTTGTGGAGGTGGAAGCAGGAAGTCCTTGCTGGAGATTCCCACACCATCATCCACAGATCCAAAGTACCTGGGAATTGAAAAGGAATTTGAGATGCACCTATCTGCACACATGGTCCTCTTATACTGTTGTGATGGAGCTACAGCTTGTGACTTTCGCTCAGAATAAGACTGCAGAGCAGCTTAGCTGGTTATTAAATCAGACTGTTGAAGCAAAGTAAGTAAAAACTACAGAATCTGATTTAAAACTTACAGTCTAATCGTTAGTATTTTGCTTTGACTAAGAAACTTGCTACATCAGGCTCAGTGCAAAGTTGCAGAGAATGTTTCAAGGAAACTGACCAAAAATCTTTTGTGTACACATGACATTTTACAGTACTCTCTGTTCACAAAATCATTTCATATCAGATTCACGGGGTTAGCTATCACTGTGAGAAAGGTCATGGAAACAACATCTTTACTCTAGAGCAGACATCACTTCCTTAAAGCACTCATCAGAGTCCAAAGAGAAACACTCATATGCTTGTGCTAACAGTGTTGAGTTACACAAGTATTGGTAACCAGTTTAAAGAGCATAATTTTGTCAAACAGCAGGCCAGCTACTATTATCCTTCCATATAGTGCAGACTCAATGCAAATGTCAGAGGAGCCAGACTGTTTACTTGGTTCAGGTATCTCTAAAATGGACTAACCTTCAGTGTCATGAAACTTTGAACTTTGCCTGTTCAAGGCTTGAAGCCCGCTTGAGGATCCTGGAATATCAGATATGCAGTAGTATAGCATTACAAACCCATGATTTCAACTTGCTTCTAGGAAAGAAGTATACTTCTTTTTCTCCTATCATCTTCCACTGTTAAATTCCAAGTTAATAACCCATTTTTGCGACTGATTTAAGCATTACTGAAGCAATTCAAAGCAAGTGCAAAATGCAACAGAGCTTCCTTATCCAAGCACATAATAAGAGCAACAGAACCATCACCTATAGATGCATGGCAAATCCAAAGAAGCAACTGATATTCTGGAGCAGAGGGGGTGTCCGTTGAGATTGCTATCAAAAATGAAGGTATTTGTATGGCAGAGATATTTCTGTGCAAAAGAAGAAAGCACGGAAGGAGACACTCTGCAGGAAGAACGGTGGTAAAGGCAGCAGAAAGTCTGAGGGAAAGTAAGAACAGTTATTGAAAAAAAATTCCTCAAAAAGAGCCAATGACAGAGCATCACTTCACTGGTGGCAGAACGAAGTAGGGAGTGATGCTCAGAGAAGCCTCCTTCCTCTTCAATGAATTCTACTTCCTCCATGGAATTAAGGTTTGTTTGGAGTTTTTTTTTTTAATTACCAGGATTAATCTGGCTTCATCATCAGATTAACATTACCTAAAACCCTGGTTTTGACCTAAGTTTTGACAGCCTCAGATCTCAAGTGAATCCAGGGACACAATCCAATTCTGACCTTGCAGCAGATCCTTCTTCTGTCTTGCCCACATATGGCTTTATTCATACACACTACACTGTGATCTCAAATGCCTGTGCAAAAGTGGAAGCAGCAGCAGATCGACTTTCAGGTGGCTTTTGCTGATTTCTTTCACAGCTGTGGCAAGAATTAACACTGGCACACTTGTCAAAAGAAGCAAATGAGCCTGTTCTACAGCCAAGAGGCCAGAGACAGCTAGCTCTGCACCACACCAACCCATGGGACCCTGTGCCCACAGGAGCTGTGCTAGAAGGCTCCCTTCTCCTGTGCTGAACTCCACCCACCTTCCCCAGGAGCCACAACGCTCCTCGCTGTATTCCGCACCCCAGCTTACCAGACACGTTCCCTTCGCACCATCACGGCACCCAACACAAAGCTCCTCCGGACACATTTGCAGGTACCTCAGGAGTTTTGTCCAGCACACAGGAGGAGCTGATTTCCTGAAGTCCTTTCGGCTTCTCAGCTGACTGCACTATGTGCCAGTTTCTCAAAACTAATCTGCTGTTTCAGAGAAACATGAAACTTACGAGGAGAACATGTCAATTCATTCACAATATACACTCCTCTACAAATATGTAACACAGATTGGAACTGACATTCAAGATGACCCACACCCTATATAAGCCTCACAAAAACTGCCTAGTTATTCACTTTTCCAGTTTGGCAAACTAAGCCTCCATACTCAGTGTAAAGCTAAAACATTTGTTAAAATAATTCTTGGCTTCCTTCCACTCCAAACAAATTCATCGGACAGATATTTCAAGTCATTTTTGACTCAAGCAAGCAGAAGTAGGAAGGTACAAAAGTAGAGATGTAGGAGGCTTCATTAATTAGAATATGACTTTTTTTTTGTACACCTTTCTCTTCCACATAAGGATAATGGAAGGTTTTGGCTATTTTTGAGGTCACTGTCTCCAATCAAGAGAAATGCATGAGCTTTAAACAAATCAGACAACCGTGGAACAATTTTAATCCCTGAATGAATAAATCCCTTGGGGGACGTGGCTGCAGAGAAATCAATGGGCAATTCTATTAAGCCTTAACAGCAAATAAGGCACAATCTGGCTTCTACAATGAACCTCAAAGCCACAGATCCTGTCATAAGAATTTATCAGATTTGTGTGATCAGTCATCAGTGTACACAGTCCAATTATACCCAGAATATCTTCTGCTTACAGCAGCTGTTGGAACAGTGTTGTACTAGACCATCTTTGAGTTAGGGGCTATAATCTTACGGCAAAAAAAATGACAGAAGTAAGTGTTAGCTGGGTGAATACTCATTTGTTCCAGTGAACTCCTACTCTTGTCAGCACCCTGCTGCCCACTGACCTTACCTCCAGCTCCCAAGTGTAAAGAGAAGTGCGAGCTGTCACTGTGAGAAAATTGGCATTTGCTCCCACAGCCTTTCACAGCAACACATAAAGGACCTCCTTTGCCCTACAGACTGGAAGTGCTCTCTCTAGCTGTGGGATCAAACACAAACCATTCATACCATGCTATAAAAAGTCCACAGGCTAGCAGGGAAAATAGAACTGTGCTTTAAAAAAATCATCAAAACAGAAGACACAATTTCCCTCCCCTTCAATATACCTAAATGCTCACCTACTGACACCTGCCAGGCTAAGGACAAAATCATTTTGACTGATGTGGTTGATGCAGCCTAGCCCATATTGAGGAGCCTCTGCCTAGGGCTGCATCTGCTCTTGTAAGTGAAACACTCTCAGGACTGTTCTGTGGCACCAGAGACAATGCTTCAAACCAGACTGCTAAACTCTCATGATCTTCAAAAGGGGTTGACTGCATCCACTCTGCTTGTTGAAAACCATCACCAGCCTATCCAGCCACAGTTGCGTCCAGGGCTGTTCCAAGAACACAAGATCAATGACAGCCTGACCCAGAACCATCTCCTGCACTGTTCAGTAGTTTAGATGCATCTTCCCTGTCCACCTACCCAAACTGTTCAGATCTGAGGCATGTCCAAGGTACATGACAGGCTGCCTTCTTTGCTCACAGAACCAAATTTCCTTTCCTTGAAATCAAGGTATGTGAGCAAGGAAAGAGGGTGAAAACAACACATGTACAGCTACTACCCATACAGAGCTATAGGACAGACATGGCACATCCTGTGCTCACCAGTTCAGAAGTACTCCCTGAGAGCACCTGCTCTTTAGATAAATAGTTATTGAGGGTCAAGTTTTCACAGCCATTAAATCCCTGAAGATAGAGGTGGGAGCCATCATTTCTTGCAGTGAATAGGAATCATTATCCAATAAGATGCACAGCAGGCTTTTCAGGTTAGGTGTCTCCTTCCTATTGCAGTTGACTGGGATTAATCTCTGAAGATGTTAAAAGCCTCTGTGCTGAGTGTGATGCCTTTCTTATCCCTTTACACAAAAGTACAATGTCTTTAATCCATTACACTGGCTTATGAAAGAAAGAAATACAGGAGTAATAGTACAGGCAAGTGTTTTCCTCCATCTGCTGGGTGAAAAAAATAACACCTGCATATTTCAGCTTTGCAATCTTGCTTCATGCCTATCTCCGAGCAAACAAACTGAAGACTTGTGGAAGCTGCTCAGGTAAGTTTCAACACTGCCTGGTAGTGTGAGACACAAGACAGGTAGAAATAGTTAAATAGTTTAATTCACACTGGTTTGGCATTTGGTCAAAGAGGTTTTGTAGATGTAATCAAAAAAAGGGAACCTTAAGTCATTAGAAAGAACAAATAATTCTCACAGTGACACTTGACTTTTTTCCCCCAGCATCCTTTCACTGATGCAAGTCACCCAGAACTCTGTAATCTGCACAACTGGTTTAAAACACTGACATAGAGTTAGCACTTCACTTTAAAAAAATAAACCAATAAAGAAATAGCACTCTTCATCAGCTGGTTCAGTAGCAATTAGACAAACTGAGTTTACAGACTGCACCATACTTTCATCTCACAATAGGATTTGAAAAAGAGCTATGCTACAAGATTAAATAAAAAAAATCTGTGCTCCCATGATTTTGTATCAAATAACTTTTGAGAGAAGTACATATTTAAATTAATATTTGAGAGCAGTAACCTCTACAGTATCTTATAAAGCAGGCTGCTGGGGAACAAGAAACCCATGCACCAGATACAGTCTGTGATTTCACTTTGATAATTTTGGACTGAGTGATTAGAGGGGAATGCATTAGGACAAGAAAGAAAGTGAATCTGTGCCCTGCCAAATGGGTCTGACAGTTCTCCCTGGGCTGCAGGGTTAAAAAAAAAAAATCTCATTTCTCCTATAAACCAATACTAGGAGAAAATTATAGTACACACTGACACAGGAAAATGCCACTCATTAACAGTTCCTATAAACCTTAGTGGCAAGTAAGAGGGACAAAAGTAAAAAACACTGTCCTCCTTATTTTAACAACAGATTTCTTTTTCACAGTTAACTTAGAAGCATTCATGTTTGGAAGCTAAATCTAAAATACCTGAGATGGGCTCCATCTTAATAAACTGTTGAGCACTCTTCTCCATAAAAAAAACAACCTTTAGTTAATCCACCTTCAATGTCTCAAGGACATTAGCCACCTAGGAAAATTCAGGACACTAACTTGTCTTTCTTCAAATACTCCTTTTTAAAATCTTGAGACAACAGTCCTAATGAGAGTAGCATTCTGTTTTCCTTGCTTGGATTATGTGCCAGTGTGGCAAAATTCAGCTACCACTGATAGCTTGAATGCACCACTCAAGATATGGAGAAGGATCTCTGCAAGTCTGCATGTTCTTTCATGTTTACAAAAACTGACATCACACAGATTAAGAGACTGATTGGCATATTTTAACTGTTTGCTTAAATCCAGGTTTCTCATCTGCTCTTTTTGTTTCACACTGTCTTATGTATTTGCTCATGGCACACTGTTGAAGAAACTAAGGGCTGATTTCTGTTCGACTAATGACATCAAATAAACTATTTTATTATGATGCTGCCACCTATAGTCTTTCTGCACACTACATTACCTCTGCACAGTTTTGATTTGCATTTAAATTTCTAAAAATTGCACTGTTTATCTTTTGCTAAAACTTTCAGCATTACTGCACCCAGCAAGGAAAACATCAAATAAAATGTTTGGGGGGACACGCTTTTGTCATCTTTCCTCTGTGATTTCCAGCCCCACCAAGTAATCTCCCCAGTTTTGGATACTCTGATGTTCTCTGATGAAGAGACTGCTTTCAGAAGGTCTGAGAAGAACGGGTGACTCGGAGGTGAATACCTACCAAACCATCATGAATGGTTTCTTTCAAATACCAGAGAGCATGCCTGGACACACTACACAACCAGCCTATAGTGCAGAAGACAGGGTGGAAACCAGATCTGAACTTTCTGTGAGGCCTAATGGAGAACTCTCACCAGATACTCCCATATGTATTTCATTCATGCTCTGCTTCTGTGCACTGATTAGGACCACTAAGCAGAGACATCAATTCTCTTCCTCTCCCAATGTTCTTCTGTACTACAGTTTTCTGAAGCTAACTCATCATTAAGCAAAAATTACACCTCAAATAGACCAGACATACATGCCTTCCACTGCAGAGCAAGACACAAAGTGATGTGGATCTGGAATCTCCCCATCCTGTAGTCGTACCAGCCGAGACCTAAGCTACAGGGATGTTTTGCACAGTGTTCCTGCCTATGAAACTGTCAGCTCCATGGTGATGCATTAAACACTACACCAATTCAAAAGGCCTGTAGCTGCAGAAATTAGCAATTTGTTCTTCTTCTAGGAATGGAATTAGTAAGAAGGACAGATAAGTAGATCATATGTCTGTCCCTCCTTAACCTTCCATTTGACCAAGTACATATGGAAACTCTTGCATGTTTCCATGGTCAGCTGATGCAACTCCTGCATCTGCCCAACCCCCCAATACCTTGAAAAAAACCTTACTGATACCGATTCCAGTATTAAGGAAAGAATGCCACAACTGTAAGATTAAAAGAGCTACTAATTTTGATGGCATACAGTGCCCTGAGTCCTTTAAGTTCCCCATTATCTTGTATTTACAGTTTCTTTGTTCAGTTCTAGAATATTTTCCATTTTAGGAAGGAAAGAAATCTACTCAAGTGTAGAATCAAACAAACCCCATAATTCTAAAATGCAGGCAGCTGATTGCATTGTATTAGACAATGAGTTAGAAGATAAAGCAGTTCCTTTGTTATATTCTCCTTCTCTTTAAATAGGAGAGTTGCCAAAGCTGATGTGATAAAAGAAGAATGACAAGGAGAATGAGAACTGTGTAATCTTCCCATCTTACTCACCACTTTGAGATACAAAGGAGTAAAAATGCAACCTGTCTCCCTTGCCCAGAACTTTTATGTGCTGCACATAAAAACCAAACAAACCAAAACACACCGAGTTTTTAGCTTTTCAGGGACGCAATATTAAACAATTTCATTAAAAATAAATTGACTTTTTTAAAAAATACACTCCTTTTCTGTTAAAAAAACAAACAAACAAACAAACAAACAAACAGAGCTATTGAGTATTTTTACCCATAGAACAAATAAACTGTTTATGGGGAATGTATGTTAGCAGTGTGAGCTGAAGCACTTTTTATAACTGTGTACTCTCAGGAGTGTCTCTCTTGTAAACTCAGACATTATCGCTAAAATCATTTAGTGTTTCCATAAAAGAAAAAGTTGTGCTGCCAGGTACTGTCAAGGAATTTTCCTTGAAGGATTCTTTTCAAAGCTGCTTCTGTTCTTAGCAGCAAACTTCACCAGAGAATCAGCTGGCAGAGAACACCACTGAATGTATGTGCCAGTTTATACACGTGCAGGTTTTCCATACTCCTGGAGCTGACTGATGAAGTCTGCTCTGAAGCAGCTGGGAGCATGGAGAACCACGGGCCTGAGAATTCTGAGAAACAAAATGCACTGGAAGAAATACCAAAGAAATCAGTGTCCTGATTTTTTTATCGCATTCCCTTTGAACATCAACAGGCTGGCTAAAAAAACATTTGCCCTAAGTAAATACTCTTGCAATTACACTTTGCTAGACTCATTCAAGGTCATGAAGAGTCAATGGTGATAAACTGCTAAAAAGTCCCACTTCATCTCTCATACTTGTTTTGGTGCATATTTCTCTGAGTCATTGATTTAATCTTCCTCTTGATGATTTCAAAATTTGTCAGAATTTAAGGCATCACCAATGTCTACAGTGAAATTTGCTCCCAAGGTGCTTTCCAAAAGTGCTGCACACTAGCAGATATACCATCTGCTATTTAAAGGGTTCCAAGACACTTTTCTCTTACATTCCTGCAACTACTGGATAAGCTGCTACTGCCAAGAGGAATCCTGCTGACTCCCTTTGAGGCTACATAGAGTACAGCCATGAGGAGTAATAGGACTTGTGAGAGGCATGAACCCAGTAAAATAGTACCCTTGAAATTAAGACAATGATTATTTAAGTCTAAGATTCACTAGAAGCATCACTGCTGATCGTTTTCACAGAAACATCTACTAATACATTTACACTCTGCTCCCAGACTGCTGTCTGTATTTTCCCAGGGGCCAACAAACCCAGTTGCTTGGCTTTTAACTGCCAAGACTTTTAGTTTCGTTCTATTATAACTCATCAAACAGATGTAGGCATTTTACACTCAGAATTCTACAGCCCACTATGTGCACTCTTTATAGACACCAAAAAAATGGAGTACTCCAGAATTCCTGTACTGACTGCATTGTTTATTTTTATGTTTAATTTCAAAGCTTTCCATTTTAAGTCTATTTCAGAGCAGCCAGACACTCCCTTGCCTCTTATATTGCACTATTTTACCCACATCTACTTGCAAAAAGTTAATAAAATTTGATATTGTGTCAGGAAGATCTTTCCATTAATGACTTTATGAGATGACACAGATTTAATGAGCTTGTCTTGGCTTCACCCTCTTCATGTGTAGTGACAGAAGGCCAGAGGCTGCAGTACCACAGTGAGAAGGCACTCAGATTTGTGCAAGTATTGGCCAGTTCAAAAAACATAAACTGAGAGGACCCAAGCTTATAAAACTCAAATAATCCTGAGAGAGTTCTGCTGACTTGAGCATGAGCAGCAATGCACAGAAATGCTTTGGCAGAGATAAAGCCATCTTCCCTAAGTGACAACGTCCATGAATGGATGTTTCACTGCAATAAAATAGGCAGGTAAATGGTCTCCTTTCCTGATCTTTTTTGCACAGACTCTCTCTTTAATAATACAGAACCATAAATCTTGCAGTAAGAGAAGACTGTATATTTATTACCTTGGATAAATTACATTTTATGACTGAATTTCCATCTTTCTTGTGATTTTTAACTCTCGTCTAGTATATGCACAGCTGGGAAATGAAGCAGCTTTTTCTAAGAGCATCTTACAATCCTGGTATGTACAGCCTTTATTCTACTGCCTTCCAACAAAGATTTCCATGTTCAAGTGGATGTCCCTTTTCTATCTTGGACTTCAACAAACTAGCCATATTCAGTTCACCAGCACCTACAATTGCAAAAAGGCACTTCCAGGCTTTTGCAACAAAAAGAAAACTGAACTGTGCATTGCTAGGTGTATACTATGTTTAATGGGCCAAAGCCTGAGCTTGCTGTTCTGGAGCAAGACCACAGAGAACAAGAGAACTGATGCATTCCAGCTGTGCAGGGCACTGGACAAGAGAGCTGTGACACTAGTAACAACAGACTTCAGAGTCACCATCACTTTTTGCATGGTGAGTGCTCTGCAGGTCCCTGTGTACAACGTGTATTGGTTATACTCTCCAGTCAAGGACCGGTTGTGCTGGAAACACACATCTGAAATCAAGACTGCAACAGCTAGGCTGTGAGGCAATGACCATTTATTAAATCTTCACACAAAACAGGGAGAACTTGTCTATGTATTGTTGGACATTGATGATTTCACTTTTGTCCTGGTGAATCTGAAATGCAGCTTTGCTACTGCAATAAATATTTGCCTGAGGCATTTCTATAATTCAATCCTATTTGCAATTCCTCAATAACAGTTCAGGGCCAGTCCACGTTATTAAGTTTTTTCCCCTCCTTTTTGCTACTCTTTTGTCATGACTATACTGAGGCTACCAGCCAAGTACTGTACAGCTGTTAATGTCCTGCACGACAGAGAGGACAGCAGAGGCTGGCTGCATCACCACAGGCATTTCCTCTGTAGAGCCCCATGGCAGGCAGCACACACTCATATTTCCCATCCACAGCCTTAGCAGCAACACTGCCAGCTTAGCTGGTCTTTTTCCCAAGAGAAGAATTAGACCCTGTACACCCAGAAGCACATGCTAAAGAAAATATTTTTAATTAAAAACACAGCAGAATTTAAGTTCACAAGGTCTCTGTGAAAGCAGAGAAACATGACTGCCTGCTTTCTATACACTCTGACGTCTGTACATAGACAAACTAATTACCCATCGCTATAAACAACCACAGACAGGTCCTACCTCATCACTGGATAAGCCTAAATGCACCTGCTGCCTTTCCTTTAATGATAAGCCAACTCCTACCCTGAAAACGCCTTCTTTCAATGATTAAAGAGCTACAAGGCAAGTGCCAGTAATAAAGTTACATTTTTTTTTCCTTCTGTAATCTAATCTTTGCCCTGTAGAAACTGCTGATGAGAGCTCAGTTCCACTAAAAATTTACATAAAAACAATCCATATCGTGTTGCATGGAAAAGGACTGTTGCCCCAGTGTTTATTGGCATGGTGACACAAAGAAACTACTCTGATGCAAAAATGATGTACAGCCTTGTATCAGCATCAAATAGGCTTTGATGCATGGTTGCTATTTTTGGAAGCTAATGATCTGTAAGTGATAAAGCAAATGAACTTCTTAATGGTGACAAATACAGGAGAATGTACCGTACTGAGCAGAGAACATGATGACCAACCAAAGAAATATTTAAGGGAGATAGTCATGGTACCTAAGACTTATAATGGCAAAATAAGAGAACAGGAAAAGCTTCTGGAAGATCTGGTGTGTCTACCTGGAATAATAATTTACTTTCAGAGAAAGGATGGAATGTACAGTCCACTGCATGCTTCTAGCTGATACTTACATTGCTTTGATATTTATACACATATAAAGCCTAAGACACACATGACTTTATCCAATTGAAGTACAATTAAAATAGCTACAGAAAAAACACTAGGTTTTTAACTAGCGTGAAAATATGCAAACAGTTCGTGTTTATATTGTTGGGGCGTTCCTATAAACTTCTCTTTATATATGGGGTGGTTTTCAGCTAATTGTATGGCAAAACTGGCAAGGTGATGTTTTCACAACTAAAATTTCATTGTGCTCTTAGAAGGTTTTGAATTGAAGACATTCCTATACAGTACCCTAAGATCCATCAGTGGCAATTGAAATTCAATACACTAAATATACCATGGACAGTAAAGTTTGTCAACAGAAGCTAGCATAATAATGAAAACAATGCATTCGTTGTATTTCAGGTCTCCTGTTTGAAAACACATTAAAGAGGGGGGAAAGTCACACCATTTATGGCTAATTTCAGGGTAGAGGATCAGTCAGCGTTTTGAGAGATATCTGAGGAACGGGAGAGGAAAAGCCACAGCCTTTCAGGGCAAGAAACCCCTGCCTGCTGAGCTCGGCCTTCCTGCAGGGAGCCGGGCTGGTGACAGCACAAGCCTGTTCACCTCAATCCAATTCACACCTTCGAGAAACCGGGAAACGCCGGTTCCCAGGGAGCCGTCTGTGTACACGGAAACCGGCCTCCCACCAGCTACATGCGGCCCCTAAATTAAACGCCTGTCCTGCTTCAGGTTACGCGTCTGCCGTCGCTGTGCTCGCAGACAGACGGGCTCCGGAGGAGAGGCGGCGAAGAAAGCGCAGCCCTGCCCGCCGCCCAGCCTCCCCCGACGGCAGCGCCCGCGGCTGGGCCCGGGGGCCCGCGCTGCCCTCACTCACC
>VXBQ01003850.1:170885-245332 GCA_013400175.1 Phainopepla nitens
CCCGCCCCGCGGGGCCGAAGGCGAGGCGAGCCCGCGGCGCTGCCCCGGGGCGGGCGGGGTGCGGCGCTCCGCTGTTTTCCACCTGAGCAAGACGCTGACCGCCGCCGGGCAGAAGGAGCGGACCGGGCGTTGTGCAAGGGCGATTTCACCGCTACAACTTTCCGCCTCGGCTTTTCCCGTCAGTTTTTTCCCCCTTCGCCTACCCTAAGTGGCTTAAGGTAGCGACGAGCCACCTCCAGGTTATTTTCTCGAGCCGATGTTGGAGGTGGCGGCGTACTTGCAGCACGTAGCTACAGTCAGGATCCTTGTGGTGGTAACAGGCTGAAAGGCTGTAGCTGAAGCTGCTTGCATCTGTGAACAGTAGTGGCCTTGGATCTTCGAATGGGGCGTTTCAAACTTAGCTTCTGTGCAAGAGGTGAGAAAGGAAGGCTGCACGAACTGACTGGGAAAATTGACCAAAATAACATCAGGTAGTTAGTTCCCCACTTCGGCATCTTATCTATTTCAATAAATTTCTCTCAAACTTGTGAGTTCTGATTTCAACATGGACTTTTTTGTTTTGTTTTGTTTTGTTTTTCCTCCTAAAGAGTCTCTCTCATGTAAAGTCAGTGAGTCTGAGGATAGCAGTTTTGGATAGAAAATACAAGTGTTGCCTGATAAATGAATGAACACTGCCTTGCAGTCCAACGTAAAAGCATTAAAGTGAAAAATGCTGTGGAGGTTGCATGTTTCTTAGGGCACTGATAAGGAAGGCAGAAATGAAAATGGAATGCTGGGGCACACTGACTCAGTCTTAAAATGAAAAATCATTTCAACACTACTTCCAGAGCAGTCACTGTGGGTCCAAAAAGAAATTCAATTATAGGTTTTGTTTCTGCCAAGTAGCATAGTTTTAAAAATATTCATGCTGCACTGGCAAATGTGATTTTTTGAAATATTTCTATGTGCAGGAAAGACATATCCTCATGTAAAGCAAATCTGAGAACTACATTGTTCACTTGCTCAGTTGCACTGCAGCTCTCACAACAAAGACATTTTCTGCTTTGTGTACTCTATATAATTGCTTGGGTGTAGGCTGCATTCAAGATAAAAAATGTTTGTTCTTCTCCCACCTCAGGAAATAAAAGCACCAAAAATACAACATAGATGAGAAGCACAAGATAGGAAACTTAAAACTAAGCTTAGACTTTTGCATCTGCTGAAATAAATTATTAAACTGATTCATGGATTTTAATAAAAATCAAATGTGGGACAGCCTAGAGAAAAATCTAATTACAGTATATTAGAGAGTCAGGTAAAAAAATCCAATGAAAGGGAACATCATTTCAGGCCATACCTTCATACATAATGTTTTAATTACCAGCAAATTTTGTTTTTTCAAAGTTTATTAATAAAAATAATATCCTGATCCTTGTCATGAAATAAGGTTGTATTTTGATGTATTCAATCCAAGTGGAATCACATGAAAATTTTATCCATCTTATCAAGCTCTTTTTCTTCTGTTTGGAACGTGTCCAAAATGTAAAACTAAGTGAAATATCTTTCCATGTGTTCAGATAACTGTGCATGTTAATATCACAAAGCTATGTGTGATTCATTCATCTTCATTTCACTTACTCCCTCTGCTGGGAATTAGCGTGAAGCGGATCAGAGGAAAGATCATTAAGAGTGCAATATACATTAAAAAGTCTCTTTTGCTTCTTTTATTAAAAGATCACACTTCTTTTCAGGCCTTCTATTCTGTATCAGTAAACCAATTTGCGTTTCTTGTTGCAGGGCTATCCAAAATGATGTGGAAGGAGAAGTTAATGCAAATTAACTAGTTAAATATGGAATATATTCTAAGGTCATGCATTTTACCGTATCATTGTAACTGCCAGTATCAAAGATTAAATAAATATTAGAAAAGCAACTGAGTAACAGAACTGCTAAACTATATCTGTTGCTGATAGCCATGTTGCTAATACTCCAATGCCTGCACTGACACCAACAGGATCAGTTGGTCTGAGAAGAAATGAAGGGAATAGAACAAAAAATTCAGTTGTAGTAGTACCAAAGCCTACCCCATTCCACCAACATTTTTTCTGCTCAAAGACTAAAACCACTTGCTTTAACACTGACAGCAGAATCTTAGCTCCAATTACATGTTGCTAAAGTTCAAGCTTTGTTAGTGACTGAAAAGAAGAAAAAGAAAAGGTGGAATGATGGCAGTGGTCACCAAGAGGAGACCAACAGATGCCATATTGTAATGGAGATACCACTCTGTATCCATACATCCTGCTTCTTCTGGTATGCAGAAAAGATAATAAGGAGGAGGATACCAGAGATACTGAATTTTTTCTTCTACAAACCCTGTAAACCAGTTATGCCAGTGAAATACCTTCTACTGAGTAGTGGGGACAGTTTTCATTGCCACAGGTAAGCAAACTTAGTGAGAAATAACTCTATAACCAGTGGCTAAAAATTATCATGAATACTTCTACAAATACTATAGGTTTTTCTGTTATGCAAACCACATGATTTTAGGTCCTAACAGTATAACTGAATTTAAAGTACTCTTATTTTTTATAAAACCACGAATTTTATTTTCAGGTTTGCCTGCATAAAAATATTGTGGTAAGAGGTGATTTAAGTATATGTATAAAAATCAAGTATAGCATTGTTCATGGTTGCAAATAAGCGTCACAAATGCAAACAAATGATGAACAGATTTTTTTTGGTGTAGGTCTCTTTCCAATCAAAATATTGTAACTGAGCAACAACAAGAAAATCACAAGTAACCCACATCATGAGGAAATAAATACTATCACTAAGTGTGTAACACATTTCAGGCTGGGCATATACAACAGTAATTCCTAGGCATTGAAAAAATTAAGATGTATTACAAAATAGAGCGTTTACAACCAAAAGTAAAGAACTGTAAAAACTCTGAGCTCCTTATTGGCCTTTAATACTCAGTCGTGGTCTGAAGGTTTTTAGAATATACTTTTGGAGCAGTGCATACAATTCTCAACCAACAAACACTGTTCCAGTCCTCTTGGGCTATTATTACAGACAATGCCAACAGGCAAGTTTATTGTCAAATAAAACATATTGTTTGCAACTTCAGCAAATTCAATTAATTTTTTTCTTTTTTTTCTTTCTTTCAGTTTCTGACTTAGATCAGACATGGGGGGATTGCTACTGCAGTGATCCTGCTCTCTGAATATACTCACTTGAATGTTATTTTTTTTTCCTTAACCATCAAAAATTATGCAGCAATTCGTTGTTGTCAGAAGTCACTTGAAGTTAGTATGTCATCACTGTTGACAAAAGTTCCTTTGGCTCCATCCATGATCTTGTAATCCCCTTGCGGTTTTCCTGCAAAAAATTAGTTTTCATTTCCAAAATATTTTTTAAGGAAAGGTTAAACCTAATAAAAAGGCTATTACTTTACCAGAGTACTCAAGAAAAAGCAGGTTAATTACATCTTGATATTTATAATCTCATATTCCCTTATTCCTCTCTTCATAAGAGAAGAATTTTTAAGTCCAAGTTGCTTAAGACTCACTTTTACTTTTTAGGTGAGCTCCTCTTTATTGACTTCTTTATTAGGTTACATGGGAAAGCATCATTATTGCAACTAAAGAATTACATCTTAGGACATGGGTCCCTGCACAGCATATCCACTCCCAAAAAGAACTCCTTTTATCTGTACTAAGTTTATGTAATATCTGCTTCTCATCTTCTAGATGATAAGGTATTAGTTTTATAGACCAAGATCACATATCTCATACTGTTTTGTGATCATCTAGAAAATAAAAAATCAATACGATAGTATGATTGCAAATCTCTTTCTCATCTTCCAGGATAATGAAATTATCATCTTCTCTTATCTGGGAAAAGTGTACAATACGCCTTTTAATCACTGCATAATGTGGCAGTGGTTGATATCATTATGTCTGCTCCTACAGTCTTTATTACTTGCAAGCAGTCCTGTTAACACTGGTGATTGCTGATATGACTTCTGTGACTGTCTGCCAAATAAGGAATGAAGAACCAGGATCTCCAAATTAAAATCAGTCCACCTGTACTGAAAAATATTGTTACTCTTGTGGAAGATAATTCTAAAATTCGTGTTGCACATTTATATTTATACTTTAATTTTTTTAAACATTATTCATGAAACTATTTTAGAGGCTTTTTAAAGCCACCTCTTCCTAAAAAGCAACATAGTTGCTTTATTTCAGTATTAGGAGCATTCATATGGGTTTTAATTAGCTGTCTTTAATTATTACTCATTATTACTCAGACATTTATGTTAATGTTGAGAAGTCAGCTTATCACAAAAAAATTCATATAAAGGAATATATGTGCAAGTTTATGCTTAAACCATTATTGTGACCAACCTGCCCTTGCTTGCAAAAATAAACCAAAGACCTAACCAATTCTTTTATGAAAATAGCAAAAAGGATGGATCTAGGTGTGGATTCTGAAAGTACTTTGAGGACACTTCCTAGTCTCTTTAATAGTCAGTCCAGATCATTTGACAGATTAGATTTTATTACATAAAAATGTAATAACACATTTGATGTGTAAGGCAAGCTTTGGACTCCAATTACTTAAGAAAATCAGACAGAAAAGGTCTTTCCCACCAGGTCTGCAACACAAACTGCAAGTGAAACTTCTTTTCACTTTACCAGAGCAAGGACTCTGGTACAATAAATACACAGAGAAAGATGGGATAATAAGAAAAAGTTACTGTCCAATTTACTTCTGATATCACATCCTCCACGGAATGAAAAGGTGATTGCCTCATCTCCCATCACAGACTGTCTGCTGAAATAGCACCTGGAGAGAAGGAAGGGCATTAACAGTGATTCCAACAGTACTATCTCATTATACTTACTGTGTACTGCAGAGTCACACATTAGCTGTGGAAGAAGCCTCTCCAGTTCCTAGCAGCTGTTTCTGCAATACAATCCCTGGTGACTTGTCCAAAAGTGGTTGAAAAATGAGATTTCCCCTCCAGGAGGGCCCTCCTGGAACAGTAGTACACTCCATAACATGAACTTTCCCCTAGATCATTTTTCATCAATTCCCCAAATATGAATTTTAAAAAGGTCTTAATTCTGTGAATCTGCTGATTATTACATCCAAATATTTGCATAAATATTATTGCTTTTACTCTCAATAATATTTTACATTTGTTTTATTTCGTTCTGGTCTCAATGAATTTTCTAAATCTTTCTAGAGTTAGCTGAGAGGGAAATACTCATTCATAGATATTTCATACATTTCTACTATTTCATCTTATACTTGATTGACACTCTAAGTTCTGGACATAAAATTTATCAAGAACTTAATACTGTGGACATTCAAGCAAATATGCAAATGAAATGTAAATCACTTATACAAAGCAGACATTCCCAGATTCAGATCTCTGCTCTGTTTTAGCAGAGCCTTTTCGAACAGGCTATTTCATTCATCCCTGTATCACTACACTCCATGAACCTGATAAATTATTTCCATTTAAGCTTTTAAAATGTAGCACATACTGCTAATGTGTCAGTTATTATTGCTTGGGGTTCTTTAATGAAAACAATTCCAAGCCATTTAGCATAAACAAGTAACTAAGTAGTGTTCAAGGGAATTGAGCAACCTGGTCTAGTGGAAGGTTAGAAGTAAATGGTCTTTAATGTCCTTTCCAACCCAAACCATTCTAGGATTCTATAAGTCTGAAACAACCTGAGTCCTTCCCATGTACCAAAAAATTTAAAAAAAAGAAAGTATAACAAGGACTTGGATGAAGAAAAGAGTTATGAATTATATTAGTTATTATATATGAATGATATATCTTGAATTCTCAAAAATGGAAAATAACCAAGCAGAAGAAAAATTGAGTTCATTGCCATGCAAAAGCTACATAGATTTAATGAAGAAAAACTTAGCTTAAAATAGTCTGAAAATTTTAAACAAACCTGGCTCACTTACTTCATTTTTAGTCTTTAAACTCATTGTACCCTACAAATGTGCAAAAGTCACATACAGCAATCAGGATAAAAAAAAAACAAATCAAACAAAAACAATAAAACACCGAGCAAAAATCCCCCACAGAACCACGGGGAAAAAAAAAAAAGAACATCAAGCAAGATAGGAATTGAATTCCTAATCTAGCTTGTAGAAGATTACATTTGTTATTTAGCCAGAAGTTTACTACTTAGAATGGAATTTTATCACGCTGAAGAGGGAGTAATGCAAATAGAAAAAGCACCATAATTGTTAGTATCAGTATGTTGACTACGTGGATTGTTTCCTCTTTTCTTTGTAAGTATGAAAACCAGAAGAAAGTATAATGGTAATTAAAATTAAATTAAACTGTTCCAAGTGACACAATGTTTCTTTCAATAAATGTAAGGGCTACAGTGTACTCAGATGAAGGAGGAGTAGACACAGGTCTATCAGAGGAATGAAGACTCCCTGTACTTGCTATCAAGGACTGGCAGTAGCTAAAAAATAACTGTCTTGCACAGCTGTGTTTTCTCCCTGAGGGCACCAGAACCAGCTCACTGACCCGAGGAAACTTGTCTCATATTATTAGGACCCATTTTTAATACTTAGAGGAGCCCTTGGTAGCAAAGATTAGTCAAGTGCCAAAGGTAATAATCTCAGTGAACAAATTAAACTTTGAAGTACATAAGCATCTCAAAAGCAAGTCATGAACTGAGACTTCTTCCCCCCTCAACTGGCAATATTTTTTTTTAATGCACGCTGCCATCAAAAACACGTGATGCAATAAGCATGCAGCTACCAAATTGGAAAGCAAGCTGAGACTGAAACTGCCAGGAGTAACTCCATATTTTGGGAGCTCCATTCCACTAAATGTTAAAAAGAAAGCTGGGCTTGCTCCTGCTCGGGATTGTAAAAACATGGGCATATATTGAGTAAAAACTACTCTGAGAACTAGAAGAAAGACTAGAAGTTAAGAGCTTTTGTATAAGAAAGATTAAAATATTTACATCTACACTTTGTACAAAACAGTGACAAGTTGAGATTTTCTGTAGCATTATTTCCATTACTGTTTTAAGAATTTCTGACTACAGCATCCCAGTACAAGTAGTTGCTGTTGACTATATGGTTTGGTACAATTCAATAAAACAAAATAAAAGGAATATCATCAAAAAATCCTGAATCTTCTTGTAACTTTTCTTCCATTAATGTAATTCCATGGAGTTCAGTTGATATTTCAACAAGAAGTATCAGAGTTCATGCTTTTATTTTTATTTCCCACACAGTGTTTGGAACTTAAATGTTGTGGAACCACCTAGCCTTCCAGGGACTAGTCCAGAGACTCATCAGGAGATCAATGTGAATTTGCACAACTCTGAAGTTGAAGCTCCTGAAGTTCTCTAAATAAACATTATTTTACTGTGAGACTAAACTTTTTTTTTTTTTAATCTTTAAAACAATCTCATAGTCAGTATAAGCCCTTTTTTCCCCAAGACTTTCAGCTTCTAAATTTTATTTTTAAAGGAAATGTAGTTTTCATCACATACTTCTCTGAAAGACAGATTAGTGAGTCTCTTTGTATTATTCCCTTACTGAGATTTATTTCTGCATATCCATTGTCTCAATTTTCCCTGAAAGAGAGAAGATAGCCATGGTAACTGCAGGTTTAAAACTAAAAACTGTAAACATCTCCAGGGAGTAAGAGCCTAATTTTCAGGTTATTCAAAAGTAAGACCAGTGCAGCTTGCAGTATTCCTGTGCTGTTTGAGCTGGCGAGGCCAGTGGACTAGAGTCTACTGAAGTGCCCTGAAACTGATGGATGTTTAAGAGATGCTGAAATCCCCAAGGGGAAAGTTGCAAAATGGAAGTCCAGTCATTTTGAGTGCAAGAGATGGGGCTTGGATATTAGATCAATCCTTAACTCCTGCATCTGGCTGGATGGGAAAGGAAGTATGTGGGACTGGATAACCCATTGGAAAGTTTTGAAGGTACATAGTCCTCTGGGATCCTTGTTTCAGTCTGTCAGTTGTTTACATAAGGAAAAGCTAGTCCTTGTTGGATTGGGAAGCCACTAGGTAGGGTGGCTACAACAACCCCTGGGTTTCAGTGTGGCTCAGCCATTACCACAGATGTACCCATGGAGAGGACCACTGAAGCAGGTCATTAAAGCCTGCTGGGGAATGATCACTTTCAGCCCTGCCTCAGGGAGCTGGATCTAGGGACAACAAAAGGACTTGCTCTAGCAACAGCAGCCCAGCAAGCCCAACAGTCCCTGTGCTTGGTCACCACAGCCAGAGGAAGACAATAATTAAAACCTGTTGTTTCCACAGGAGTCCAGACTGCTTCTGCAGTCAGAGAGATGGTAGGGATGGGGAGGTGCTTTTCCTGCCTGGTAAAGAAAAAGCCAGACTGATGGATCAAGCCTCCTGGTATCAGTGTTTTGGTGCCTATTCAAGGTCAGACAAGGTGGCACTTCCACCTCCTAATTTCAGTCTGCACCAAGGCAGTAAATCAGTACTAGTCCAGCCACTTTTATAAAAAGGGTAGCATATACCCACTTCTTCAAACTAACAACAAAACCAAACCAGTCACTACTCACAGCTGTTGCTTCCATTATGTACTAACATGATACTGACTTTAATGATAGTATTTTTCTTTTATGGCAAATTTTCTGTTTTTCACTTGCCAGTGCCAGAAAAACAGATTGACTCTAAGAAGCTGGCTTAATTTCTTTCCATGAAAGCAGAGATATCCTCTCCAGACCCCTCGTCCTTACTTATGAGAGAACAGATTATCAACAATTTACTAGTTAAATGAGACACCTCATTCTCAGACCTGTGCTATAATCTCATCACTCTGCCTCTTTTAGCTCACTCTTTTGCATATCCAAAATAACACCCAGAACTCCAATATTTTATCCTCAATACATCCATGAAATAGAGAAGTATTGTTGTTTCAAAGATCAGAAAACTAAGTAAGATACCAAGACTACATAGATAAATTAATTCATAAAGCAGGACAGGGACCATTCTCTGGTGCTGTGGCCAAATCATGTGAAATAGTTCCTACATGTTGTTAAAATCTCTTCTTGCAAAACTAAAAAAAAAAAAAAAAAAAAAAAAAAAAAAAAAAAAAAAAAATATTTGTCATACTGCCATTTGGGAACCATCCATAGCATTTCAAGTAGTCCCTGGGAAAATGGAGTTTGGTATGGTGGAAATCATTCCAGAGGGTGCAGAGAACTACTAGGCTATAAAGCACTTGTATAAACGACTAGTCACCTGGACTTTCACTATAGATCAAGACAGGCATCAGTATAAATGAGTGAAGAGAGATGAGCATCTTCAGGAAAGTGACCCATCTCATCCTAAACCAGGCTGTTCCTGAGGGTAGTTAATCTCACTGTCTCTCTCTGTTGGCTATACAGGCAACCTACACAACTAATTTGGACAGCATGTGTAACAGCTGAACAGACTAGATTTAGTGACATGAAGAGTCTCTGAACACATAGGAGATGTACAGCAGTGTAAACCCAAACTTTGTTGCTTATCTGACTAATTAGCCTAAGTCTTACTACTATACTGCATTTCACCCCAATTAGCTGCAGGAAGCACAGTACAAAAACATATGGTTGCCCATCAAAGCACTCAGTCCCCAGCTGTGTTTTGGTGATATCCAGTCTGACTCTAATTGAGCTGCTCTGTTTCTGAGGTGAGTAAATTCTTGATTCTGCACAGCACTGTGAAGTCCATACACATTAATTAGATAGCAACTGTAATTCTCCAAGCATGCAGCCACATGCAATTATTCAAAAGTTAAAGGGCAGCTATATCATGCAATTGAGATTAAGAGTGTTTTTTGGAGCAAAATATTACACTATGAAGAAGAGTCTGTTAGGATTTAACTGAGAAATTTGAAGCAGGTTTTTGGTATCTTCTGCTATTAATGTAGTCAAGGTACAGTGGCCATTTGAAAATACAGCTAGATTTACAACCACCTCTGTTTAAATACACTTGGAAAGAATGAAAAAAACTTCAATACTCTCCTGGCAATTTATTCACAGATTATATTCTACTAAAGCAAGCTGTTCCTTGAAAAACTGATTTTCAGTCTTTATCTTGCTTTGCTCTCTGTGACCAAAATTTGTTCTCACAATTGGACACAAGCAAAGATTCCAGGTTTTTCATAGATGCTTTTTCATTTCTCAGTTGTTTTCTCAGCAGCTCTGTTTCAGAATGGTTTGACTCACACTTGCTCTGCAGATAAACAAAGATTTTAAAGCTTCAGGTGTATGTCTATCAAGCTTGCTGGCATTCTAATGGGGTAATCTTTAAGAAAAAAAGATAAAAATAAAAAAGGAAGTCTGAGATCAATGACAAAATTTGTTTCACTGCAAGATGGGTGATTAGTTTTATATTTTCCCAGAAAAAAATCCTCTGTCAGATTTATAAAATCATCCAATGTATATATCTTAATATAAATGTAATTGATACAAATGACAAAATGCTATGAAATATATGGATCAATGGATTCTGTAGGCAGAATCATTAACAAAGAGGAAGGAGGTTTCACATTTTGTTGAGGCAAGAAGTTATTGATTAACTGTTTGCATGCAGGAAATAACATGTGGTACTATAAACCAGTATCTGCATCACCAGCAGAGTGAGATTACACTTATTTTACTTATAGGAGCATCAAGAATAAACTGAGGGGAGAGGAAAAATGAATAAAATCTAAACAAAGAGATTAAATATCTATATATATTTGAGTAACCTAAAAAAGAATACTCAAAAAACCTAGTATATTCCACTGCAGAGGGAACAATGGAGCCATACCTGAGCCATAGCTACACACATTAAAAAAATAATTCCAGAGACTGAGAATCAGGAAAATCAGTATTGGGCCAGCTACAGAGACAAAGAAAACTGCCTGTTTTAATCTTAACATAAGTAAGCTGAATGCTATTTTCCCTTCATCTTTTCATGTATGCATTATAGTCTGACCAACTGAGTCTGTTTGGGGTGCTACAACACTTTTATCTGTATTTTACTCAAGCCTAGTTTACATTAAGCACAATAATGCTCAGCCAAAGGTCATGGGAAATCTATGAACTGAGACATCGTAAACTCTCCACCTCTCCAACGCATTTCTCAGAAATTTCAGAAGATAACCATTTGTGTGTTCAAAGGAAGAAGATACTGGAAGAACTCAGATCGTAGGCCAACAGAAGGGGGAAAAAAAAGGAAAAAAAAGCAAGAAAAAAGCATTTCAAAATTTATCATTCATCATATCAAAATTTGTCTTTTATCAAAACAAAAGTAAATTCTTTTTCTTTTACCAAACTAAAATGAAAGGTTCCTTTATTCTGAAAGATCCCATTTTTTATGAAATGTCACTCAAAAACCTAGTCCCTTTGCAGTTTTGATATTCTACATTTGTATTTCAGAACAAAAGAATACTGAAAACTGTAGACAGAAGAAGATATAGGAAAATAAACAGTGTTAGAAATGTTGAAAGAACAGTATTATTCAGAATCAGGTTTAGTCTCTGCTTCTGAATATAAATATGCTGCAATCTAATAATGCAGATTCTGCAGTGGAATACTGTGTAAAGTAAGAGCCTTACCTGAAGGTTATACATGGCTAATGAAAGATTACTGGTTGAAAGATACAGAAAAATCAGTGAAAATTTCCCACCTTCTGACTTTTCTTCAACTCTTCAACTGCTTTTCTGCAGGTTTTTTTCCCAAAATTGTTGCTGTTCTCCACAGTCCCAGCAATCCCTTCCCCAGAAGGCTCCAGGGAGGCTTAGCCATATTAGATCTCATAAAAGTTTCAGATAAATGTCATATGCTGAAACTCTTCCCTATCAAAGGAATTATAGAGGATTTCACAAGGATACAAAAGACATCACACACATTTGGCTGGAATGCATAACCCACTGGCCAACAGCAGCTTTACCCACTGTGCTTCCAAAAGGCATAAAGGTTTAAAGAGACTGCTGGAAGCCTATAAAGAACAAGAAATTATCTCAGCTGGAGCAGAGGATGAATAGGTTAGAAACAGAATCATACTGAAAATACCTGAATAATCTGAGTGTGTATGAACAACTTTGCAAAGCTTATCCAAACCAAATTTTTAAAAATGTGTGTACCACACATTAATTTTGTAGTTTTTGTAAAAGTCAAGGTTAACAAAAACTGATTTCTAAGGGGAATTAAGAAAATATTAAAGATATTGATAGTTCTTAAAATAGTCAATCATTTTGAAGTCCATGCCAAGTTTCATTGCTAATAAACAGCTCCAGCTATTTTGCTTACCTAGTGACTAGATGTAAAATCCAAGATATCTTTCTTGAAAATAACAGTAATTTTAAGCCCTGATTTTTGAGTGTTCATTTTAAACTCCTGCAAAGCAGTGAAGCAGTGTCCTTTCTAAAGAGTGTTCAACTCATACCCTTTGAGGAATAAGCCCCTGAGAAATGCCAAATTAAACATTTAAAAAATTGAAAAAGTGAACATTCATGATCCTAAAGTGTATTTGGATCCCTTAAGTATAACATTAACATTATTTTTTCTAATATATTTCACATACCCTTTCTACCTTCTCTGCTGTGGAAATTAAATGCTAATTTAATTGTTCTTTGATTGCATCGAGTTTAATGCAAAGTTCTGGTGTAGTTGTGACATTTGCAAGTACAGAGACTCTCTCCTAATGTATGTTTTGAGGCCCTCCACCCATTTTCACAAGGTAGTTGCTTAAGGCAGAAATTGGAGACTTGCATGCTGCTTCTGTTGTTAAATGCTACAGTAAAGCAATATAAAACTCTACTAAAAGAAATAATTAAAACAGTTTCCAAAATCCTGCAAAATATCTCAATATATAATTGTGGCAAATTTCAAGAGGCTGCAGTAATTTATTCTACAGTAAACTTTAAAACAATTTCTTTAAATAACTCCTGTACATAAAAACTCGAAGAGTTCTTGCTTCTAACAGCAAAATTACTACTGGCATTTTAAACGCTGTTCCTAGAATTCTACTCCTTTTGCAGAGTTATGAAGGTTGAAAATTCTGCCATGGACTGCATTTTATTTTCAGATGAGATCCTCTCATTTTAGCAATAAAATTTGGTTGTGTATGTAGATGATCTGTGAATGCTGAGATTCTGTCAGTCATATTTATACTGCTGTCACCTGTAAATTCAGGCATGACTAAGAGATGAGAGAATCACATTAAATTGGAGTGCACAAGGCAGCAGCAGCAGGTCTAACTAAAAGCATTAAGAATTTTGTACATTTAAAATTAACATAACCTAGGTTTTTTCCTTTTTGAAAAATGCCTGTACTTTGCCCAACCATATTCCTGGTCAGCGACTTTCAACCCCTTAAGTTTCAGTGGGTGACAGAATGAGTGTGGGAGGTTAACCAAGCAAAATGAGACGTAAGGCACAGTGATTTTGCTTGAAGGATTTACTAGAAATGACATCCAAAGAGATTATTTTATGGGAGCACATCACATTAATTCTAGCTCTGTCTCATCAAAAAAAGAAAGCTCAAGGAACACAGAGCACTGCTGAGCACATTAAGATTTTTGAATACAAACTTCTGTGTTTTAGGTATGTGCCTTGCGTAACTGGAATATGACATTTGGAGTTCTGACCCAATTTGTTGACACAGTGTTCATGAAGAGGCCAGTTTATTCCTATACTTAACAGCAGGCATGTGGGAAGGAATTAGAAGGATGAAATGTCTGCTGGTTTCAGGCTTGTTGGGCAAACTAGAACCATGTACCAGTTTTATTATATCTTAAAGGAATGCCAAAGCCTGCCACCTCACCCTCCTGTGCTGTTTGGTTATTGCTGTGTTCTCATCCACTTTCTGAACAGCAACAGTTTGGTTCCCCTAGAGTATCTAATGTTCTTGAGTAGCCCTCAACAGCTTATGTGATGTTCAGAAAGCAGAGATGGTCTGCAACAAAAATTGGAGAACCCCCAAACCGTGTTTATATGCTCACAACGTATTTCCAAAGCCAAGCGATGAATTTTTCGTTAAGTTCTTCAGATTTTCAAGTGGGAAAAGGCTCTTTGGGACATCTAAAGCAGTGGAAAGAAGGATAGGAAGCTCAAAGCCAGAAGAGCAAGGACAGGAACATGACAGGTGACAAAGTATTTGACATGATTCAGATATGCTGTAGAGTTTTGTCTGACTTTATGCCTTCAGTGATTCCGAACCATGAGAACATTTAAATTTTTTGTTTTCCTGGATTTTTTTTTTTTTTAGGATTTTTTCCCAAGTGCGACTAGTGGATTTCTAATCATATTTTTATATAAAGTAAAATGCATACAGTTCATGGTGAAATGTCTCCCTGAAATAAAAGTTGCATTAAACATAATTTAAAATATTACCAGACCGTTTCAAGGGTGAGCTATGGAAAGAATGATTTCAACTCACTTGCTCCATCTGTGTTTCAAGGGACTGTATTTTCCCTTTCCAGCTGTGGCTCTCAGACTGCACAGATCAGTGCCAGTCTAACAGGAAAAGCCTGTTTCTGCTTCACGGCATTTTGCTTCCCAACCTTCTCCTTGTTCACAGACTTTGTGATAATCCTCTCCAAGAGCTCACAGTTCTCTACCCTAACACATAATGCTTGTTTATTTAATAATTTACAGTAAGCTCCAAAAAGCAGGGGTATTTATAGATCTACAGATATGGTACTGGATATACTCTTTCCACTGAAAATTTTGCCATTTAGTGAAAACATTGAGAGACTTCTCGAGAACCAGAGTTTTGTTCAAGATGAGTACATTTTAATGATCACTAAACATCTGTTAAGAATGGCTAGGTTACCATTAGACATATAAGGTATAGCAGTGTACTGCAGTAATATTTTTTTACTTTAATCCCATAAAGTAATAACGACAAAAGAGTTCAGAGTCTTTGCATTTTTCCGTTTGATTCTGTAAGTTTAATAAACACACATGTGCATGTATATATATATATATATATACATGTGTATATATATACATATTAAAAGTATATATATATAACCACAATGAAATATTCTACATTAATTTTGTACTGCAAAAACAGTCATGAAAATGTGTTCAAACTACTAAAACCAAATTAAGGGAATGCAAATAAGTTTTGGTTAGGAAGAAAATTCTTCTATGGAGATATCTAAAAAATTCATTTTTAGTTAAAAAACAACAGTTTTTTATACAATTTAATTTGTATACTCACTTTAGATTTCAGCACATGCTTCAGCCTGAAAATATCTCCATTTGAATCCCAGGCTTTTAACTTCATATCAAGCTCAGTTTGGTACTTTGCTAGTTTTTTATATAGTACCTATGAAGAAAGGTTTTTTCCATAGGGTTTAAGTATACTGCTTGTACCTTAAAAAAAACTAGTGTGTGTCTAAGGTCTATGGCTTTATTAACTGGTTTTTAAAGGCTATGTGAAATGTAAATTATGTGTATTTTTATAAACCAAATTTTTCATTTGTGAAAAATATTTTTTTTACTTATAAATAATGCTAAGTCTTAGAAAGAAGAAAAAATATCTATAAAGGAACGCAGCAGTTAAAAAGGAAAAAACCAGATGGTTTATTTTGTAGCTAGATTGTCAGAAAAAAAACCAGCCTGTCCCATTTAACAAGCAGAGCTCAATCAGTCTTTTTATATTACAGTTTTTAGAAGCCTATATTTTAAAAAGAAGAAAACAGATAAAAAAATTAAGTAATTATGGAATTGATTACATCCTAATTAATTAAGTGGTTATCTCCCAATGAGGAGAAACAAAGCCACAAGTATTAGGAGAACAGACACGGAACTTCTGAGAATTATTGCTTGAGAAAGTGAACAGAAGAAGGAAAAAGAACTGCAGAAAGGCTGTCTTGAACTGTAGAGTTCAGAAATTTCTTCTAAAACTTACTAGGAGAACTCAGCTGCAAGAACTGGGGGAAGGTGTGGTAGTGTGGGGAAGGCTCTGTGGAGAAACCCCTATTCCTGTTGCAAAAAGGCTGTGAGTTACTGAGAAAGGTGTTCTGGAAATTTTTCAGTAAACCCAAGCAAAGAAATGATAATACTTTAAATACTTGGAGTATCACCTCAATTAATGGAAGGGCCTAAAGGAACAAATACATATTCTAGAGGCAATCCTACCAGAAAGTACTTCATCCTATAACACTAAGACTTTTTGTTTCCAACTGCTTCTACAAGCTTCCAGGTATTGCAAAGAAAACTGGGAAGCTTTCAAAATTAGCTGGGAACATCAGGAAGCTGTGTTTTGTACCAGCTGACATCATCCTTATAAACTGTGATTCCAAAAGAAGGTGAAGAAGTGATTCCCTGGCGAACCTGATTCCCTGGCAGTCAAAGCCACTACCAACTTGACCTTTTCTAGGAGGGCACTTACGAGCAAAAAATTAGTATGTTTGGGAGAAAAGTTATTTAGAATGCAAGTGGTCTCACCTAAATTTTGGTCTCACCTAAGAATTAAGCACCTGATCTAAGGCCATTAGCTGTACTACCTCTATAAGGAAGGGAGAGAGCTAAAATTAATCACTTTAAAAATGGGTGGGATTAATCTGGAGGACTTTTCTTCACTTAAAAGGGACCCTTAATGACTTAAAAGTTCAATATCCCTGACATCAGGTACAATTAATTTGCTCCTTTAAAACTGAGTAGCACTTCTAGAGGAAGAGAAAGTCAAGTGAGCAGTAGAGCAAGTGTACAGATCAAGTACTGGAAGACCTAAGGGAAGACAAAAAGCTGAAGAAAAAAAAAAAAACCCACATCACCCACAGCAGTGATGAACTCCTACAGATATTAAGCTAATTTTCTAGCTGCCTGGAAAACATATCAGTGCAGGAGTATTGTGTGTGCATGAGATGACACTTGAAATATTTTAACTACATTCACCAGGAACTGCACAGAGATAAATAACACAGTAGATAATGTAAGGCTGTATTATAACCCACTATTTCAAGCATTTTTTATCCAAAAGCAGCTTGTGAAGAAACATAAATACAATGCTTTTACTAAAGTTTAGAACCTCATTAAAATGTGTACTGTGTTGAATAATTAGCAAGTCAAAGTCATAAGCTTTTAAGTACTCTAGGCCAGTCACAGCACACTATAAGAAATACTTGCTGCTTCCTTTATAGTACTTTTCCATGTAAGTGATAATTATAGCTACCTGGTCGGTTTTACTTTAAGATCAGGGGAAAACCCACTAATTAGCTGTCCCTCAAGACAAATATCCAAACCATTGCATAAGAATAGCTGGTCCTCTTTATACAAGTGAGCAGAGCAATAAGGGGAAAATCCGAGTTTGAAACATGAACTTAAAAACTAGTCTTGGATTTACTTCGGAGTAAATCCAAAAATTCTCAGTGCTATTTGAAAAAGACACCATTTTTTCTTTCTAGTCAAGGGTTCCCTCTACAAATATACCTGAATTTCTTGCTTAATGTTAGAAAGATGCTCTTGTAATCTGTTGTTCTCCTGAGCTAATGATTCTCTGTTCTTGTTAGTCTGAGTTCTTTGTTGGTTTCTTGCAGCTATTGATGCAAACTGGTGAAACCCTTCTCAGGGATGGAGATTTCTTCAGCAGATTCTCTAAGCAGCAAATAAAAACTTATTCAGGTACAACAACACTGCCCAACCAAATATAAATTATAGCTTTTCCAGTGTTTTTCAAAAGTCATGAAACAAAGCTGTAACGCATTATCACATCCTATTATTCAATTTTTTATTTAAAGCTATAATCATTATAAAACCTCTAATTTTAAAATGCAAAAACCTTTCAATAATGAAAGAAAATAAGAGTTTTGCATTCAAAATGTTAAAACTTTCAGAAGTATGTTTATTTGATTCAACACCTTTTCTTTAAACCCATAAAAAAGATGGCTGCAGAATATGAAAATTAGCCTATTTAATTTTATTATAAATTTGGATCTGTCACTCACCAGTTTTTTCATCTAAATGCATAATTTTCTCTTGGCTAAGTTGCATTTCAAGTTTTTTCTTCACAAATCTTCACTGAATCTCTGAAAGATTCAGTTCTGTCTTTTCATTCAAAAAACCAGAAAAGGAGAAGCATTAGGCAGGAGAATTCAGACACTGATATATATATTAATTTTTTTTCTTTTGTAAAGGTCACTAAAATTGCAAAAGATAAGAAAAATTGAGAATTTTCTTTCTATTTTAGACTGGCTGAGATATTTTATTACAGTTAATTTTAATCTCAGTATATTAAATTCTGAGTAGTCATGTAAAGGATTACAGAAAAGTAAGAAGAATTCTTTGCAACAGGTGATTATAAAAAAATCACAAAAATAATTAAAATAAAAATCATCCCCTGGGACATCCGTTGGAATGCCTAACATGTTTCAAGTTATAACCAAGTTATCTGTTCAAATGTAGTAATATTAATGGTTCTCACACTGTTCAAGAAACTGAAAAGAATTATCAATTTGGTTTGGAGGTGTAAAGAAAAAGATGTTTCAGTAGCAGCAACCAGTTTTCAACAATTCAACGGTGTTCATAAATCTGACAATTTATTATAAAGCAGCACTCACTGACATTTGTTTTATTCCCTGAAGGCTTTGATTGAGTCTAGTCCTACTGTGCTTCTGAACATGGCTGGGAACTCCAGTTGAGCAGCAGACCATAAGCCCTATGCAAAGATTCAGTTTTATTTCCTCTCATGAAAAGGCTCCAAGACTAAGAAATGGATCTTTAAAACTAATGACATGACATTCACTAGTTTATACATGTTTGCCTGTTTCTATTAAAAAAAAGAAATTCATATGCTATTTACCAAAACACATCAATCTCTGTAGTTTCTAATAGAAAGCTCCAAACTCTAAATTAAATGAATTTTACTTTTTCACTGAAGATGGTTTTCACCATATTATCATATCAATAAGACAAGAACATTTACATATAAATAAGCAATGAGGAAAACAATTTCATTCCAAAATGAAGGATGGCTCATAAGTAGCTTTCATAAACTCCTTTCCCTTTGAGCCATGTAACAGTTACAAAAACCAGTAAGCACAGGCTGATGTAACTAGTCAAATTAATGCAATTACTTTCCTAAGAGAAGCATATTCAACTTCCTGTCAGCTCAGCTCAGTTTCAGAATCCTGTACTTTTCCTGTCAATCTTTTAATGTCAGTTTCCAGAGAATCAATGGTGTCTTTCATTAGTGCCACTTTGGACATCTGTTCTAACTGTTCACTATCTAACTATAAATATAATCAAACATTACCAGCTGAGGAAAAAAGAAAAAAGAGAGCTGATTTATAGAATTTATTTCAATTTTTACTCTGTTCTTAGCACAAATCTTTTGCTGAAGAAGAAATGTCCAAGCATCTCATTTACTCAAGGCCTGACTCAGTTTACTGAAGATAGTTGGCAAAGACCTGAAATGTGACTTTCACTTCTTTTGAAGGCAAATTAATTTCTCATCTTTTAGACCTTTGGGAATATTTTCATTTATTCATGTAATTTTTTGGTTGGTAATTATGCCCAAGGGCAAAAATGTTTGTCATTGATCAACATTAAAAGTTTTCAGTGCAAAACAATATAAAAGAAAACATTATTATGAGTGTATGAAGAGAGAAAATCATGGTTTGGGACACAACATGACCAATAATGGCTTTAGGCCTCTATTAAGTTACACACCCATGCCAATAACCAGGTTGAGAAATCACTGTAAAACACTTGCATAAAGCACTATGTGACCAAGTCACCACCACAAGGCCTCCAGGTCTGTAGCTAAAACAAAGAACAGATCCAAAGCCTTTAGCACCGACTCCAGCAAAGCTGGCTTGAAATCTTCAGTTTAAAGAAACCTCTACTTTTTATTAAAATGCTTACACTTGACATTCAAAGGACTCTCCTTTCTAAATTATTTGAAACACCTTTTTTAAAGTACAAAAATTCTCACCTCATCCCTCTTCTCCTTTACCAAATTTTTCAGTACTAATTTCTGTATTACTGTAATCAAGGTTCAGGCCTCTCAAGAGCAAGTCAGTGAGCCTCTTTTTTCAATACTAGTGCCATAAATTTCATGTTGATGTATCACCCTCAAAAGGTGCCAAAAGAACTGAGGAAATAAGATGATGTACCTAAAACATGGCTCCCAATACTCACTACATATCATATGTAGGCGTGTGATTAAAGTTAATTTACTACTCAGAACTATTTCAGCCTTCATATCAGATCCACTCCATTTAATATTATGAACTGTGGTATTATATTTATAAGCTTGGCAGGATTTTAGAAGGCTGAGGCGGAAAAAGAAGATAAACCAGAATTTATAACCATAAGATCTAGAAGAAAGATATACTGCAGAAATCAATGTTAATTTATTTAAAAATCAAGTTCTACCAAGACTGTAAGTAAATTTAAGATTTATATTCATTTTATTAATGTTTTCATTTTCAATTTTAGTGCCATTTGTTAGTAAACAATTGCATGCACAAGTAACTCATACCATATTAAATACGATTTGCCAGAACGGTGCAATTACATTTAGCTTTGAAACATCAGGTCTTAGTAATATGCAGTCATAAGATAATTCCCATTTGAATGGCTCCAGGTCTCTAGTCTAAACCCCTTCTCAAAGCAGGGCCAGCTCTGAGGTCAGGCTGCTCAGGGCTTTGTCCAGTCCAGTCTTGAAAATCTCCAAGGCTGGGGACTCTCAACTGCCCTCATGAGAAGCAAGTATTTCCTTGTATTCAGCCTGAACACTTCTGGTTCCAATGGATACCCCTTGTTCATCTTTCCACCAAGCACTGCAGTAAAAAGTCTTTTTATGACTTCTTGATGTCATACCTACTGGCAGGTAGGACTTATGTCCCTCTTAAGCCGCTTCTACTCCAGTGGAACAAGCCCATCCTCACCTGGATATAAGATCACTGTGGGTAACAGTGTTGAAAGCTTGGTACAGTCTTAAAATCACAGATCTACAGAATGGTTTTAGTTGGAAGGGACTGTAAAGACCATCTTGTTCCACACCCCCTGCAATGGGCAGGGACACCTTCCATTACATCAGGTTGCTGAGTGCTTCATCCAGACTGGTCTTGAACACTTTCAGGGATGGGGCATCCACAACTTGTCTGGGGAACCTGTTCCAGGGCCTCACTACCCTCAAGTCACAAATTTCTAACTTGTATCTAATCTAAATCTGTCGTCTTCTAGTTTAAAACCATTCCCCCTCACCCTGTCACTACATGTTCTTGTGAAACTCCCTCCCCAGCTCTCTTGTTGGTCCCCTTTAGGTACTGGAAGGTGCCAAAACATGTCCCCCAAGTCTTCCCTTCTCCAGGCTGAAAACCCCAACTCTCTCAGCCTGTCTTTGTAGGAGATGTGCTCCAGCCCACTCTGATCATCTTCATGGCCTCCTCTGGATTTACTCCAACAGGTCCATGTTGTTATTATGTTGGAGACCCCAGAGCTGGACACAGTCCTCCAGGTGGTGCCTCAGCAGAGCAGAGCAGAGGGGAAACAGTCTTGGTAACATGCACTGCTCTCAGCCTGCTGTTTTCTGACAGCAGTCAGGTTGGTCCTGCAGGATTAACCATGAACATTGCCTGTATTATATTTACAATTCCATAAATAATTATTTTCCCTTACATTGGGAATAGTAGTTACAAGCTCTTTGATTGTCTGTTCCAAATGAGCCTTTTCATTAAATGCGGTTTCTTGGGAAATCTGAATCAAATAACAGGAACAACAAAATCACATATAGAACAAGTCTCAACTCACCACAGACTTGTAAAGCAATTAATTCTCAGTACCAGAACAGAAAAAGAAATCCTTAGCAACTTTAATTACACTGCTAAGTAGTTCTCATGTTTAAATAACCTGTGGGGTGGGGCTGAGGTGGGATGGGACAGAATCAAACCTGTAACTGCTCCCTGAGGCTATCACGTTTTGTAGGCATCCTTTGGAAATCTGACAGGGCTGTATCCCTTTCCATCTCCATGTGTCTTAACACAGCTTGAGCTGTCACAGTGCTTCTAGGAGTCCTGGGGCATTTCATAACTTCCTGACAAAGCTGGGAAATCTCCTCCTGTGCCTGTTTTTAAAAACAGTAGAATAACAGAAACATGGAATAGATAATCAATATATTACTGGGTTCTGTAGCTGGTAATGTAGAGTGTCCCAGAAAAAGATGAAGTAAGCAGTTGTGCACACATTCTTTGACTCAGGAAAGCATTTTTTACTCAGGACAGCACTTACAAACCTGTATTGAACTGACATATTCAAATCACAGAATTTCAATAACTTTTTTTTTCTACTTTTTAAAAAACACTTTGCATTCTTCCTTTTTTTTCATACGAAGGCAAAAATATAACATTTTCTTGCACATTACCTTGTTATTTCAATTAATCACACAAATATAAATAAAATTCATAAAGATTGAGAATTTTGTCTCTCTCAGCTGTTAAAACTTGGAAGTTACCCTGAATTTCTGCCATGACGTTCATTTATTTTCCATGTTGACTCAAATTCTTCACATTCTCTCAATATTTTCAAGACTTCTGGATCAGAAACCACTTCCTTAAAGAATATGATGTTATCGTGTTAAAGAGAAACAAAACTTGAAACATTTTCTTATTATATCTGGTTTGAAAACTTCTGTTGTTGGCTCATTCCCATCTTCTGCATCGTTCTGTTTACAATCAATTAGTTTTTCTTCTAGGTAGTTATAGTTTTAACAGGTAGTTTAGTCTTAGAGTTTATAGTAGTTTAACATGTGATATATTCTAAAAAATACATTCCTCCTCTTCCAAAGTGATTTCCCAAGCTCACCTGGATGGATGATTTTTTTTTAATGCTGCCACAAGTAGAGGTTCACTTAGGACTTGAGAATGTGTTTCTTTGTACCTTCAACAAATTCTCAGTCTCACATTTATAGCAGTCTCTGTCCTTTTCCAGTGACTTAGTAAAGGCATCAACCCTTGAAGGTGACTCCCTTGCTTTATTTCAGGTTCTGTTTGTAACATAACATGCATTAGCATAAATGAGAGAAAGCATGCACTGAAATAAAACTTCAGTAATTATTGATACTTCAATGTAAAATGGATAAATATACTCTTCAAAATGAAGATGAAGCAGATATCTAAATAAAATAAATATCTGTATAATACTTTAAAGTAACTTCTGAAGCCTGTATTTTCTCTTTTTTGTTATATTGCATATATGCCTCAATCTCCTTCTAATATGGACCTAACAAGAAAGAAAGAGACATAAAAGTTAAATGTTAATTAACTTGAAATATATCTGTTCAAAACTAAGGGTATATTTGTACTGGAATATCTAATGAATTTTTAAATATGATAGAAAGTAGGCCACCATGTTTGTTTAAGGCTGATGAAAGGTGAATTTTTGCAGTGGAAATAAGGTAATGTCCAAGTAAGTATTGTTAAAATCCAGGAAGTCATGTAAGAGCCTAAAACAAATTCTGAAGATAAACTGTAATTCTGAAATTCAAAATTGCACATCGAATCCCATTTGTTTAAGAGTAAACTAATGTAATTTTGAGTCACTACAAAGAGTAATTTCTAGAAAGGGATTCCTACAATCGATTTTGGCATTCATACTAAAATAAATCATGTCCTAGGAGTACCTCTGATGATAAAGACAGCCTAGATATCTATTACAATCATCATCACTGTTGACATATCAATTAGATTAGGTGATTGAGTGATTTCATCTCATTAGATTAGGTGAATCCCAAACTAATATACTGTTCTCTCTGAAAGAGGCACTCTAAAGTTCTCAAGTTACATACATTTCCCGAGTCCTAGGGAAGGGAACAGATCAGAGCCATCAAGCAATTAGCACCTTCAGTACCTCACTGAGCATTGAGAACTCAAATTTACACACAGAATTTATGCACAGCATTTGCTCACTCACAATACTACTTTTACCAACTAGCGAAAGAGAACTTTTTGGAAATCACGATAATATTTATATATCCTAAAATACATACTTGTATTACACTTGCCATATAGTGGTAAGAATTTACTGCTGTGACATATTTCACCACTGATTTGAAAAGAAATATGGAAGATCCAGGGAAATACAGGCCAGTAACTCTTGCCTCTGTACCTGTCAAGATCATGGAGCAGATCCCTCTGGAAACTATCCTATGGCACATGGAAAATAAGGAGATAATTAGTGGCAGTCAACATGATTTCACCATGGCAAATCATGCCTGACAAATCTGGTGGCCTTCTACAAGGGGGTTACAGCAGTGGTGTAAAGTAAGTGGTGAGGAAAAAGTACATGCTGTCATCTACCTGGGCTTGTGCAAGGCATTTGACACTGTCCTGCACAACGACCTTGTCTCTAATCAGGAGAGACATGGACTTCACAGATGGATCGTTCTGTGGATAAAGAATTAGATGGATGGTTGCACTCAAACCGGTCAGTGACTCAATGTCCAGGTGGAGACCTGTGGTGCTCTTCAGGGGTTGATATTGGGCTGGTGCTGATTAACATCTGATTAACATGGACACAAGCTGAGAGGAGAACGGATGGAGAGCAGCCCTGGGGAGAAGGACTTAGGGGTGCTGGTGGACAAGAAGTTCAGCATGAGCTGGTAATGTGGCCTTGCAGACCAGAAGGCAAACCACACCCTGGGCTGCAGCAAAAGAGGCGTGCCCAGCCTGGCAAAGGAGGTGATTCTCCCTCTCTCCTCCGCCCTCAGGAGAACCCACCTGGAGTGCTGCATCCAGCCTTGGAGCCCCCAGCTCAAGAAAGACACTGATCTGCTGGAACTAGTCCAGAGGAGGGCCACTAAGCTGATCAGAGGGCTGGAGCACCTCTCCTAGGAGGACAGGCTGAGAGAGCTGGAGTTGTTCAGCCTGGAGAAGAGAAGGCTCCAGGGAGACACCAGTACCTGAACAGAGCTTACAAAAGGGCAGGACTTTTCACAGGGGAATGTAGTGATAGGGCAAAGAGGAATGACCTTAAGCTGAAGGAGGGAAGGTTTAAATTAGACAATAGGAAGGAATTGTGTATTTTCAAGAAGAATTCACTTCTTTGGAGGATGATGAGGCACTGGAAGAGATTGCCTAAAGAGGCTGTGGAGTCCCCACACCTGGCAGTGTTCAACATTAGGCTGGATGGAGCTCTGAGCAACCTGGTCTAGTGGAAGGTAGATTTATGGAAGTCCCTGTCCATAAAACAGGAGCTGGAACTAGGTGGTCTTTAAGGTCTCTTACAACCCAAACTATTCTATGACTCTGACTTCCTTGAGCCAGGAGTTCTGTAGGACAGAAGCCAAGCACCTGTGATGGACATACTGACTTCTGGCTCAGTACTAGCACAACAGCTTACTTAAACAGCTTTCTAGCAAGCATGCTGTCCCTGCACTTCTATTTTCTTTACTCTTGCTTTCCAAGATTATCATAATACCTGTTGTCCCTACACGTGTATATGACTGAAATTCTATAGGCAAAACAAAATGAGAAGTTAGAAATATTCCTAAAAATAATTTTTAAAAAGATGCACTGTAAAATCTTGTACAAAATTATTATTATTTTTTTTATTGTTATTGTTATTATTATTATGTAAACCCCTTTTCCCATTAATGCTGATATAAATATTTATGACCGCTGCTTTCATATAAAGTTTAATTATTTCTCTACTTGGTTTCATCTTGGGAGGTTTTTGAATAACTCTAATCTATGAAAATTCAGCTTTCTGTATCAGGTTTATGATGTAGAGCAGTTTCTCAATAAACATTACTAAAGTCAAGGAAAGGTTCTCATATTTCTTTCTGGTTTTAAGTACAAATGAATATTGAGTGACCAGTCGCTGCTATAGTTTTGAAGAGCTTTTCTGTTGGGGGAGGGAGCTACACCAAGCTTCCCCTCAAGGGACACAACACCCTCTCCACACCTGGAGATTACTCCCTCAAATAATAATTAAATTCTTCATAGTTATTTGGGGATGGAAACAGGAGGGTGGATCATAAATTGGCACACTCAGACACATGCAATACCACCACCCACTGTTGTTTTGAGTGAAATTCTTTTAAAGAATTCTTTTAAAGCACCTTTAACCCAAACCTCCCTGGCCCACACATGGAGCATAGGCCTTGCCTGTGATGAATGCAAAAGCCTCAGCAAAAGGCAGGGAAAGGCAGCACGAGCAATGCTTGCAGGTCAGAAGATTTCCAGGACAAAGCCAAGCAGCCAAGTCTTGTCAGCCCAGCCCCAGGAGAGAGATGGGTCCTCGGAAACTGCCACAGCTGATCAGGCAGGACTGACAGTGAACTCAGGGAGCTCAGCTGAACACCTCCACTCTAATTAGGTTCATCTCTTCCAGAAACTAATATCCTAGGAGACACTTTTACGGATGAAAACTCCAGCAATTGTCACACAATCTCTCAGGCCTGACAGGAACAAAACAAGTGTTAAATAAGACTGACTTAATCTTGTGAAAATACCTTCCTTTAATTAAACCCTACCTTCTATCAACAACCCACCTAATTTATGTATCTATTTGTAAGACTATGTGCCAGCTGTATCATCCAGAATAAATATTATTCTTTGCACTATACTTGTTCCTTGACAGTGTCAAACATTAGCTTCACACATATGATAAACTCCAGTCTGAACGGACTCCTGATTTTTAATTCCAGGACTAACATACTACTGGTTTACAAACACTGTGAAGTTAAAACATCAGAGTATTATTATAAGGCTAATTAAGCTTTTCTTTATTCCACCAACAAATTCATTTGAGAGAAATTACTTCTTATGTTTTCTTATATCCCAAGATAGGAGTTCTTATTTACAGTACCTCTGGCTGCATGTGTCTTCTTCTTGGAATAGCACAGACAGAGACAAGCAGACTGGTGCCTTTGAAGAAAGTGATGCAAAAAGGGAAAGGAGGCCATCTGAACCCTGTGACTCCTACTGCCTGCTCATGGCAAGGATGTAAAAAAGCCTCTGAAAGAGGCTGCTTTAGGTAGTCCCACAGTCAAGCTGAGAACCCAGACAAAGCCTCTCTTCCCTGCTAGCCACTAGCACAGGTTTTATACTCTGGAGACTGTGCAGGGTGAATAACAGGGATTTTTGGCAAAGCAGCCACTGTTAAGCAACCATGGATACAGCTTGCCTCTTCAGACATTAGGAGTGAATAACACCTCTGAAATACCCACCTAAAGCCAGAAAAGAAATTTGAAGATTTTAACTTCCAGAAACAGAGCTAGACAAATAAGTATTTTTCTTTTCCCTTTGCCCATCCTGGATTTCTTTTAAATTTTACTTTCAGATTTTGGCACGGTGGAAGAGGAAACTCTGCATTATCATGTTTATCTCTAAAAGAGAGATGTGAAAAGGGCATTTTATGTTTTCGCAACTTTAACAAAATTATTCTTAATAAAATTCATTTTAGGAGTGAAATGATACATTTTAAATTGATTTTGTTCTGGTATGTCTAAGGTATCCTCTAAGGGACATGTGGCGAGTTATCTTTTATACTTAATGCTAGTTAATGTTGTGCAGAGCAGTTGCATTGCTCTTTGTATACCAAACTATGCTTTGTTGATCAAAAAAAGAAATTATATTCATATATAGGATTGTGAAGTGAAAATAACAATTGGTGTATTTTACAGATAAGTGATTTATACAATAGTACTTGGGACATCATAAACAAATTTAAATGCCCAATCCAGAAGAGATAAACAAATCATGGTGTGCATTTACAAATTCACACTTTTTTGCTTATTGTCAGAACATTTCTAATTATTTTGCTGGATTTGTCTTCAACAAGAAGACATTTATTGTTGCATGTGTACTTCATCCTTCAGCTTATCAGAAACAGACCCATGAAATTTTTATCTGTCCACCTAGTATTCTGCACACTTTACATTTTTTAGCAAATTATGGTTCTAACTATGAAAACAGTTTTTGACTAGAAAAACACAACAGCTCACAGTAGGTTTCTAGGGACACCCCGTGGCAAAATGACACATTGCAAACATTCAAGAATCAAGTGCCAAAATGGAGATAAGTGGTCTCACACATTTTTTGGGTTTTAGTAACATCACTTGTCTCACAAGATACATTTACTTACTTCTGACCAGTGCTAGAATGCACGGGTTCACATTTGCATTTTGTCAACTGCCTTCAACACTGATTTCCAGCACATTTTTGTGGACAAAGTCCACATGCTTTTTACCTTGTGCATCCCAGTGAAAAATTATTACTGCTCTAATTCAGCAAAAAGTTATGTCCATTTCAAATTGCTTTAAAAATTTCCTTTTTTTTTTTTTAAATGTGACAGTACAACATTAAAGGTGCTGGCACACACATCACATCAAGCTCCTTTTAGAATCTCTTTCTTTCACTAATCACCACCAGCACACATGTTGTGACGGTTTCTTACTTTTTACTGGCCCTACTACACCCACACAGTTCTTTTAAGGCAGAATGGAAGGCAAAAGCATGTAATGTACCTTTTAGAAATACTCATCCATGAACAAGAGAAATATAGCACATATTTGCCCATAGGGATACTACTGTGGATAAAAAACCTCAGCTAGCACTGAACATTGTCCCATGATGTAAGCTTAAGTACAGACAATAGCTTTTGAAAAAGAATTATAGCTAAGGTCTGGCAGACTTTAAGAATGGCTTAAATGCAAATCTGAAGACAATCTGCTGCCAGCAATACGTGTAGTCTTTGATCACTTTCCAGCTTGTTAATGAATTATGCTATTGACATTTAGCTTCTGTATCTTCATGTGCACCACAGAGAATGTATTTCACAAATCCCTGTGCATTTGTGTTAACTCTGTCTCCTTGCGAACTCATAAAAGCTTCAGGTATCCAGAATATCCTGCAGAGAGGAACTGCACATCTGGGTCTTGCAAGAAAAATCATCCATTTTATGCATTGTGCACCAGCCTCTCGTTGCCCTGTAAATATATTGTGGGCAATGCCCGTAAGTATCTGAAGCGAAGGAGCGAAGAGGATGAAGTCAGGCTCTTCTTGGAGGCGCCAAGCAATAGGATGAGAAGCAATAGCCAGAAATTGACGCACGGGAAATTCTACCCGAACATGAGGAACACCTTTAATGTGCAGGTGACCGAGCACTGGAACAGACTGCCCAGAGAGGGTGTCGAGTTTCCCTCCCCGGGGATATTCAAGAACCACCCGGACACAATCCTGTGCCTTGTGCTCTGGGATGACCCGGCTTGAGCAGGAGGTAGGACCAGATGACCCACTGTGGCAGATGACCCGCTGTGGTCCTTTCCAACCCGACCGGTTCTGTGATTCCGTGACCTGGTCATTCTCGCTCTGCCCAGCTCCCTCCCTCGCTCGGTGCCGTGGCTGTGCTGGGACAGGCGGGACCCCCGGCACCCACCGGGCACCCGGCCCCCGGCCGCGCTCGCAGCCCGCCCCCCTCAGCGCTCCCGGCCGCCGCCCCCGGCGCTCCCGGCCGCACGGCAGGCGCAATGCCCGCCCCCAGCACCTCTCACCCGGGAAGCGGAAGGCGCTCCCGAGGCCGCCGGCTCCAAGGAGCCCACAGGGACACGGACGGGCGCCGGGACCGCTCCGCTCCGCGCCGTGAGTAGCGCAGGGCGCCCCGCGGGCTGTGCGGGCGGGGACGCGGCGTCGGGAGCTGAGGGGACGCCGCGCCAAGAACCCCGTGGAAAAGAAGGCAGAAAACCCTAACAAAGCTGGACTACGCAGAGTGAAACCGCGCTGGAAGGCTGCGTTGAACTAGGGGAAAATACACATTCCGTTTGTTCCTTTGGTCTCTCAGGCACCAGGGACTCCGAGGAGCAGCTGCTCTGACACCCCCGGATGTCTGTGAGGCTCCCGCCGGCGTCTGAGCGGCATCGCCGGAGGATGAGGAGCATCATGCCTTGGAACTCGCGTGCTGCTGTGGGAAGAGCGTGACGGTCTCATGCCCACCACTGGCACTTCAGTTCTGTCACAGGAGCCGGCTGCCCTCCTGCCGCATTCAGCATAAGCAGAGCAGGCATTCCTTCCATCCGCTGTCCAGAAATTAAAAACATGGTGTTCCAGGCATTAAAAAACTGCCTTTGGCTGTCCTGCGTCCTCAGGACTCCAAAAGCTTGCTTCTGGAGCACAGCTAGTGGAGCCCTCATTATCCAGTCAGTTTCTAATGATGTTTATCAAAATCTAGCTGTGGAAGACTGGATCCATGACCACATGGATTTAGAGAAGCAACAGGTCCTTTTCCTTTGGAGAAATTCCCCTGCTGTGGTAATCGGGAGACATCAGAATCCCTGGCAGGAATGCAACCTCAGGCTATTGCGGCAAAAAAATATAAAACTAGCCAGGAGAAGAAGTGGAGGGGGGACTGTTTACCATGACTTAGGTAATATCAATTTGACTTTCTTCACAACCAGAAAAAAATATGAACGAATGGAAAACCTGAAGCTCATTGTGAAGGCACTGAAAGCCTTGCGACCCCAGTTAGATGTACATGTCACTGACAGATATGACATCTTGCTAGACAGGCAATACAAAATCTCTGGCACTGCTGCAAAGCTGGGAAGGACAAGTGCTTATCACCACTGTACCTTACTCTGTAATGCAGATAAGTTTGTTTTATCTTCTGTGCTAAAAAGTCCTTATAAAGGGCTACAGAGCAATGCCACTCCTAGTGTGCCTGCCTTAGTGAAAAATCTCTTTGAAGAGGATCCTAGTTTAACTTCTGAGATGCTCCTGGATGCCGTTGCTAAAGAATATGCTATGCAACACGAGATAGATCACCACATCACCTTAATAAATCCAGCTGATGAGACTCTGCTTCCTGGAATTAGTAACAAAACTAAAGAACTACAAACCTGGGAATGGGTGTATGGAAAGACACCAAAGTTCAGTGTTAGCACGTGTCTTAACATGGCCTATAAAGATTCTGTTGTTGATGTTAAAGTAAATATGGACGTAAAGCATGGAAGGATTGAAGTCTGTAACATTGATCTGCCAGAGCAGTGGCTGCCACCAGCACTGTACAGTGAACTGGTCAAGAGTCTTACTGGCAGTAAGTTTTGCCCAAAGGAAACCACTACACTAGTGACAACGTTGCTAAGAGTGTATCCACAAGAGGATGAGTTGCACAGCAGGTGGAGTCTACTATGTGAGAATATGATAAGGTTAATGTGACTTGCATTTTGAAAATGTAAGTTAAACTTCTGCTGCTTTTTTATTTAATGTATTGAAAACAAAATTAAAACATTCACTAGTAAGAGAAAAATTTAGCTTGTAGAAAACAAACTGTTCAATCTTGTGCTTTTGTTTAATATTTCAATTAAATTTCACATTGCCTGCACCTGATGTTCCCAAGCTGTAGGATTGAAACCACTGCTGACAAGACGTCATTGCTGCTTGAACCAGGGAAAGTGGTGGGGGGTGTCCCAAATTGGCCCTGTAGCAGAGAAGGTGCAAATGGCAGACACAGATGGAATGGGGTAGGTGTGAAACTGGTGTGCTGCTGCACTGGATGCCCCAGCCTGCATCCTGCTCCTTGTGGACAGTAGCCCAAAGGCCGTGTCACAGCCCTGGAGCTGTGTGGAGAGGGATGTTCCCTGGTTTCTGATTGAAAGTCCTTTCTTGCAGAGTGCTGGTGCCCCTGTGCCTGTGCTGTACAAGTACCATAGTGAGCTCAGCTCACCACTGGGTAGTGAATCACTGTAGGTCCCCCCTGAGTTAGGGCTTTTGTCCATGCATGTGCAAGAGCAGGGGAAGATAAGGATGTTCAGTGTGGGGGTTTATGTGAGGAGGGCAGGAGGGGCTAACTGGGACAGAGGCCCCATGTGCCTCCTCTCTTCTTGTGCCTGTCTTGTGCCTGGCACAAAGCTGGGAGTCCCTGCTGCCATGGGTACTGGTATCCAAGCTAAACATTCAGAAATGCAAATACAGATCTAGGAGAAAGAGGTTCCTTGTGTTACCATCTAGAAGATTTTCCTGTAAAGGGCAACAATGAACTCAAAGTGACAGTTTTAATGTTAAATAATAGCTATACATATAGTAAAATTATGAAAGAAAGGCTCAAGATGCATTTCACTGTTGTTGAAGAATAAGTGTAATGCAATTTTGATTAGGTCAGAACAGATACCTGTGGCCAGGTGGGGTTTGGGCTCTTCTCCCAGGTGACCAGTGGCAGGACAAGAGGAGGCAGCCTCAAGCAGCACCAGGGGAAGTTTAGGCTGAGCATTAGGAAATAATTCTCCATAGAAAGAGTGATTGGGCATTGGAATGGCTGCCCAGGGAGATGGTGGAGTCACTGTGCCTGGAGGTGTTTAAGAAGACTGGGTGTGGCACTCAGTGCCATGGTCTAATTGACAAGGTTACAGGTTGGACTTGATGATCTCAAAGGTCTCCTCCAGCCTAGTTAATTCTGTGATTCTCTATGTTTGAAATTGCTGGACTAGGTTAAAAGACACAAAGCTTCACATTGGGGAGATTACTGTATTTACAGTGAGCTTTCTCCAGAACATGGCTGGATCTATGAGGCATTACACAGCTTCCTTGAATTTCCTGATGTAGTGAAGAAATCAAACAGATGACTGAAGCTACAAATAATAAAAATTAACCTTTATTCCCATAAAAATAGGCATATATTTTACACAGCTGAATAAAATTCACAAATGACTAGAAACTTCATATCACAGCAGCAAGCCAGGGAGCTCCTATGGCACGTTTGGGGCAATGACTAATAGCACACAGCTCAGTGGCACACATATTATTCATTTTCCTGATGCAACACTGCAAAGCTGAAACATTATTATGAGAAAGGATAAAGAAGGCAGACCACTGGCAAACTGTGACCCAGAAAACAAGGCAAAGACCAGCTCCATTTCTTATTGATTGCTGTGGAATAGATTTGTTGTTAGAAGCAAGATGAAAAGAATAGCAGCATTAGATGACAGAAAATGAAACAATAAAGTGCAATAAGAAAAAAACACCGATAATGAAATACACTGACCATCAGGAAAAATAAATATAGGAAACAAAAAGGTTCTAGCAATAAACATACTACTAGAATACAGAGGCCTACTGTATTATAAGGCAGAAAGTGTAAGGCACGTGTCAGTCCTGAGGCTGAAAAGATTTTTATGGGACCTGAAAAAGTGGCCACTGCCTGTTTTTTATGTCACAGTGTATGATTTAGGCAGATTCTTGCTAACAAAGAACTCTTGTGTAAGGAAAAAAAAAAAAAAGTCAGCACCTCTGGTAATACCTTCTGGTTTCCAACAGCTGAAGGAATGACAAGGGAAGACTTTGTCTTTATTCTAAATAGCATGCTGCTTAGAATCACTGACTATTTTGATTTGCAGGGGACTCACAAGGATCAAGTCCAGCTCTTAAGTAAATGGCCCTTACAGGGATAAAACACATGACCCCTTGGCATTATTCTCACCATGCTCTGACCAGCTGAGAACTTAGGGTATCCTACTTCTGAAAAAACTCACATTTATTCTTTTTAGGGAACTACCTTAGTAGCAGTGAAACAGTTTACTGCAGTTGAGAGTGGCATGAAAAGCCAGTCATTGGACTTTAAAGTCAGAGGGTATGACTGGGAGAGGATCACACATCCTTTCCACACTTAATGCAAAGGATGGATATCAGGTATATGGCCATGTAGCACAGATTAAAAGAACACAGGAGTGACAGGGAAGAGAATACAGCTGTGTGCAGCCTTCCCAGTCCAAAATCCATTCTGCAGAGACACAAAAGAAAAATGCACGCTGACTGTGTACTGGACACTACCACGTTTGTAGGCAAAGAGCTTGGAAAATGGAATGTGAAATTTGGGATTACTAGTAAAGTCTGGGAAATAAAGTATTACAGGACTGACCAAAACCCAGCAAAACAGTAGTCATGACTAGAATACAGGAATTAAAGGAAATAAATAAGATTGCTTATAAAAGAGGACATGGGGCAGCCCAGCTTCCAATGACTGTGAGGTGGTCAGTTAAACATATAAAACCCAAAACAGGCTCAGGACAAAATCAACAGTAAAAATAGAAACAGCAGTAAAGAGGCTTTTGAAAGACACTATTGAGGGTCTGTTATGAAATCGAGATAAAATTTAGACATGGATTGTATTAATTAAGATTACAGAAGAAGTACAATGAAGGAATCATGCAGTTTTGTTTTCCCAGACTGGAAAATCTCAAATGTTCTTAAACATGTAGATTATAAAAGCTGTGCTGTATTAAGTACTTAGAAGAGTTGCTTCTGTGGGCAACAAGCTGGAATCAAGCAACATCTTTCAGTCTTACATTTTTATGCTTATGAGAACACTTATTAAAAACAGTAATTTCTGATCACATTTTCTTTGTGTGTTTAGTGTGAAAGACATCCACTGTTGTTTCATGACAAGGTCTCAAGTCAAAGTCACAGTATCCAATGCTAAAACGACCCTGCAGAAATGAACAGCATTGACATGGTGAGCATATACCATAGAAGAGCTCATTCTAAGTTAATTAAAGAAGTCAAAGCATCCTTACCTGTGGTTTCTTAAAATAATCAAGACCCCTTCCAATCTTAATCATCCAGCCATTGTTGAATCTGTTTTAAAAATGCACAAATTTGAATACTATGAGTATGTTGAATAAAAAGGTTACAAACATATGATGCACAAGCTCCTTGTTTCAATCACAATTATTTTCACCAATACCTGTGAGAACCACAGAAGACACCATTCTCTATAAAAACAACTAGTATTACATTCACAATTAAAAAATATGAAACTACAGAGTGCTGTTCACATCCAGTGAGGGCCACTGCCTTTTACTTTGTTCACCACAGCTGTAATTATCTCAAAAGTTAGGGTTAGTTTGACTTCAAATAACTGGCATATGGTAATTTTTTATATCACCCACCTGATTTCTCGATCATGTATTGAAGAAGAAAAGTCAATATTCAGTGTTACTCCATAATTACTCAAGGACTGTTTTATTTCTTCCAAGGCAGTCATCTGTTGACTCCTCCCACTACCCTAGCAAAAGTAAAAATAATGTGATGGGGTTTTGCTTTCTTTTCTTTAACTATATATTCTACTTCTAGTCACCACTTCTTAAACTCACACACAAAACGTTTTCAGTATCAAAGTAAACCAAAAGAAAGTAACTTGGATGAAGGCAGATTTACAGTTTCTAAGACAGGATAAAAAGCAGACAGACTACAGGTATATTTGCTGAGGGATGTGGAGGAAAAGCTCACTCTCAGCCCTTTGAAACTGGGTATGTACTATCTGAGCCAAAATAAGTGCAGTGGTAGTTTGAGAGATTTCAGCTCATGAAAGCCCCTAAAATGACAAATACAGCTGTTGGAAGAGCAAAAAAAACCCCTTGTCTCAACAGATGCTTTGGTTTTTGTAAGATTTTCCAGAACAAAACTTTCACAGAAATTTCAATTTAAGATTCTGCTTACCCACAATTTGTTAAGCAGAAAACTCTGAACATACAAAATTACTTATGTTCACCTATCACATTTTTTTCTCTTAATCTGTGTTTTCTGCTGAAAGCATCATAGCCTGAGTATATCGAGTCCTGGTAAGTAGGAACAAGTCTGTATTTTTATGTTTTGTTTTGCATGTGGCATCATCTGAGTACAGGGAAATAGAACCCAAAATCTAGACACTTACCTCATCATAGGAAGTGAGGAGATGGATTGTTTTCACCTTGCATGGCCCTTTAACCAGCAGCTCGCAGAATCGTAGAAAGTTATACAACTGAAAAAGTTTTATTTAATTTAGCAGCTTGGAATTTCTCTAGTGGCTGCATCTGTATCAGTTACACCAAACATCTACTTGCCTGATGAACCTGCCGAATGTATGGGTCCTCCACCCAAACTTCAGAAACAATCTCAGTGAGGTACTCTTGGAAAAGCTTTTCATAGCCAAAACCTGTTGCATTTTCTTCTATCCTGATTTGCTTATGGTATTTGCCATCTGAAAGGAAAAGTAAATCTCTTTCTAACGAAAGGTCAGGACATAATTTCCACGTTAAGCCACCTCGCCCATCAAGCATTCACATAACAACAGACAATTAAAAGCAAACGGGTACGTTGGGTACATCACAGCTCATGGAACCCCAGAACCAGCTGGGTTGGAAGGGACCACACGGGACATCTGGTCCAACCTGCCTGCTCAAGCAGGGTCATCCAGAGCACAGGGACAAGACTGTGTCCAGACAGTTCTAGAGTATCTCCAGAGAGGGAGAGTCCACCCCCTCTCCGTGCAATCCGTTCCAGTCAGCCCGGTCACCCGCACAGGGAAGTTGTTCCCGATATTCCGCCAGGACTTCCCGCGCATCAGTTTCTGCCCCTTGCCTCGTGTCCTGGCCATTGGCACCGGGGCAAGGGCCTGCCTCCCTCCTCTCGGTACCCCCATTTAGGCATTTATACCTTGTTTCTCTTTCTCAATGTGTTTTTTGATGTCCTCGGCTCTGGTCATGTACTCGGAGATCTTCTGCCGGTAGCGGTGCTTCTTCGCCTCGTCTGTCGTGGCTGTGAACGACAAAAAGTCGCGGGCCGGTGAAACGCCGGGGCGGCCCCCGGAGCCCTGCCTGGCCCGGCTCTCCCGGGAGGAGACCGCCAGCTGCCCCTGCCTCCCTGCCCGCGGCCCGAGTGCGCCCAGGGCCGCCCAGCCCGGTACCTTTCACCACCTGCAGCAGGAGGTCGATGCCCTCCTGGTAACACACCAGCGACTCCTGGAACCGGGACGCCGCGTCCAGCTGCACCGCCCGCTTCACCGTCTCCGCCCCGGCCCGCTCCAGCGCGGCGGTGCCATCGCTCCTCGCCCGCGACATGGACGGGGACAGGGACCGGGATGGGATGGGATGGGATGGGATGGGATGGGATGGGATGGGATGGGATGGGATNNNNCGGGCCTGGGGCGTGCCGGCGTCGGGAAGGTGGGGATCTGGGGTGCCGAGCGGCTGTACGGGGGAACCCGGGCGGAGGGGGCGCCCCGGTGGAGAGGTCTGGGCTGGGGCTGAGGCTTGCAGCCTCCGGGAAAGTGGAGATCCAGCTGGGGTTCCGGGAGAGGGATCCAGCGGGTTGATCCAGCTGGGGATCCCGTTCGGGGGCTGGGGATCCCGTTCGGGGGCTGGGGATCCCGTTCGGGGGCTGGGGATCCCGTTCGGGGCTCCGCAGCCCCTGGGAAGGTGGGGATCCACGTGCGGCTGGGACTCGAAGCTGTGTCCCCTGTGCGAAAGTATTCAGAGCTACGAGGGAAGTGCAGGCAGGTTATGCCCTCCTCTCTTTGCAGGTGCTGGGGAATAGGATGGAGGCAGTGGCGTCCCCGGCGTGGGTTCGTTGTCTCTTTACCAGGTCGAGAATTCCAGACTCGGTATGTGCTTGACTTGCCCTTTACATTTATAGTTTTAGTTTATTCTTGCAAGATGCTATCTGGTGTCAGTTGACTCTTTTCCCTAAAAGCATTCTTAAAGCCTATGGAAAAACTTGCCATGTAGAGGCGGAGCACAGGCTCCCTGATAAAATTAGGTGTTGTGCTGGTCCAGGGTCTTGTCCATGTATTTCTGTGTCGTGGTGTGGCTAAACTCAAGAGTTACTGTATTTATCAGCAAACCATTACAGAAACATGTTTGACTTCATGTTAGAAAAGCTAAATTTGAGGTCACTTTGTTGGTGCTTTCACCGCCTGAAAAGAAAAACACGTAAGAATTTTTACCAAGGTTGAAGTATGTTTTAGACAGTAGCTAACTGCAGTACTGATGACCAGATATATGGGGGAAAATCCTCTGGTTTTGTGAACTTTTTATTCTAGGTATTTCAGCCAAAGCCTGGAGATCATGAAAAGTATGGAGGTAACCCTGAGGAGCCCCACAAAATCCACGTTATTACTAGAATAAAAAGCGTCATCGGTCGCCCATACTGGGAAAAGAAGATAATACGTGACCTGGGACTGCATAAAGTATGGTTGTTGTTTTTTATACTTGTGTGGGTCACAAGTGTAGCACTGAGGTAGTGGGCTCTGTGGGGACCTCCATTTTGCAGTCCCAAACCAGAACTACATTTATAGCAGCCACGAAGCAATCTGAGAGAGGTGATGGTGTGTTTAAGAGCTGAGGAGAATGTTTGGGGCAAATGTGCTTTTAGTGGGAATTCAGAATATGTCTCTATGGTATTGTGCTGCGTTGCCTGAGCAGAACTTTACCCTGGGAATTCTTCTAAAATAACAGAATGTTTAGGTTTGTAAATACTTTTAATTCAGGTCTCTGTGGGTCGGTCATATTATTCAGAAATTCTGGGAAGGCAAATAAAACTCGTTTATCAATGAAAAGGCTTCCAAATTCAAGACTCTAAAGTTTTTGTCAAAGATGTGTTTATCTGAGTTTTTCAGGCCAACTGCACATTGTGCAAAGATTTGTCTAGTCAGTGTTATAATACAGAGAAAAAAATGTGTCCTTGATTAATTTAAGATATAACTGAAGAAAGCAGTTTTGCCCCCAAACTCTTGTATTTACATTATACTGTTTTTAACAGTTGGGAGAAAAATACATTTGTAGTGAAATAGGAATAAAGCTGAAATTGTCTTTTTACTGGAATCAAGTTTTGATTGCATATTTTTATGTATGTTCTTGATGCATGGCACTTCTCTAAATCTTATATTTGCAAATGTGGTTCATTTTTTTACTGGTAGCACGCAGAGTTCTTTGAACAAAGATTTGGGATTTAGCAGCACATTTGTAAAACTTGTTTTATCCCCTTGTGCAGGCACATCAGCCAAGACTGCACAAAAATATCCCTTCTGTGAATTCCAGACTGAAAGTTGTTAAACATCTGATAAGGTTTGTTAACTATTTGTTTGTTTATTTGGAACATTTATTGTAACTCCCTTCTAGTCACAGGACTTCACTAAGCAAACTCTTTTGCCTGTAGAATCCAGCCACTGAAACTACCCCACGGGCTGCCAACAGAAGAGGAAGTGTCCAGCACCTTTCTGACAGCCAGGGGAGAGCTTATCATTAAAAAGCGCCTGCAGCCTGTGGAGCAGAAAGAAATTGAGTCATAAGGTGTGCTGGTTGGGTTTAGATTTTATAAAATAAATGCTTCAAATCCCCAGTTAAGGGTTTGTGTATAAAATGTGAAAAATTCTTAGTCTGGTATGAATGGCAAAGGTGACACTGATGCTTAAAGGATTGCTGGTGTACAGATATGAAATTCAATTTTGTTAATAGTCAGCTGAAATATTAAATGAATTATAGGCTCTCTGTCTTTGTGTTTTAATTTTGTGACTAGATTGTTGCAGTTTTTGGCTAACTGTAAGAGAACATTGTAAATAAAGTCACATAAGCAGAGAATTGAATAGAATAGATCTAGCTAATGATGTTGAGGACATTTCACAGCTAACAGTAAAGATTTACAGCAGTACTGCAGGACTTTCACTGCCCAAAGGAGGGAATTGGAATTGAATTTGTTTAGTAGTCACATGGGAATTGACTGGCTGTCCACAGAGAGTGATTTACCATGGTTATCCAGATCTCACGCTTGTTCCCTAGCAAACAATCTGTCACCTGGCTTCCTAGGTGGCTTTAAAAGTATGTGAGCTCTCCATTTGGGAGTCACAGGAGTTGTTCACATCTTGGTCAGTCATCTGATTTGTCTTTCAGGAAACCTGCTGTCTTCATATGCATCCCCTGATCCTAGGTGTTCAGTAAGAATAGCCTAAGAGCTGCAGTATGTGGGAAAGTTAATGCTTATCCTTTTCTAAAATGGCAGACGTTAGAAACGTAGAGACCCTGAAGCAAACCTCTGATGTGAGTCAGAATTATGGGCTGCAAGCTTATTGAATACTACTCTGTGTGTAGTTTTATTCACAGTTTTAAGAACTGGCCAAAGTTAGCAAGCTGCTACTGTATCAAATGATAGTTTGCATTGCAGCCAGGATAAATTCTGTAATTTAACACGCTGTGAGCCTCTCCCACGTTAGACACACTGCAGAGGAGTTAATCTTAATGACTGCATGTTGTGAGAACATCAGAGGGATGCAGCTGCTGAATATCAGTGTTTTTCCTTTCTGCCTGCTTGCAGAGAAGAGTAAACACCTGTAGGAGTTCGAAGGAAGAGATAAATCAGTACAGGGACGAAAGCTGGAGGCACTGTGCAGAGGGAAAAGGATAGGCCCTGGTAGTGGCACTGAGGAGTGTAATGGCCCTATGGTCAGGCTGAAGGCAGAAAAGAGAATTTGAGCTGAAATAAAATAGCATGGAAAAAGTGAAGCAGATAAATTAATGTTGCTTTTCTCACCTCTCTCCTTTCTTCCAGCATCTGCACAGCATCTTGTGCTGCAGTGTGTTATAACTGCAGTCTCTGCAAGGTGTCAGTGGTATTCCCACGGGGAGGTACGAGCTGGAATTTGAGCCCTTTTGAAGGACTTGTGTAGTGCATCCGAGGCACAGGGCATTCGTTAAAGAGATGGTGCGAGTACTAGGACACAAAAACTTAGGCAGGTGGCTGTTGCTGCTGGTGCATAGCAAATAATAAGACTTGTGCCTGGGTCGGTGTCGCAGAGCCCCAGAGCCAGGCACTTTCGGGATTCGTGTCCGTGGCCCTGCAGGCTGGGGCGCTTCCAGCAGAGGGCTCTGCCAGCTCCGTCCCAGCGCTCTGCGGGCGGAGCTCTGAGGCTGCAGCCTACAGACGTGCTGCAGGGTCTCCCGGAGGGACTGTGTTAGTGAAAAGGCTCGGTACCGTTCACAGCTTCAAAAGCGTCTGATAAACTACTGAAGCTAAAGCAGAGCGAATAGCAGGCTCCCACATAGAGAGAGAAGGGAAAATACATTGTACCTGTTACTTCTGACTAAGCTGCAAGAGATGTTTACAGAAATGTTTAATTGACAAGCTGACAGTTCCAATGAAAAAGAAAACTGTATTTTTTTAAACTTTTTAATATATGTGTAAATTTAGGTGTTTCTGAAATGCTATTTCCCCCAAGGCCCCCCACTCTAGTACAGTTAGTCTGCTATCCCAACCCTTCTCTGTATGAGCATACATTCTCCAAAGATTTGCTCTCAACCATAAAACCTGAACCAGCTGAGTGCACACAGTGTGTGTCCACATCCTTTCAGTAATGGAGCTTTGTAATGCTCCATGTAGATCTTTGTGAAGCACAGATAAGAGACTGTAGGGAACAGAGTGACTACAAAGATGCAGTCCTTTTTCTGTAGGGAACAAACAGAGTGACTTCCAAGATGATTGCAAAATTCAGGTTGGAAGGTACTTCTTTGGTCTCTAATCCAACCTCCTGCTCAAGACAGGGCCAGCACTGAGGTCAGATGAGGTTGCTCAGTGCTTTGTCCAGTTGGGTCTTGAAAGCCTCTGGCAGGGACAGCTCAACTCTTGACAGCCAGCATTGCTGTTTTGTCCTGCTGTTAGACACCTACAGCAACAGATAAAATGTGAGGTGGATAAAATCTTGTTAACTAGAGTTAACTTCCTTGCAGCATTAATCTGCTGCTTAAGAAACTGCAGGCACAGATGAAAACTCTGAATATTCTCTTGAAGTAAGATGAAGAATAAAAGGCAAAAGATAAGTTACATTTTGGACTATTAGCTGTGTTATCTTTTAAGTTATTTTTTTAGCTTTCACCGGAAAAAAAACCACATTACAAGTTTGTACTTGTTCCTGGCTTCATTGTCCTTCCCCATTCCTACTGTTTCTGGGGGGATAAATCCAGAATGTTTTTAATTAAAAGCAAAGTATGCAATCAGGGCCTCAAATCTAATCATTATTCAGATCTCAATATCCATTTCTCCTATAAAACTTGGCTCTCGCATCCACATCATTGGCATAGTTGTGTGTTTTACCAGTATCCATTTTGTCATAGGTCTGGGCAGTGTTAACTCCTGCATTATAGGCTGAGATCCCACCTGCAGTGAGGGCGAAAGAGACATGTAAAAAGAGGTGATACTTCACAGTGAATAATACTTCAGAGTTGCCAGGATAGGCAACCAGGGTAGGTTGCTTTTTGTAGGTGGATATAGCACCACAGAACAACTGTAGTGGAGGGAGGAGGGGAAGAGCCCACCCTTACTCCTTGCAACTGAAAAATGCCACGGTATTTGCCAGGTTTCAGAAAAGAAAAACCTGCTGAAAGGCTAATCTTATTCCTCTGTTCCTTTCAGTGCATACTAAGGAATAGTATTCCACATGAACATAGGGACTGGGATGTGTTGAGCTTTCTTCAGTGCTTACAGCATTATTGTGCTTGACTTTATATGTGTGAAGTGTTTCAGGGCTGACAAAACTCAACCTCTGAGGTGCCGTTCCTTTGACCAAGATGGGGACTTTTTCTGGATTTATCATCCTGTGTAAAATCTCTGTGTCTTTTGCTAAGTGCTCTTCAGTGTCCCATGGCTCGCCAATCTACAGTACTGTTTGCCAGCCTGAAAGTGGGACAGCAGCCTCACCACACCAGATACCCCTATTTATTCAGAGCTCTTTGTTGCTTACAGGCTGCTTGTGTTCATTTTGGTCCTTGATCTCAAGATTTACCTCTTTTGTGACTGTATGGAGAGGACACAAGCCCTTCTCTTGGTGCAGGCAAAGCCAGCAGATGTGTGAAGGGCAGACATTTGGGCACTGAAGAGGAATGTGGGCCCTACTTTCTTGTCTGTCAGAGCCTTAAAAAACCAGCACAGCTGCTGTTGAAAAGGTGACAGTATGCAGAAAGCAGGATTACTGCTGCTTGACAGTGTTTCCAGGTGCAGAGTGACTGCTCCTCTCCCCCACAGCTGATTCAAGGGTGGGAAAATCCATTTCCTGTAGGGATCTCCCCTTAATCCATGAGGTGGTAAAGCACAAGTCTAAGGGGGCTGGAGCTGTTAAAAAAGCAGATCCCATGCATGCAGCAAATGTTTAGGGATTTTACAGATAAGGATACAACTTTGCAAACAAGTTAGACACAAATGTAGGCATGAATAATGAAGCAAGATCCCCCAGTAGTGAGGCCCCTGTGGTGCATAAAGTGTAATTAACCTGATGGTATGTAGCTGCAGCCTACAGCGTGCTCAGTTTAAAAAGGTGCTTTTTGAAACAAGACTTATTATCTACATGTGAAATAGGAACAATTAATCTCTTCAATCCCAAGGGAGTGCTGGGAAGCAATCATGAGTTTCACAGTAAAAGCAGTCTGCTCATGCACTGCTACTCACTGGGGTCCTTCCCTGGTTCTGGGAGCTGACAGCTTGGTCAGCATTGGCTGTAGCCTGGCCAAAGAGTTGGCTGAAAAGGCTTAGAGGGTTGCCTTTCAACAGGAGCCCTGCCACTCTTCTGACTCTGCTTCAAAGGAAAGATGGGATTTGTGTTTTAGGAAGGGTTGACCATACCTGCATTAAGCCAAATGCATTCCCACGGTCACCCAGGCCATCCTTCAGCACTGTCCCAGCATGTGACTCTTGAAAGGTAATACTAGCAATCAATCAATCAATCAATCAATCAATCACAGATGGAGCAAGACTCTTACTTGGGTAAGGCCAAGCCTTTGCCATCTTGCCATGGTATTTCTCTGTGTTCTTGTTCTGCTGTCTTCTCTGAGGCAGGAACTCCTACAACATGACATGCATGACTTTGCCTTTCATTTTCAGAATCTGAACCCAGTTTTTCTAAAGGTTATTATGGCTGAGCTGACATTTAGAATCCTTCTGAATCTGTTTAGAGTGAAACAAAGATAGAATTGACTAATTTTACTGAAGGGTGCCTTAGAAATCAATACACAGATGATATAAAAGACTTTTTTCTTCAGATTCAGAGGGCAGTTCTCTAGCATGCAGATTGAGAGTGAGGTGAGTCTTGTTTTAAATCTAAGCCTTTGTGTGGTTTAGTCCCAGATTTAGTCCCTTTTAATTTAGGACTATAGTGGAGAAATGTTCAGGTTTTGAGGGAAACTCTCAACGGAGAGAGGAAAGTAGGTTCAGGGGTTGGATGCACCCAGCAGACTTTAATTTTTTCTGTGATGGTCTTAAATGTCATCTCAAAGGCAACTCTATTCCGAACATAAACTTATGTGCCCAAGTAGGATCTTTGCTGATTGTGAAAAAATCTGCTTGCTTGGCAATGACTGACAGTCAGAGACCAGGATCCATAATAGGCATGAGCTTGTGTGTGGGTGTATGGCACTAACTACTGAATTAGTGCCTTCCTACACAGCTCAGACCGTCTGGTTTCACAGTTGCCTCCAAAGCTCCAATTGTGTCAACATTCAGGAAATTCCCATAACGTTCTGAACAGCGTGAGAGCACGTGCTGGTTTCAGCTGAAACCAGAGCAGTATTTACAGCCAGATGTCAGGCCAATGCAATGTGTGACTCATGCTGTAAAAATGCTTTCAGATCCATGACTGAAACCCATGGCATCCTTTTGATACTAGTGCAGGTGTTTGTGCTAGCAGATGCAGTCGTGGTATGTATAGCGTGCTCTGGAGGGCATTACCTCTTGGACATGCTAGCTCACATGTACCTTGTGAACTGGTGCTTTGTGCCCAGTTCATCTCCCCTAATTACCTAAAACTTAGCTGTCTTAGTCTAGGTTTGTGACTTGGGCTGCCTGCATGGCCAGTGGAGGAAGGCTCAAAAAGGCAGGTTTTCTATTCCAAAATTAAATAAAAAAAAAAAAAAGTAAAGAAAAAAAATAAGAGTCAACTGAAATCCTACACTATTTACTGGCTCCAGCTTGCTTTTCCACAGCTACAAGAAAATCAAAGAGAAACATCCTTCAATTACACCCACTACAATTTATCTGACTTTCAGATTGTTTGACTTGCAATTTATCTGCATTTATCTGTTGTCTTAACACACCATTGCAGGAGAGAAAACACACAAACATCAACTGAGAGGAACAATGCTAACACCCAATGGAGAACAGACTTTGGTACAGTGAATCGTTTACAAGAATATTAGACAAAGATCACAGACCTGACATGTTTGCTGCAGGGTGTCTCCCCACCTTCTCAACACACTTCCTGGAGATAAATGGGCTTTCTGTCTGCTGGCAGTGTTCTGGAACAGCTGGCTCAGTGCACGTCCCACCCCCACTGATCTTACAAGAAACAGAAACACCTTACAACTTGTGCATCCTCCCAAACACGACAGGGATTCTGTTCTACAGCAAAAACACAATTGGAATTTAAAAAATGAAATAGCTTTTAATTCAATTTAAAGTCCCGTTGCTAACAGTTTGCAACCATGAGTAACCTTGTCTGAAAACGACTGCTGCTTTTCAGTTCTTGGAAGCAATAACATGCTGACAACAGGAAAATGTGCTTCTGGCTTTAATCTAATTTTTGCAGGCAAAGGTCCAGGAACAATAACATGACCAGAGCTGCAACTGCTGAGAATTCGGATATGCAGAGACTACACCAGGCTCCTGTTGTTATCCCCCCTCGCACAGAGACAACAAAGGTCAACAACCCCAAATTAGCAGGCAGTGGGAATTTCAGAGCTACTGTGGCTGTGCAGCAGTAAGGAAAATAGCCGCTGGATGGCAGAACTCCCGCGGCAGAATCTATCCTGACCCGCTTCTCCCCCACGGTAGATTTTGTGGGTGTGAAATGCTGTTTTGCGCTTTCAGCAGCTCTTTTACATTTTTAGCGCGGGAATTTGTCCCGTGCCATTGCACTGAGAGAGTCTGTGAGATTTTGCTGTACTGCTGATACTTCTCATAGAGAATCAGCTGCAAAAAGTCACAGCAGCTCATGCATGGAGCTCTTCATGTTCACAATTATGACTGAGTGTAAAAAAGGTTGAAGCAGAGGAAAGCCCATGCATCAGGAAGGAGGATAGAAGAGATGTAGCTCAAAACAAGTGACATTTTAAAAATTCAAAATACCATCAAAGGTGATTCACAAGCCAGTAATCTCCAAATGGTCTGCGCTACTATTTCCTTATTTCTGGGTCAGAAACATAAAGGATATACTAGTTTGCTTCTTCTACATCACAGTAACTGAGGCACTCCCACCATGAATAGCTTTATTCCCTGCCCATATTCTCTATACAAATGTCCTTTCTCACACCTAGACTGTTTCACCTGAATTCCCTGGGACTTTATTTATACTCAGCTGGCTCTTCAGCCTTCATATAGAGCAACCTGACAGCCCTGCTACTGCAATATTTTGTACATGGGCTAAGTGTAGGACATCCACCTATAGTAAATATAGCAAGGGCTACAGTGATCCATTCAGTATCAGTGTCCATGGTACTGATTATTACTGATCCATCGATCAGCGAGCAGCTCTTCATTGATCACAAGAGTCACAGGGGAGGGACAATTTGGTTCAGCCAGAAGCCAGGCTGCAGGGCACTGGACCAGATCTAGTACCAGCTATGCTTCACTCTTCTCTCCTGTGTCTGGCAGGAAGGAAGAATTGCCTCTGGCAATGAAATGGTTCAGGGCAAACATCTGTGGGATAATCTGGTCCTCTGTATGGTATTTATGGCTCAGGCATGCAGCTGTGCCTTTTTAGAGTTTTTCTTCATTTCTAGAGGAAAGGTACGAAAAATATGCTGTCAGGATTTTTATTCTTATGATAGGAATCTATAATCCTGATTTCTGTAACCCTGCACACACCCAACCCCTTTGAAAGCTTTGTTAGTTTCTTGATCTGAATTAGCTAAGGGGTGGCTGAATAAGCAGGGAACTCATGAAATAAAACCTGCTTTAAAGGACAGAAATGAGTCAAATTTCTCCTTGCCTGCTTTGGAACAAGAAACCTTTCCAGTTCTTGGAAATTGAGTGTTTGTGGAAGACAGGGCTGCAGCAGTAGAGTCACAGGTCGGCCATATCCTCACTGTGTGGGTTTTTTCATACTCTTGAACATTTCTCCTAATTGCTAATTCGCTTAATAAGGGGTGGGTAGGACATGAGTGATCCTAGTTATGCTTTCAGGGGAGAAGCTAGGCTGACACAAGCTTCCCGAGGCAATCAAGCCCATTTAGCTGTGGGAGGTTAGCCAGCCCGTGTTAGGAAGGCACGGTGCTCTGCATGCTGGGAGAAGGTTTCTGTCCCGAGGCTGCAAGGTGGCCTCATGGGGAAATGCAGGGATTTGTAGATGGTTGAGACATGTGAGGGACTGGCAAAACATGGATGAGAGGTGCAGCATAGAAGGGGCAGGCTGCACCTGGGCTGTAGCATAGACAACCTGTGTCACTGGAAATTGAAGTGCTTTTAGAGGAACATTTCCACTAGAAGCAGGGGAAAGCTGACAAATACAGAGGAGCATCCACTTTGAACTCATGTGATCTGCAAAGTGGACAAGGCTGACATTCAGTTTACCTCTGAGAAAAACATGAGGGAAATAAACAGCACAATCACAATACATGAAAAAGACAGAATAGAAAGAATACAGTGGCAAGGATTTGGCATATGCAGTGTTAGGCTACGAAGCAAAGACAAACTTACAAGTGTTTTTTTTACGGTTGCTAGAGACTTCAAAATCAAACCAGAATCTAAATGCCTGAACCAAATGACAACCCTGAGACAAAAAGTATCTCAGACTTTTGGTGGAGGCTAGAAAACCAATGAGATCCAGCACTGCCAGCCTCACAGGAACAACTGTGTAGGATGTAGAGGTGGAGGAGTGATGCTGTGTGTGAAGGATAAAAGTGTTACAGCATAAAAATATTACAGGAAAAGAGAAGCACCCTAAAAACCTGTGGGTGGAAATCCCAGTTGCTACTGATAAAAATGCTGTAGTAGGACTGTACTATCCTTTTTGAGCTCTGTGAGAGTGGTCAGTGAGGCCAGAGGAGCAGTAAATGTAGGAGGGTGGCATGAGTGGGAGGCTGCATACTGGCTGGATCAGTGCCTCATCAGGATGAGGTGCAGAAGCAGAATTTTTGGTTGCAATAAATCTCTGCTTCTAGGATGAGGTGGTTGAGAAACCCACGGAAACAAATGCTAGAGAGAGGCACAAGGGATTTGTTTGAGGGATGTTGGTGAGAAACTGCTCTGAGTTTGCAATCCTACAACGTGATCTCTTTTAACACTGAAATGGGAAAAAGCAGGCCGTGTGCATCCAATATGGGAGTATTCAATTTCAAGGAAGGCATTTAAATAATCTGAGGCAAGCATTAGAAACAGTTACCCCCAGCTGCAGCACCAGCTCCATAGAGGTCTCTGGGACCACAGGCTGGTGCCCATCCTGGGCAATATAAGAGGTGCCCTCCTGGGGACAAGTTGCTGCCTAGGAAATTCCAGCCCAGTTTTGCAATGAGTAACAAAGCAGAACAAACACATTTATTCAGCACTGCAGTGATGTGCTGGTGTTTCCCTTTGTTTTCTGCAGATGTCAGAGAGAGAGATGGATATGTCACTCAAACAGATCCAGCTGCAGCATTCAGAACCAGCCATGGGAACAATCTGTTCTCCCATGTGATTTAGGGCTCTGACCCAACAGGGATTTGGTTTTGACAGTGTTTTCCTGCTGCTTCAGTTACTGCTGAAAGAGGTTGTTTAATTGGTCCCTCTGCCTGGTTTCTATGAAAGCCAGTCACTGCAGCTCCAGACTCCAGGCAGATCCCTGCCTGAGGCACGGGGGTATCAGCCCATGCCACCTGCAGCTTAACGAGTTGATGAGAGAGAAAGACGCCACCTCACACTTGCTTTTTATTGTAGGAAGCACGTTTAAATAGATTTCCCAGTAGTAACATCAGTTGTAAAAGCAAATCACCGGACCCGAACAGGGAAGGTTTTTCTTCCCTGTCTGCAATTCGTTTTCCATTTGTTCACTGCTGATTCTGATTCAGCAGTGTTAGCCCAGAAAGTCCTTAAACAACACCTATTGCATTTTCCCTCTCTACAAAACATGAGTGCAAAGGTTTAGATTAGATGTTAGGAAGAAATTTTTTACTGTGAGTATGGTGAGGCACTGGAATAAGTCATCCTGGGAAGTTATGGATGCCCCATCCTTGGAAGTGTTCAAGGCCAGGTTGGATGGAGCCCTGAGCAACCTGGTCTAGTGGAATGTGTCCCTGCCTATGGCAGGGGAGTTGGAAACTTGATCTTTAAGGAGTTTTCAAACTCAAACCATTCTGTGATTATATATGATGTACAGCTACTTTTACATATTGGTCTTGAATATTGTTTAAAATGTTGCATTGCTTCACTATCCTGAAAGTTTTTTATAAGTATCCAACAAACCTGCTGCTAAACTTACTGGTATTTGTCTTACCTTCAAGGAGAATGGAAGAATGTTTGCCTTTCATTTCTTTTGCATGTTAGAAAATCATATCTGTGTGCTTTCTCTCTTGGTTTGTTTTTTTTTTTTTTTTTTTTTGGGGGGGGTAGGAGAGGGAATCTAATTCCTTATTTCCACAGACTGTACTTTCCATCAGTGTTGTGATTGTTCTGAGCATATTTTTTTTGGTGCAACAGGCTCAAATACTGTTGCCAAGCCTCACTGACAGACAGCTGAATAGCTGAGAGAAGAGTTACCTCAGGTGCTCCACACAGTGCTGTAACAAAGATAACCCCCTAAATGACGTATTCCTTCTTTTTTATTTCTCCTTTCTCTGGCATCCACTTCTTTGCTTCCCATAGAATCTCCAGCCCTTTCTGTGGTGGCCCTCCCACTACACCACTGCCTGACCTCATCGAGTGTTTTGGACCTGTGTTTAATTGATTTCAGTGCTTTGGTTCCTAACTGGTTTTCACAGTTTCTAACCACCATGGAAGTGCTCATGTTCCCTTTCCAGGTAGCCCACAGTTTGATAGCTCACATCCTCCGTTCCTTTTCCGACTGCAAATTTCAGAGAAACTGGTGTGGGGCAGACTTGTGTAGCTTCACTTGAAAAATCTCTCCAGTTTGGCCAGAAGCTGCTGATAACCAGTGTTTTTCTACTTATTTTAAAGCCCTTCACATCTGAGGGCACTTTATATTTCTGCTGGAAGCGTTATCGACCTCATGATATGGCACAACCTTGGTTTCTCTCTTGGCCGATTACTCAGTTAGATAAAGATTTTAATCAATCTGAGATGGTTTTTCCCTTCCAAGCCAGGCTGCCAGAACCCTCCTGACAGTTTCTTGCCCCTTTGTGGTCCCATAGGATCTCTTGAAGGAACCATTCAATCCTTTACTCTAGCACCTTCCTCAGTGTTTCAGGCAGGTGTCCTGGTCTTTGATTCCCTGGACCTTTCTTTCTCCTCTGATTTGGCTTTTCTCTTTCCTTGCCTGTGCTTCTGCTTTTTTTTTGATATGTTACTTGGTATTAGATAATTTGCTTTGAAGATGTCTGTTGTGGTTTTGTTTGTTTGTTTGTTTTTCAAAAAACCATGAGTCAAAAGGGTGACCAAGAGTGCTACTGCAGCTGCTCTGTCTACATCAGGCAGAAAAGGAACTTCCAGTAACATGGGCAAAGATGACCAGAAAAAGACCAGAGGGGAACAACAATCTGAAATTATTTGTCAGGAAACCTTTTGTTTAAATCTTAAGGCAGCATGCTACTCTTAAACTTTCCTTAATTATTTACTCCTTCCTACCAATTTATCAAACCGTAACTCATTTTCTGCAGAGATTTTCTGTATTCACTGCAAAGTGCTGATACCCTAAAACAACATTTGGAACAAAATATGGAATTTCCATAACTTGAATAGGCTTTAAAATATAAATAACCCTTTGTGGTGGTGCTGCACAACTCAGCAGGCAGGTCTGCAGGCCCTTGGATGTGGCTACCACAGCAAGAAGCAGCAGCTTCATAGGTTATACTTGCACAAATTGGACTCCTGAGGAGCTCAGAGATCTGCAGGGCTGGCAGCACCAGTAGTGGTGACAAGGAGCTTGCTGGCAGCAACTGAGGATGACATGAAGGCAACCAGAGAAAGCTCCACTCTTGCTCACCCTTGGAATTCAACCCCCAGCTTTGTGCACATAGGCAGCAATGAGGTTCCCTGCCCCATCTGAAGTTTATACTGATCTACCAAAAATTCATTCATAGGCTTTACATAAGAGGTTTATGTAACATAGAGGTTTACATAACATAATGCACCAAAGGCTTAATCCTATGAATTTTACATAAGTTATGTCAAGTAGACAACCATGGGATACGTAAGTTTGTATTACAAAGGAATTATTTTAGTAAAATTATATTTATATATTGCAGAATTCACTAAAGACAAAATAAAATATAGGTCAATATCTGTGGTTGCTCAACACTCAACTGTTTATGGTAGTCTTAAAAAAAAATCAGTGACATTTGAGACAACCTAGGGTTCCCTCTGGTCTCCAGAGGTGATAAAATTAGTTTGTTTGTAACATATGTTAATCATGCAGAGTCCTTGCCATGATGGTAAGCAGATGAGTGACTTGCAAGACAAGGGGCACAGCATTAAAATTTCTCTGCTTGCAAAAGCTGTCTCCAATCCAGCTCTCATGCTGCCTGTGTTGACCCTGCCTGGCAGCCCAGGCACGTACACAGCACTGCCCCTTGGTGCCAGGCAAGGGCTGCCAGGCACATCACTTCTGCATCAGCAGTGGTGACAGCTGGAAGAAAAGTACTCTGACACTTCCCAAATGGTAATTTGAAAGGCTAAATGTGAATGGTCCTATTACCATGTTCACAAGTTTGGGTCAGCAGCCAAGCTCAGGCCCAGCTCTTCTGACCTATCCAGTCTGCAGCACCATTATCCTCTCCCTGTTCTCAAACTGAGGTTTAGACCCCTTCCAAGAGTACTGAATGGGGTTATTTATTCAAGTTGTAGATGCTACCCACTGAGCCCCATTAAACTGAAAAAATAAACAGTGGGATTTAACATTTATCTTTATTTCTATCTTATTCTCATTATTGTTCTCTAATTAATAGATTGGCACCGAGAGACCCATCCACTTTCAAGCAGACCAGAGCTCATTCACTTCTATTAGAAACTGGGATTCCTGGCAGAGGGACAGATGCTGAAATGCTTTTAAATTTGGGTTAAGCTCAGCCTAAATGTGCCAAAGCTAAAGCAGGAAAGGTTGTGGGGCTTTTTACCAAAACTATTGCTGTGATACAGCTCCCAGTGTGGGTGCATATGGGGCTGACTCCTGCTCCAAGGGCTGCTCTCCAATGGAAAGGCATTTTGCCTGCTGTGGCACTTGCACTGTTTCCCATAGAGATGCCCTGATGAGGTCCCCAGTTGCACCATGGCCTTGGACTCAGGAGAAATCTCTTCATTGCTCCTTAGCCAGCAGCACCAAGGAAAGGAAAACAGGGTATTCATCTCTTGCACTGGCCATGGAGAGGGAAGGAGGTGGATGCAGATGGGAAGAGCACAGCTGGTGCCCGGGAAGAGCTGTTTGTGTCCATGTCTGGGAGATGCACAAACAGCCCCAGGGTGCAGCTTTCAACAGGAAGAATCACCTTCCTCACTGAAAATTTAAACATTGCTGGTCTGTCCCCATCTGCCTTCCAAAGGCCCCGAGCTTGTGGGATCTCAGCCCTGGGGTTCTCCTGGAAGGCAGTGCTGAGCTCACCCATCAGCGAGCGGGGGCTGGGATTCGCTGGAGCGAGCAAGGTGGCATTGGCAATGCCACCAGCATCCGTCCTGCCAGGAGGCCTGGGGAATGCTCTGGGTACTACAGCCGCTGCTGGGCCGGTCTGCAGAGGGGAGGCTCGGTGGTGGGGTGGGTTTACAACCTAGAACCCATTTCTCTTAAAGTACTGGGCTCGCCTGATGACACTGTTGACGTAGTTGTAGTCTCTGCTGCATGGGTCTGCCTCGTAGACCTGGAGGTTGCCCATTTTTGCGTGGTAGGTGCAGATTCCCCCTGGAAAGAGTTAAGAAGGAGTTGTTATGGGTTTGTAAGAAAGAAATAGAGATTTAAGAGCAAAAATCTGTGGCAAAAAATGCCGTGCATCTCACCAAACAAGAACTGTTTGACAGAGTGCAAATTGTGCATTATTGTTGAAAAGTGACTGACTGTAAAATCTTTATTGCTATAATGAAGGAGCCCATGAGTCTCTCCAAATGCAGGTGGAAATGGAACACTGTTACCAGAAAAGGGTGTAATCAAAGCAAAGGAAGGGCAGTAGCAGAGCAAGGAAGGGAGAGTAAGAAATAGCATAGTGTGAACAAGCCAGCACACAGATAGCACCGACTGCAAGGAAACCTGGATCACAGTCTTCCTGGACACAATTTAACAGGTTGCCACAACAATCCTGTTGTATTGTAATTGCTTCAGTTTTTGTATTCTCCAGTGACTTTTGTTTAGTTGCTTTCTATCTTATTTATCCACCTAACAGCCATTTCTCATTGCCACTCTGCTGGTCTGGCACTGTTTCTGTTAAACTAGAAAGCTCTGGTTCTGGTTGTTATTTCGGGGCTTCGATAGGTTCTTTTGTTAGTTTGAGGGGTTCTGTGGGTTTTTTTTTGTAAGAGATGCTGTAAAATCTTCCTGACTGATGCTCTTTTTCCCCTTAAAAGCAACACCAACAAACACCCAGCACTCCCATCAGTCAGTCTGTCCCTTCCCAGTACAAAGCCCATTCCATACCTCTCAGCTGCCGGTCCCAGGTCCAGGTAGGGTGTCTTGCCCGTACTTCATTAATGGAAAGAACCAGGATATTTGAGCACTGATTTATGTGTTCTTCACTATCCCACATCACATAAGGTTGCAGTTGCTGCCTGCTGATCTAGGAAAGACAAGCAAGGAAATGGGTTTCCCTCTGAATGCCACCCTCTCTTCATTGCACTCCCAGGCTTCGACTGATTGAAGTGACCTTATTCAGGCCAACACCTCAGCACAGCTTTTGGTGTAGAGGGACTGCAATAAAGTGCTCTTTCAAACACAGAACAGTCATTTGCTGAGATATCAGGGCTTGATCACAGCTACATTACTGTGCTGTTGCCCAGGCCTATCACCCTGGAGTACCTGCATCAGGCCGTACTTCTGCCCTGCCCGGTCCCAGCCGTTGTCCAGGAGCAGGCCCACGCGGCTCTCCTGGGACATGATGGCACCGATGAGCGCCGGGTCCAAGCACAGCTTTCTGGCTACTCTCTTAATTGGGATCTCGTATCTCCTCAGGCGGGGGAGGTCTGCCTCGGCAGTCCTCCGTATCATGGCGTATCCTGCGGCGTAGGAAAAGGCAGACTTACACACAGCCCTGTCCAAAACCCCTGCTTCCCCCTTGAGCGGGTCTGTCAAAGGAGTAACTCGAGTTTTTGAGAAATCACATCTACATCAAGTGGGGCAGTGGGGTTTGAGGAGCTCTGTTGGCTCTGATCGTGGCCAGGGAGCTGCTGTTCTGCTCCCCAAGGGTGACTGAGGGGAACAGGGAGGCTTCTTAGGAGGTGGAATTGATGATCCTCTTCTTCTGCTGCACCTCTGTTGTGAGAAAAGTGAAATTTCAAAACGGATTTGAAAAAATGAGGGGTATGTTACTACAGACTGGCCACACTGCAGTAACAGCTATGTTCTATTTCTAGAGAGTGGGGGCTTTTTAAAAGCAAATTTGGAACAGTTTGGAAACAAGAAAGCAGGTTCAGATCCATGCTTGAACACCTGCAGTCAGGTGTCTGCCCTGGAAGAGCCTACATCCAGGGAACACGGCAAAATCCCTGGAGATATCAGCAGTGCGAATGTGACATAGTCAGCTGTGTGGTGACACCAGGCAGTAACACCAGGCAAGAAAGAGAGAAATATGAAGGAGTTACCAAAAATGAGTCAACCAGAGGTAGGATGGTTATGCACCAGGAACTTTCCTCTTGTAAAGTGTGTCTCTGGCAGGTCAGCACTGGCCAGCTCAGCCAACATGCCAGCACTCAGGACCCGGCTCTGTGTATCTCACCCTTGGAGCAGACAAGCCCTGGGGCTTTGTGAGGAGAATGATGCTAAAGTCCTGGCTGATGAAGAAGCTGTTTTAACTGCAAAGGGGTGGTACTATTTCCCTTTGCTTTGAGGCCAAAGATCCTGACTATGGGACATGAAGTTTGTCCTTCCACTTCCCATCAGGTCTGGAGGCTTCATCTGCTGTTTTGGGAGAGGAAGTGTTGCTTTCTCCCTTTTGGCTAGTTGAATAGCTGCACCACATTTAATTTGGCAATAACAGAAGGAAAAGCATCTCTCTGCCAGGTACGAACAAGTTGCCAAATTAAGCAAGGAATGATACATACCACAATCAGAGGCTCTTGCAGGTGTACAGGAGATCGTGGGGGCTTGGAGAGCACTTATATCGCCATAGCAACTGTAACTCACGGCTGGAGCTGAAATATTAAACGGAGGTGTTTGAACACATAAGATCTCAAAACAGTATTGTTCAAGTCCTGCAAGTGCATACAAGCCAGGCATGAGAGAGTCCAGACCCGCAATCCACATCCCCTTGTGTTGGCCCTGCTTGTATGGTTGCCACTGCTCTCCATCAGTAATGTTATCAAAGAAAGGTAGAGAACAGAAATTGGTTCTTTTCTAATTAAATGTTGAAGCAAATGGATCTAATGACCATTTAGATGAATATGCACCTGCCCCATTAGGTCTAAAGGCTGGTGTGGGAGAGAAGAACCAGAACCTCTGCATTTATTTCAGAGGGATGCTCCCATTCAATGCCCCCCAGTGTTTGGAACCACTCAGATGATGGCTGGTGGTAGCTGAGCACCCTGGCTGGGATTGTCTCCTGTGTCCCTCGATAACTCAGTGAGGAATTCATTCAGGAGAATGCTTGCCTCGGTCTGGGAAAATTACCCTGTTTCCTCAGTAACAGAGGAACAAATAGCCTCCACCAAAAGATTGCCACTTTTATGAGACCATTTCTGAGAGGGCAGAGAGATTGGGTAAGGGTAGCTGGGAAAGCCAAGAGGAGACACATCTGTGACTCCCTTGGTTTCAGTCCCATCCTCCAGACGAGCTGGTTTAAAAGGCACATGTGGGCAGCAAGCAGCCTCATAGAGCAGCTGAAGACCTTCAGCCACCTAGGATCTTACAGAGCCTGCAGGAAGGGAGCCTCAGGCCTAACTGCACACTTCCTCTCCAAGGTCCTTCTGCAAACAATTCCCAGTGTGCTTTTGACAGCAACCCAAACCTGTCTCACCAACAAGGGCTGAAAGACCCAGCAACAGCAGTGCAGGGATCATGGTGATGGCTCTCCTCAGCTGTCCCGAGAGACCTGGAAACACAGTGGTTTGCAAAACATGAAGCAATTACTGCTGATTTTCATCAGCACTCTAACAAAGTTGGCATGCCAAAAGCTTCTATCCTGAAGCACCAGACAGGGATGGCATTAGCTGAAGAGGAGTTGGGCAACAGAGGTACTTTCTCCTCTTGGGGATATTGGGATCAGGAACGCCCCTATTGGCAGTCTGGACTAGAAGGGGCTTTTTAGCCCCTGTCAGTTGTCATTGCTTGCTCACATGGTCCCTCCTGAAGGCCCATAGTGTGTCTTTAACATGAGCAGATCCACTAGCTTTGCTTTAATTTTATAGGTGTTTGAAGTCTAATATGCTATAAAGTGCATACAACCCCTGCCTCTCTGTTCAAAAAGGATTTTTCCTTGGCTTTTGGAAAAACTTGTTTTCAAAAATCAAGAACTATGACTCTTAATACTCTGCTAAGAGCACGCAAGGCAAGTTCAAGATTTATTTGGTGAAATAATACTTCTCTGTTCTATATTGGCAGGTAACCACTTTAACTAATAAATGCATGTGTTGTGCCTATTAATAAAATTCCACAATGTAATCAGATGATAGCTATCAAATGCAAAAAATTGACTGTATTTGCCTTGCTGATGAACACATTAAAACTGAGCAGCTTTTATGGCTTGCAAATGTTTTTTTTCCCAAGAAGATTTCAAACACAAAACACATCATGAGTCTTGTAGGCAATTAACAGTAATCCTGTTAAGACTTGAAAATGCATTATCAGTTTTAATAGCATGTGACCATCTCTCTAGTCTGCATTTCTACTGCAAACCAGATTATATGGATGCAGAAACACAAATGATCCACAAACAAGGGTATAATTGGAAAGACTCCCTTGTCCTGACTGAGCTTATTCAGGCCAGCAATGCCCTCAGCCACATCAGGGTACACTCAGTAGCTCCATTTGAGCTCTAAGGCTAAGTATTCACAAGCCCAGATCAATACAGCTTGACCCAACACCTATGAATTCAATGGCAAATCCGTCTGGGTCCCTATTGAAAGCTACAAGATGTAGCTGTTTCAGCATGCAGGAATTTTTTTTCACTCCCGTCACAAAAACCTCACAGGCCTTATATAGAAATAGCATAGCAATCACAATACTGGCAAAATGCTAAGTCAAAACAAAGCAAGGCTTCTGGTTCTAAATAAATATTCCATGAGTGAATTCAGACTCACCTGTATTCAGCTGTTCTTCCTCTGAAGGAGGTCACTTGATGACTTTTATATATATATGTAGGAAAAGGTATCCACCCTATGGGCTTTGGAATGTTAATTCCTACCTAGTGTGATGACTGTTTTAAAGTGCAATAAGTAATATATATTAAGAGCTTAGAACTCCAATGATTTCTTTCATCCAAAGATTTGCACAAGTGGTGGTTAGTCAGACTTGGGACAACTCTGTGAAAGGAAATAAACACTGGTTTTCCTCCATCAATAAGCACATTGATGCACAGTAAATGGCTTGCAGAAATTATTGAAGTGAATCAGTGGCAGAGGCCAGGCAAAAAACAGATCCCTGTGTAGTCTTCTCCTTGCTCTGCATCTGGACATATTTCTGGAAGGATTGTTTTTGTCTTGTTTCCTCGATGATTTCAGATTGGCAAGCTTTTAATTAAGTGTCATACTTCTATATGAATTTTAACAAGGACAATTGAGGAAAATCATCCCATTGCTTCATTGCTTACAACAAACCTAATTCAGGATGGGCACTTGACTACTTTGAGAGCAGAGGCAGGATCTGAGTTTAAGATGTGGGGAGGCAGGGGGTTGCAGCAGAAATTAGGAGGAAGAAACTGGTCTCTCAGCAGCTGAAGTTAGTGGGGACACACAGAGGGGCTCTGAAAGGCTTGCACTTTGCAGCCAAGACATTTTTCACATATCTAAAACTGATCTGAGTGATCTGAGTCACTTGGAGAAGGAACGACAGTCTGGGAGGCCAGTGCCCTTCAATCCTATTCCGTTTGCCACATTTTTCTCTTCCCTAGACTCTCCCCAGCATGCATGGAGGTTAGGAAGGTCAATATTTTCTTCTGGTAGCTTTCTCTTAATTATTTAATGCATCACAAATCTACCTATTCTGATTGCTCTTTTGGAACTGATGTGGCAGGTAGGAAATGCTGTTTTGGCCAAATACTCATTAATATTTTCAAAACCAGGTATTGTTAGAGGAGGTTTAGTATAAGGTTTAAGGTGAGTCTTAAATATAGAACTCCTACTGAAACCTTCCCAAAGATTGCAACAAAGCTAGGCAATCATTCTTCATGTACAAACTTGATATCTCATTGTGGTATCTCAGACTAGACTATCACATAACCCTTTTACTGGGATTTAACATTTTGAACAGCAGAAGGTAAAGTTTGACATAATGTAAGGTGCACATCTTTGTGGTGTTGTCATGGTTTAACACTTAGAAAATAGAAACATCACATGTCCAGGGTGCTTTAATTTATTTAAGGAAATAGTGACTGATTAAATGTTGGAGGGAAGGACAACTAGAAGAAATGATCTGGGAAAAGCTCATAGTGCACAGCTTGATGGCAACAAAGCCAGTAGATATATTCATTTACGCTCTACAGAACAAGACAATTTGTATTAGAAAGAGAGGTATTCTCTCAAATAGATTATAACAGTTTAGTATTGATGTCTGAGTATCCTTTACAAAAACAGCATCATGTTAGTGACAAAAAAACTAATGTTCCTCTGCCACTGAGCCTGTGCTTATGCTGATGACTTGGGACCTTCTTTGAGAAGCAGCCTATAACCTTAAGTAAGATTTATTTCCTAATGTGTTGTCCAATTGCTGATGGTCCTTAAGACAGAGTGTTTGTCTTTGCTACATATTTTTCTCTTTAATGTGTTACCATGGAATCATATTTTTCTGTGTTTCACGGTAATCACATGAATTCTTAATGCCTATTCTGCATTGCATTGCTCCTTATGCACTCATTGAGTAATGGATATTATATTTTAAATACAAGTTTTTTTAATCTGTGCTGCTATAAGCTTTTAGGTCCCTGGGACAGATTACTTGTATTCACACTAATTCCACTGTAAGCCCAAATAAGAGGATACTTTTTCAGTATTGTTGTGGACCTTTTCTCCCTCAAAACCTCTTTATCCACACAAATTTTCCCAACTGCCTTTTAGAGTAAAAGCCAAAAGCAAGCACCCTCTATGGAAACACTCTCATATTCATTGAATGGAGCAGGGCTCTCAGCCAGTGCATTTGTCCAAGACACCACCATGTAACAAGAGCTGCATGATGTTAGAAAGCACCATCTTCTGCTCAAAGGTCTTTGTGGGGCTGTAAACGCAGGACATTGACTGTAGGTGAGCCACTCAATGAGAGTGGGCTGCATCTTTCACTACAGCACATTTTTTCATTTTTATGATAGATTTAATTTGTAAAATTACATCAAGAGTACAGTGTCAATACCTCTTCTTGTGCTGGGTTTGGCCAGCACAGCGAGTGACTGGGAGGGAAAGTCAAGGAAAGAGGAGGAGGTCACTTATCAAATAGTATCTGCATCTTCTTAAATTTAAGAAGCAGGAAAGGTTCCTGGTGTTCATGGGCATCCTGGCATTAAGCTGCAGTCAGTGACCACAGACACACTTTCTCTGTGATCTGTCAATGACACTGTTGGTTACAGTCAGGTAAAGGGAGAGCAGAGTGGACAAAAAAATGTTACCTGCCACAATAGCATTTTCCACCTGTCTTACATAAACTAGAAGGGGCCACTCCTGAGATCTAAAGCACACCATGGTTCAGTACCAACAGTTCTTTCCCACTCACAGATTTTCACTTTATATTTTTGCCCCCTCCTGCCAAGGGAAGATTTTTCATTCTGCTTAAAGGAGAAGTGATCGAAATGGAGCATCATTTTGAAAAGCACTACATGCTGCACATGCTATTCTCCTTCAGGTTGCTGGTTTTAGCATCACATGTCACTGAGTGGTGAGAATACCATCTAAAATTACTTGGAATGATACCCACATTAATTATTGTCTCCATTGTGAGTTTCAACTTGTTTCATAACATGGACAGGCAAATGAATTTGTCAGGTTGTTCCTTTTGTCTCGGATGTAATTATAGGTAACACCAGCTGTTCTCAGACTTTGTAGCTGCTTTATAGGGAAGCTGCCCATCACTGCTGACGTAGGTTGGATACCTACCACTAACTGACCAGCTAAAGATGCATCTGTAGCATCATCTCAGACAAATCCTCTACAGTTGTCCTTCCCAGATTTTAAAGGGACACACCCAGTTTATGATTAAATTTCCATAGTTTCTTCTTTTTTATGTCTAGTATACCTGGAAGTAATCATAGAATCATTTAGGATGGAAAACACTTCTAAGATCATTGAGTCCAACCATTAACCCAGCGCTGCCAATTCCACCACTAAACCACGTCCCTAAGCACCACATCTACACATCTTCAGAAGTCTTCAAACTTGTAAGACATGAGGCTCTCAGTTCTCACTGTATTCAGAAGTGAACAAGTGCTGAGGGGTCCCAATCTTTTCCTTTATCTTGCCTTTCTGAAGAATGCAGATGAGCATTAAAGTAACATTTCACTTTGTTTTCACATAAAATATCTAAGGCCAGAGGTATTTATGAGGCAGGAAAACAAGTATTTTCCTTCTGTTCTCTAAAATGAGGTTTCTACTTTTACTGTAGGAAAGGTGTCCTAGCAAAAAGATCACTGGATTCTATGAGAGCTTGTTCACATCCTATCTTAAAGACAGGTCTATCACCTGAAGCAAGTAATTTGAAGTTTGAGCCAGGTTAGAGTCCTGCACATGGGTCAGGACAATGCCAGGCACAGATATAGGCAGGAAGGTGAATGGATTGAGCAGCCTTGAGAAGGACTTGGGAGCGTTGGTTGACAAGAAGCTCAACATGACTCAGCCATGTGCACTCACAGACCAGAAAGGCAACTGTGTCTGGGCTGCATCAAAGTCAATTGTGGCCAGCAGGCTGAGAGAGAGGATTCTGCCCCTCCACTACAGTCTCATAGGATCCACCTGGATAACACATTCAGCTCTGGGCTCCCAGAGTAAGAAGGATGTGCAACTGCTGGAACAAATCCAGAGGAGAGTCACCAAGGTGATTAGAGGGCTGGAGCAGCTCTCCTATGAAGACAAGCTGAGAGAACTAGGATTGTTCAGCTGGAAAAGGAAATACCCTGTGGAGACCTTATAGTACATTCCGCTACCTAGAGGGGCCAGACAAGAAAGTTGTGGAGGCACTTTGTGCAAGGGCATGTAATGATAGGACAAGGGGGAATGGCTTCAAACTGACAGAGGGTAGGTGAGGATTTGATACAAGGAAGAAAGTCTTTTTGTGAGACACAGCAACAGGTTGCCCAGAGAAGTTGTGGGTGCCTCATCCCTGGAAGTGTTGAAGGCCACGCTGGATAGGGCTTTGAGCAACCTAGTTTCATGGAAGATGTCCCTGCCCATTGGGCTTGGAAACAAGTGATGTTTAAGGTCCCTTCCAACTCAAACCATTCTGTGTTTTGATGATAACTCTTAAGGCCATTTCTCTGTGCCTGGAATTAAGGATACAAAGCATTGAGGACTGTTAACATTCTAGAAAACAAACAGGAAACAATTTCAGGCTTTTTTCTAGGGTGGTGCAATAACAAAAGAAATAATTAGCAAGGAGGAAGTAGATCAGGAAGGTAATTAATGGTGTTCTGTGTATTACATTCATCTGATTTTCATACAATGTCATCTTGGGAAAAGCCAATCGTACCAGAGATTGTATGGTTTGCAAAGGCAAGTTAATTTTTAAACCTTTTTTATACAAGTCACATGTTGAAGTCATACCACCAGGTGGGTGATGTTTGAACAGGCTGTGTTCCAAAATGCAAATTATATTAACACAGATTCAACACTGAGCTGACACAGCTATGTGGCTACTAGATCAGCGTTGGCTTAGTTCAGGTAACTCAAGCCATGGCTGTAACCAAAAAGTAACTTTAGAAAATGCACCTTATGGGCTCTCTAAAACTAAGTTTTCTTAACTGCTTCCTTTCCACCAACAAGCACCCAATATCTCTCAGTGTACATGCACTTCAAATTATTTAACCAAATTTGAACAAGGTATTTTTGGGTGATGCTCTGGGGTCTTATGTACTGCTTCAGCTAGTTTGATGTGCTACCTTAAATTGATGAAGAAGGTATAGGTTCCCTTCTGTAGCATATGATACAGAATGGTGCTCTGCAGAGGGACAGGGAACAAGGAGCATCTGGCAGACCACAATGTCTTGGATCACCACAATCATATTGGACTGGCTGAATGCTGAAGGCTCCCAAGCACGATTCAAGAACAAAAGATCAGAGTAGACCTTTTTTATGTCAAATCTGGTAAAGCCTATCTCTATTTATCATTTAAACGTGGCTCAGGAGCAACACACCCCTCAGAAGAGTTCTCAAGCAGTCTACATCAAATACCCTCACCTTCTGATTCTTGGAAGCTTTTTTTCAGCTCCAGAGCATAACTCATTCAAACTGTCATATACAGCTGTTCTAAAGAGAAAAAGATCAACCACTACTGACAGAATTTTCCCTTCAAAAAGTGGGTTACACAGCTACTGTATATGCAATGAGTCAAAAGCCATGCTATTTCTGCATCAGCTAGTGCTTGTTTATGTGTATGTGAGAGATGAAGTGACAGCATCCCTCACACTGGGTTGAGAACACCAGCTTTACTCTTATTGGGAAGACAAAGGGCTTGTCTTAGAAACTGTACTGGTCAAAGACCAAATTTCTGTAGAAATTTCTGTAGAAAAGCTTTCATTTTAGTATATCTAGGTGGAGGATAAAAGAAGATTACTGGTAACATAGGACTTGAGAGCATCAATTCATCTTTTGAGTTGGCCTCCCTCCACCCCTGTGACACTTGCCAGTAATCCAGCCCACCTATGGGGTCTAAGAGCAGCTACTCAGTTGTTGCCCTCTCCAGAATCTTTCTTATCCTGCCTCTTTCTGGGACCAGACTTCTTCACACTCCCAGATCCCAAAGCTCAACTCAGCACTTCACTTCAGGGTAGATTTCTTGAGTAGAAACACAGCAAAACCCAGGATCAATCAGTGATCAAGGAGTGTCCAGTCAAGTCCACATAATTCAGCATCAAGAGCTGAACAATCAAGAGCCTGTTTGGTTATTATTACTGCCCTCATGCCTTTTTAAATTATTTCATACCAAGGATCGGGCACAGATTAAGCACTAATCATAAGTTACATACTGAGTTCAGGCATCAGCCCCATCACTTTCAAACCTGAACATTTCTCATCTCTTTGTTGTCCAACAACCTTTCATACATCTGCTGTAAGCAATTAATCACATAAAACCTGCATTCCTTCTGGATATTGTGAATCATCATCATCATCATCTCATCTATCAGCCATATGGCCACTAGGTTGCTGTTGACAAAGCTAATCTTTCTGCTTTTCAAGCCTGTACACCTGACATTTATTTGAGCTGGTGTTCTCTGTATTATGACTCTTCTAGCTTGCTGTCCCAGATCTTATGATCATGGACAATTAATTAATTTAACCTGCACAGCAAAATCATTAAACTCTACCACAGAAGAGTAATTTGTTCCCCACTACTCAAACTAGATGAATTTCCCATTTCTTAAAGAACTTCTAGGTTTCAGCAAAAACAAAATTTTTGGGTTTGAATTGTTCAACTCAAAGTAATATGCAGGATGGAGGTGTAATCAAGAGGACTGCTCAGTAGCAGTTTTAATGTTCATTTGAGACAGAATATGCAGAAAGTAGACATGAAAGTAAAGACTTTGAAGGAGCAAATCTATGAGATTGCTACTTCAAAATAAATTTAAATTTATAGCATGAACAGCCTCAACTTCCCTTGTTGCCCATATCCATGGCAGGGGGGTTGGAACTAGATGATCTCTAGGGTCCCTTGCAACCCAGCCCATTCCCTGAGTCTAATTCTACCCACGCTACACGTTCCTGCAACTCCTTGTATCAGCACTAGAGTATGTGTGGTCATGTTACAAGCCTGATGAAGGAAGTAGTCGGAGGAAGGATGAAGGAAGATTAACCTAGGAAAAAAAAAAATCATCAGCTTAAAGTGACATGAAACCACAGACTCCAAGGAGGATTTGCAGTGAGTTTGTAATGAGGCTATTCACGTGTGTAACTGAGTAACCTCAACAACGCACTGTGCTGGAATCCTGACAAGCCCACACGTTTCCACACAGCACGCAACTACATTAGAGGTGATTTTATACTTCCACAGCTTATTCAATACAATTAGGGCTCAGTGATGAGTCCTGCTAAGACACTTGTAAAAATACTGTTGGAACATTGGTTTCCTGAATTGCACGCAACTGGATGCAGGAAAAAATAAGGAGCACTTTCTAAAGCATTAGAAGAGTTTGTGCATTAAATGGGGCATCAACGTGGAACAAGTCTCCTTTGTGCTTCTCCTAGATCAAGGGGCAGCTGTGTACATCTTAAGCTGATTGTGTTCTCAAAGTTATGCTCTATGTTAAGACAGAACTGTATATTGCCTGTCAGAAATCTAGAAAGGGCTCATACAAGCCTTCTGATGGACTTAATTAATAGAGAAATTAATTCACAGCACCTAGATCTCCTTCTTTGAAAGGATGCAGTAGTCAACATTAGAATTAAAATAATTTTATTTCAATGTACATGAACAGAAATAAAATATAATTTTTTAAACTTAAAGAGATATATTGCTGGGCTGGCCCAATCACAAGTGTTCTCTACTACAAGGCAGCAAGACTGGCTAGACCCACTTCATTGCTTTTTGGACCAACTGAATTCAAAGTACCACCTCAAAAGGGTCCTTCAGCACAAAGCAAACAATTTTTTTGAAAATGAAAAGAAAACTCATCAACTGTTCACCTAGCCAGGAATTTTACATTGTGTCCAAGGAAGATCTCTCTTAAAAATTCTGTCCCTTGCTGAATAACAGTACACAGTATGCGGCACTATATCTAAACCTAACGATCAAGGTTTCTCCCAAATACTTTTCTCTATTCTACTCTCTTGTACAAAGCATCTGCTATAAAATCCACACCTTCACAACCACAGAATGATACAAACCCGTGAACAAGGCTGTTCTCAATATGCTTGTTGCTATGTGCTATTACCTGCTGTATCAGCTCTGACATGCAGCATTCGTAGATGGTAAAAGGGCATTTCTTTTGGCCACCTATTTCAGAACTCACAGGAGTTATGACTGTTTTAACAACTTATAGTGCAATGCAGTTAATTTATTCAACGGCATGATATGGCACCATAAGATAAGCAATTATTTGTTAAAATGCACAAATTCTTTACTAATAATTTTACGGTGCTTTACTGATTATGTAAGTAATAACAAATTTAAAAAGACAACTGGAAGAGGAACTGATAGAGAACAATCTTTTTTTTTTAAAAAAGTGTCTGTTACCTCCTTTAATAAACAAAACCAGAAAAAAAAAACTTGTCAGATTCAATGAGAACAACAGGAAGTAGTTCCTCACAGTGTTAAACTGTGGCCTCCTTGCCACATAATGTCGATGCCTGGATACTGTGAGGATTTAAAGAGAATTTTTTTCCATTATTTTAAGCAGCAAATGCTCTCAGATACAGCATTCCCCAAGCCACAGACTGCTTAAAGTAGATTGTGGGAAAGCACTGCTAGCTGGTCACCCAGTTTTCATTCTTCCTTGGGCATCTCCTTTTAGCCACTGAGACTGGATCCTGGGCCAGAGGGACCTTTGGTCTGACTTCATACAGCTGTTTCTAAGTTACTTCAAAACATTTCATAAACTTACACTTAAGACAAAGGGCTTAAGTTCATCATTTGCCACGTCATTTAGTTAGAAGGACTAAGATTTTCAAATTACAAATGACTTCCAAAAGAGGAAAAAAAAATACTTAAGCTTTTTTCTGCTGTGACTCAGTTGTATAAAACTGTATAGAAAAATGAGAATTATGTGCAGATGTAATGAAAAGCAGTAAGCTTTATAAAAAACATTCTTAGAAATGTACTACGCATAAACAAAAGATGATTTACAAATATATTTAGTGGCTCTTCTAGTCATCATCAGAATCTGAATCATATATCTTTCCTCTGATGGTCTTCTTGTCCAGCTTTGTAAAGCTTGTTCCGTATTTCTTTTGACTTTGAAAAGGTGGATCCATCAAGTTTCCACTACAGAAAAAGGGTAAGACAAGTTGATTAAAGACATATTCATACAGACAATAAGCATAATTTCTAAAGACCTGTTTCTCCAGAAAAACACATTCCAAGAGAACACGATGCCTACTTGCTACAGCCACCCTAAGCAGCACTGTGGTGTTGCTAGCATAGCACATTCTGGTCAAAATGGCCTGGATAACTGGAGTTAAGACAGGAGTGTGAAAGTAAACAGCACCTGTGAGTGGAGCTGTACAGAAAAACTGTCTGAAAAGGCTTTTCCTGCAAACTGATCATGCTAAAGACATCTGTCAGATTCAACGGTAACCAGGGAATTACAGAGAGACTTTTCAAAACAATTGAGGAGCCACCAGTACAAAAGAAGCTAAAATGTTGCTAAGGGGGACTTTGGAGTCAGAACTGGGGCTTGCCAGAAGCCACCTTGTGCTACCTGTGCCGAGGCCAGACAGAGCATTTCCCCACAGGACTGCACATCTTCTACAGGACTGTGGGGGAGCTCGCAGCTCCGAGTGCCCCCGCGACCCTGCAGGGGCTCTCTCAGCAGCATGGGCATCCACGGGAATGCACCTGGGCTCCCTGCTGGGAACTGCAGGTTTGGACATAAAGCTGGAGCACCTGCTTCTCTTCCAGCAGGGCTGCACAAGGAGGAGAATCCCCTCTGGCTGCTCAGAAAAGGGTGTGCCCTGCTTTGCTCACATGACCTGTGAGGGGTATTCATCCAAGTGTCAGTGAGTGAGCAAGCAATTACAACAATTACAACCTTCTGGAACTAGTTATAAAAGGGTGTTTACAAATTTGTAGTTCTTTACAAAATGTTAATACTATTTTGCTTATATTAATCCTAAATATACAGTTCACTGATTGTGATTTAATTACATAGGTCAACATACGTCTTGAATCCTGATTTTGGGCAGATAATCTGACCTGAACAGTTTTTCCCTAAATAAAGTACACCCTTTTACCATGTGCTGTCCCAAAGGTCGAAGGAGAAGAACTATTTCTATGCTCTGAGGAGGCCTATGCCCTTTCCAGGAACTCCAGAGAGTGGGACATTACTTTCAGAGCAGTGTGGAAATGTGGCTCGCATTGCAAAGCCAGGGTCTGCCAAAATGAACAAAGAACAAAATCCCCCCACTCCATGAGGAGCTAAGAACAAATACACAGTACTAGTAGAGTCAAGTAGAAGTAAAATTATGCCATAAGCCAATGTATCGACGTTTAGCAAATTCAGTGGTGCTTGATACAACTCCAGTGGAGGACTTTTCCCATAAAAGGCTGTTGCTGTCTAGAATATGCATTCAAGCTGTCTCTGCATATTTACTTTTTACTGAACTGGGAAATACCAGTTGTTTGAAAATTATAAATTTCAGTCATTTCACCCAGAATTCAACAGCTGCTATGGCAAATTGAGTAGCGGTTTCTTTGGCTTTAAGATACAATACTTCTTGCCAAAATTTTACCTCATTAGACATTTAAATAAATTCAGGTAATTAAATTTAAAATTAAAAAAGCACTAAAGATTCAAAACAATAGAGCAAAATTAACCTAAAAAGAGAGATTACATTTGAGCCACACTGGAAAGGAAAGGAGAATTTTGGTAAGTAATTCTCCTGTAAAGTTAGGCTATTGTGGTGACAGGTATGTTCTACTGCCTTTTATTCTGTAGTCTTTAGCAAGGTATTTATGATTATGATATTGTACTGTTACTCAATTTATTTACACTTATTCCAATTATTTTCCATTTTCAGTTGTATACCATTTTCCAGTTTCAGTTTTCTTCATTGTTGAAAAAAAGAGTACATTCATGTATGTAATACTGACTTAGATGCAGTTTAAGGATGACTTGCTGAGTTTTTCTCTGAAGTGGATTAAAAATGCTCAGACTTCACTGCATTGCAACTGACATGAAGCATCTATAGATGCTGCAGGATTACATTAGATGCATGACTCTGAAGCCATATCAGAGCATCACTGCTACTCCGTACACCTCATGACAAGAGCTGCGTTTATATTTGTTACTCTACAAAAAGGACAACTCTAAACTCATTACAATGTCTCAATACCTTGCCAAAGAGATTCTCTTCTTTCCCTTGATGAAGCACACAGATTAGTAGCTACATTAAACTCTCACATGTCTTTTTCAACACATTGAAGTTACAACCTTTCAGATTCTCCTGTCTGCAGGCTCATCCTCTTTGTACTTTATCTGAAAATGAAAGAATCACGAAACACTTAATTACCTGTAATTAATTACATCTGCACAGCCTAATCTCCACTCCAAGGTTTCTGTAGTGAAGTCATCAGTGTTACCGAGGTCAGTGAAGCCCACGACGTAGTCCTGTGTTTTTCCATCCTTTATTAGTGCTAGAGTGGGAATTACTTTGATGCGCAGTCTCTCGCACAAGAAAGGAGATTTTTCAGCATTTAATTTCAAGAATTTTGTCTCAATGTGCTTTTTTGCCAATACAGTCAAATGTTTGTCCATTATTTGGCACCTGTGGAAAAATTAACCCAAAAAATATAAATTCTTAGAGTGAATAAGCTGAAGAATATGCATTTGAGAGAAAGTTTAAAAGGAGCAGTAAAGAGCTAGTTCTATCATGTTAATACTTAGACATGACCTTTGTAATTGAGAATTTAGTTTCAAGACAAACTCTGTTTCAGAGGTAGCTGGATTTAATGACTAATAATGGAACAGCCTGGAGCGCCTCTACTGTACAATTATACCATCCCTTTCTCTAATTTCTTCCTAATTACTTCCCATAGACCTGGAAGTCTTGCTCCCATCTCTTGAGGCCTGCACTTACTGATGACATTTCTTTCTATTATTCCAGCTCTAGCTTTACTGCCTGTCAACTGGGAAAATTTCTCTATAGAAAATTTTTTCAGAGAAGTACTCTCAATGTGTTACAGTGTTTTGGACATTGATTTTTGCTTCACAGCTGAGATGCAGGAACGCAGTGTAAGGGAAAAAAAAGGTGATTTGCACAGACTCTTTTGCACAGTAGTGCTAAAGGCAAAATTACTTTGCTTCTCTGTTGCCATGGAATAGGAGTGAACACACAGTTACTGCTTCTCAGCTATGGGACAGTGCTGTGAACTGCTCAAAATACTTGTCAGATCACAGAGATTTGTGCACTTGTAACCTGCAATCTCAGCTTTCTGGATTGTCTTATCTGAGCAGTTTGGCTTGGCTGCATGAACTCTGTCATGTGACTGTCTAAACTCGAGAGGAGAGCTGAACAGATCAAAAAGCTGGACTCTCAAAGCTGAAAGCAACTTCATATGGTGGTTGGTAAACCCAACACACGAGCTTCAACCTGTTTGTCAGCATGACACACTTTACAAAGGACTTTCTCAAAAGTTCCTTCTGTCTGAGCCTGCAGACTTTGCTGATTCAAGAAACAAGAACCCAAACCTGTCCTAAGCTACTTTATTTCCAGTGACAGTCTTTCACCCTCTTGAGTAAAAGCTAGCCAAACAGAACTGCTTTGAGCCCTTAGGAAATGTAGAACACAGATACCACACACATACTGCAAAATCCAGTCTCGACCTCTTTCAATTTCTCACATGGAGGCTGTTTCAGTTTATATTCTATAAGCTGGGGAGAACATAACACCTTTGGGGGGGGGAAAAAACCCCAAGAACAAAAACTAGGACAACTGTCTCCTCCTTCAATAAACGACTCCCCTTTGCAACTGCATTTTAACAGAACACATTGAGACAGACCCAGCGAGGAACAGCCTACAACCCAGAACCTCTGAAACTCTTCCAAGGAACTGGGACATCTTAGTTTGGGTTCCTATTCTGAGTCAGCACATATTCTCAGATCTAGGTGTCTCACACTCTAAAGAAAGTGACAGAATCACACAGGCACAAAGGGAAAGCAGCTGCAACTGATCCTTTCCCAGTAAAAGGTTAAATTTTCAAGGTGCCTCGACAAGATTTTGGTTATTTTTTTTTTCTGTTTGCCAAAACTGCCCAGAATATCTCTATCTGAAATAACCAAAGCCATCTTTTTGAAATGCTGCTCTTGTATGGTCTACAATTACAGACCTGGCTGCCTCAAACTAAATCAATAATGAAACACAGCAGTCTCTCAAATACTATCAAAGAGGTTATACACCTATGTTCTAATCAACTATGTAGCAGATCATTAATTGTTGTCAAATCATGTTCAGTTAACTGTAGTGGAAAAAACACATTTAAAAATATCAAATGCCTTGAAAAGTGGCTGAGATTTATAATGAAGCAATGTGAATACTTCTAAAAATGCCTGCTCATGAGTGGGATTTGAAAGAACAAAAAACATATCTGTTTTTGTAGACATCTTTAAACAAAAGGTTTCTTCAGCACAGCTTATTTACTATACCTGAATGTTGTATCTCTATAGAAATGGCAAACCACATTTTTACTTTCTTTGACTTCTTGGAAAAAGTCTCTCTCACTTGGGATTTCTCTATATTCTCCATGTCCTTTTGAAAGCCACTCCTTTGGAAAACATAAAAGCAAATAGTTAGTATGGAAGTTTTAGTCCATCTGTTATGCAAACTCTACAGCTTTTAGAAAATGGAAGAGGGGGCCTGCAGTGAAAACCCATTTCATACAGCAGGGGAGAAACAAATTACTTCCTCTCCTTTAGTTTTATTTTGAAAATATACAGATAAGACCACCTTGCTTATTTGGAAATACAAATCTTGTACAGAGCTACACAAAATTCTGCAATGCAGCCTCTCAGTAAGACAAGACTAGTTCCAAGAATACAACAAAAACTCCTAGCATTTGAAATGTTTTTTGTACACTCAAAGAACTCATCTTAAACTTGCTCAAGTAATTACATGAATTAAATAAGTTTTTTTAAATTTCTTTACTCTATGAAAAAAAATCAGCGAGAAGAAAAGCCTACTAACTCACCTGCAATAGGTGATGTTTGCCTATCAAATAAACACTGAAGGGATCTTAACATGAAGCAGGCTCACAGAAAATCATTCAGAAAACACATGTGCACCATTAGTCAAAACATCGATGGAGAAACAGAATGTCATGAGCTAAAATTTAGAGGTAGCTTCAAAAACTGTCTGATTAAGTGTGCAAATACAGTTTCCAAAGAGCTAATTTTCCACATTTTCAACAAACACACTTAGGGAAAAAAACCCACAGCCTCTACAACACTAACAGTTAATTGCAGTGTATTTGAACAAGTACAGACTAATCTAAATGATCAGAAGTAGTGCAGTATGACAAAATTTGACAAAAACCTTCATTTTCCAATGGGGGAAAAAATTTAGATACATCACTGTTCTTAATCTTGCACTTTTGTCTTAGGAAGGTGAAAGGAAAAAGAGGTTTCCAAGCAAACCAAAGATATCCTGTAAGCTAAATTAGGACAGAACAAAGAATCTCCTGAATACTGTATACATTAAAAATTCATGGAAGTATGAGCACATGAAGAAGTCATCATGATGCAAATCAAGAACTCACTTATCCCTCAACAGTGATTATGCACTGATTTCCCTCTCCACAGATTTATTCTGTAATAGTGTGACAGCACACTCCTACTGAGCAGTATCCTACCTCACATTTGCATTTAAAAGTGTGTGAGAACAGTGACTTAAAACCAAATGACACGAAAAAGTTTTTGCATGAGATCTTTCACATGTTCACATCCAAGGACATCTAAGTGATATGACTTCTGAAAAAGGAAAACACTAGAATCAAACATAACCTGAACTTCTGAAGACAAGAGAATAGTGTGCCACTTCCTCTACTTCTGTTTACAGAACCAAAGCTGCTGCTGCTGCCTGTCCTCCAGCATCCCAGCCATGCCTTGCCATTTCACTCCATTCCCATTTCAGAGTCTGGCATTTGCTTTTAAGGGCTCCATCACAGCCAGGCATCTCCTTGCAGCCACTTCTCCCCCATCACAATCAACTTCTTGTTTAGGTTAGCTCAGATGGAATAAGCTGAAAAAAATACAGCTTCCCTACTTATAATTCAGGTCCCTCACACCATATGCTACCAAAATTATGGTGTAAACTATTGCTCAAAAAGAGCTCTGAGGGAGCATAAAGACCACCTCATTTGACATGAGGCGTCAGGTCCCAAGGGAGAATTTCCTTCCTGTAAGAGGAAATGAGCAGCCACACAAAGACAACATTTCAGTGGCTTAGAAGGAAAGTGACAAATGATTCCAGCCGAGGATCAAGGAAAAATCCCATTCCACCCTTCTACAAAACACCTTAACAGGAGGACACATATCACACGCTGTGAGTAACAATCCAGAAGCTTCAGAAAGAAGCTTCAGAAGAAAGACACTTCAGAAGGAGCCTAAAGCCTTATGGTTAGGTTGCCTACAGGACTTATGCTTCCAGATGGCAATGTTCAGTAAACAAGGACACACTCAAATCTCTGTATGAGACATGTTATCCTATCCTTCTTGTAACAATCACAGGGGTGCTTCTCTCCTCCTGTTAAAAAACACAAAGCATGCACACATGGACAGACATCTTCCTGGATAACTTAAAATTAATAAGCACAGAAGGGAGAGAAAGAGGGAAAAATCCACAAAATCAACCAAACAACCCCAAAACACTTAGTTCACATATACAATTCCCCAAGGATTTCCAAAAAGTCTGTTACACTCTACATATCAAGAGTCTGCACTACAGAAATTACTTGTTTCTGCTGCTGGCTCTTTTTTAGGGCCTCAAGCCTCCTCTGTTTAAGGCATTCCAATTCATCTTCATCCATTTGGTCCAGCTTCTGTATTTCAGCATCCAGATGTTCTTCCACAACCTTGGCTGACTGAAGTATTTCATTCTCCAGAACTTTCTGAAGGATATCAACAGAGGTATCAGCAGCCATCTTTAGCTGGAAAGTGGTTTCTTCAGAGCTGTAGAAAAAGTGACAGAAGGAATTAACATTTACACAAACAATTAAAACTCTGATCTCTCTTTGCTTGCAGTTCACACCATAGAAAAACAAAGTGCTCTGCTATTTGAAGACAGGAGGTAGCAGATAGTTGTTTTCTTTACTGCAACCCACTTTGGAGAATACTTTCATGATGAACACAGATGGCAAAGATACGAGTCACGCCCTATTATTTCAGCCCCAAAGGCAGCAACTGAAAGTGCACAGGAACCTAAAGCTTCTTGTTAAGATAAAGAAGAAAAATTCACCAGTTCCAAAAGGATGCTCATCCTGAGCCAGACGTACCTACTTTAACAAATATTCTTAAACAAGAAGATTCAGCTGGAAAGGTCCAAGCTGCTGGGAGGAGGTATAAGACACCTCAGAACAAGTCTAAGCAACACTCAGTATGTAGGTTTGTGCCAGTAGTTTAAATGCAATTATTTTAAGCTCATCAGGCAAATTAACACTCCTCTCCTCAGCTACAAGAAAGACAAGGTGCTCAACAGCAAATGTTCTAGGCCAATACACTACTTTAATTAGTTCCAGAAAATTGCTATTGCAAACAGCACCTTATGGCAGCCAGCAAGAGGATTTAAAAGCCACTACCTAACTGCTGTGTGAAGAAACACAGCCAAAATAATTTTCTGTAAAGTTCTCCCTGCCCAAACACATCAAAAGACACAAAACACACTAACCAGAGTGCTCGAAGAGTTGTGAAAACACAATCGACTGTTCTCCCCAATAAATTCACACTGCAGAAAATGATCAGTGTAGCGACCGATAGTTTTGAAACAGTGACAGTGCGCAGTCACCCTACTCAGACTCTCAGCCTGCTGACCACGGATCTGACGCGCCGAATTTGGGTTCCAGGGTACTCTTGGCTGTATTTCAAAGCAGGCGAACTGCCAGCGTCACTGGCTCCGTGAGCACCTTGCACACACAGGCAAGAGAAACGTTTTTAGGTAACGACGGCGGGAAAAGCACCCGGACCCCGGCAGCAGTCCCGGGGTACGGCGGCACCGGCAGCGCCCGGCCCGGTGCCACACGTGTCCCTGCCACGCTCGCTCTGCCTCCCTCTTCCCAAAGCTGCTGGCCCTTCCTTCTGCTTCTACAGGGAATGTGAACCTTGCCGGCGAAGATCAGAGGTCTCCAGGCGACCGAGACACCCTGCTCAGCTGGGGCAAAGGGAGGCT
>VXBQ01003850.1:248092-342163 GCA_013400175.1 Phainopepla nitens
GAGCTCGCGGCCTCGTCGCAGGCGGGGCGCGCCAGGCCCGGCTCGGCCCGGCCGTGCGTGTGTTTGACCGTGAAGGGGCAGGCGGCTCGATTTTCAGCTGGAAAATAGCTGCTTGGTCCAGCTGAAGTGATTCTAATGTGGGTTTCTTAATTATGTTTTATCTCTTACTGGGCGTTAGTGCTGTAGATCGTGCTGTGACATTGATATCTACGAGTTTCGTGTGCTTGGTTAATAAGTGCAGATGGTGGATATTTTAGTGGTTGGGGGATAAGAGAGTGGCCTCTGCCGTTATACTCTTATCGTCCTGGGCAATGCCCCATCTGTGAACTTTTTTGTGTGAAAAGTTTCCTATAAAAAACCATGTTAACCATATGGAATGCTGACCGAATGACATTGTGTATATATACTCCAGTAGGAGACAATGTATTTTCACCTGTCACTGTAAAGTAATAATGCAAAGAAACAATCAGTTTAAAGAGTGTTTTTAGTTTTTTATAGTGGCAGGTAGTTAAATGAAAACTGATGTATAGAAATGTGCATGAACTAGAAACTACGGTGTTTTTTCTCCTGAGCCATGGAGTGTTTCTCCTGTGGAAGTTCTCCCTGTGACAGCTGTGTCACAAAATACTATTTCATCTGGAAGAACTTCCTATTACTTAAGCGGGTTTTGATGCTTACTTAAGGGTGTTACTCTGTATCAGGTTCAGGTATAAGCTGTTTCAGTTTCGCCGGTCCTTTCTGGGTAATGAGTGTTTTTTCAGTGAGGTATTTTCCCCATCTGGCTGTTTTACCTGATGCCTTTTGCCGTGCCATGTGTGTTGCTCTTTAGTGTCATTATCAGCTTGTTTCACGGGCTGTATTTCACAGGAGTATCTTGGGAGCAGCTCTGCTGAGGAGGTGAGTTGAGTGTGACTTGAGAAAGAAGAGGGAAGGGTTGCACATTTGTGCTCTAAGGGGAAGAAGACCTCGTGCCTCGCTTTGTACGCGGTGTGGCAGGTGCCAGATGCGTGGAAGAGCCTTTGGGTACTGGAACTCTGCTTCTTGGGGCTGTTTCAGGGGTAGTGGCCGGTGTGCAGGGAGCACTTTGAGAGTCTCGGTGCCTGCTGGATGCCTCGTTCTCTCTGTGTATCTCTGCACACGTTTCTTTGTGTAAATTACTGAGCAGGGGCCTCTCACAAAATGTCGTTTGTGTCTAGAAGTGGAAGCATACCTTAAAGGAAAGGTCAAGAATTTCTCGTTAGGGTAGTTGAAATCTTGAGAGCCTAATTATTATTACATCAGCTCTTAATGTTGCAAAAAGGAAAGAACAGTAGTGCAGTGACAGTGGTTGTGCTGCCTGTTGCCAAGTCCTAAGGTCAGTGGTTTCATCCTGGTGGTGGTGGTGAGCTGCTGCAGAGAGCTGTCAGCATCAGGTGTCCTTCCCCGGCTGCGTGGGATTGCTCACGGATGTGGTTTCATCTTCCCCGCTCCAGGATCCACTGGAGATCATTTCTGCATGCTTCCTAACGTGGCTTTGCTCTTCGCTGGTTATTCCGTGGAGCTCCCTGGTTAGCTACCTCCGCTGGATAGCTCCACAGTGCATCAAATGAGAGAAAGACACTGTGTGCTGAACACCATTTCCTTCTTGTTCCTTACCTCCACAGTGCATCAAATGAGAGAAAGACACTGTGTGCTGAACACCGTTTCCTTCTCGTTCCTTACCCAGAAACCAGTTTTGTTCAGGTCTGCGTTTCTTGTGGCCAGCGTCTCTCAAGTTGTGGGGCGTCCTGTGCTGGGTCTGCAGGAGCCGTCTCTGTCTGTCCCACGTGCCTGTGCCCTGTCTCTTCCCTTCTCAAGGCCACTGCTCCCATACCAGCCCTGTGTTTCTCTACACTGCGTTATTGCTGTGGTCTCGTCAGTATCTCATTCTGGGCAGTGACTGTCTGTCGCTGATTCTGTGTGAAACTGGGGTTGCAGCATGCCCAGGTAAACGGAAGTAGAACCAATTAGGCACGGGCACCTGGTTAATTGGAGAAATTGCTGTCACAGCTAAATCAAGGAACAGTTGCAGGCAGGTCAGAAGTGCAGCCAAAGAAAGCCTTGTCAGGCTTCAGTTCTGAGGCCTTCAAATGCGGTACCGAGCTTAGGAATTGCTCCTGGCAGTGACAGCACTGCCACAGGGCTGTGCACTTGTGTGGCAGGGAGAGGGCTGCTGTGGAAGAAGGATATAGACAGGCATCTGTTGGAGAAAAGAGGGTGGGATGGTTACACTGGCTGTGTTTTATAGCGGGGGGTTGGAGGGATGGAGGTGAGGATGGACCTGGAGGGCCAGTGATACTTTGGAGCAGGTATTACCTGCAGAGGTAACTTTCATTTTCTAGTGGTCTTGGTTCTAGGTGACATCCTTGTGAATGTTAAGTTCCCCTGAGAGAGAGGACGCGCTGTGTGTTTGCATGTGTGGCTTGAGTTTGGAGTTCCAAAATCCCCCATCAGTCTCCCCTCCATTTCTGGTAAAGTGAGAGAGGAATGGTACTGTGTAATCAAAGGCTTCCAGTTGGATTTGTTTGCTGCATCTTCAGTTCTGTGCCATAGAGTGCTGTGCTATTTATTCCCTCCTTTTCCTCTCTTTTTTCCCAGCAGTTATGTTTGAGGTACAATCCCTTATATCCTTTTGGGCTGCAGCTCCTGAAGCATTGGCGGCTCACGGGCGCAGCTCGTAGAGCAGAGGAAGCATGTGGGAAGATGCAGGTGGTTATGTTTATGCTGAGAATATCTGTTTGAGAATTGATGTGGTGACAGGAAGGAGATTTTCTGCTTGACACACTGAGACAGGTTATGTAAGGTGCAAGTGGTCTTTACTGTGCTTTTCTCCCCTCACCCCAAAGCTGTGAATTCTGTCGGGGAGTTTCCTCCTCCCCTGTTTCCGCTGGGTACGGTGGCGGCCGTACCAGTGGGTGCTGATGTGTGTCTGGGAAGTGTGCTTGGAAATGTGCCTGAGGGTGAATTGTGTCCCCAGCTACTTACACCCTCTTTCTGTAACCAGACCCTGAGTGAGACCATAGCTGTGATGAGCAGGAAATGAATGAAAATGCAAGGCTGTAGCCTGTTGTGAATACAGATTGCTACCTGAACACTACAGATCTGTTCATACTATGCCAGCACCTCTGTTACGCCCTTCTGGAACTCTGTTAGTGACTCTTGCTGCTCGATTGCTGTGCATCTGCCAACAAAGAACATATTTATCTAGAACGGTCAGATACATGGTCACTTGGTGGGGTGTTAGGTGCTTCATAAAGATGGGGAGTGTCTTGGGTCAAAATAGCTCCTAAGCCATAGGGAAGTTCCTTTAATTGTTTTCTCTTTGGAATTTTTGTGTTTGTGGTGATCGCTCATTTTCAAATGAAATTTCTTAGCAAGTATATCAATGAAAATATGAGATACCTGAGTTGTCAAGCTTTTGTAATTGAAGAGCAGGTGCTCTGATGTACAGTCTAGCTCCTTTTGGGAGAAGTGTTATGCTTTGGTTATTTGATGTGGTTGTAATGTAATGGCAGAAGCTATGTCAAGGTTCTATCCTGTCTTTGGAATTTAGTTAGGAATTTTTTTTTATGTGCGTGAAGAAAGGCTGTTACAAACTACAGAACTCTGCTTTGGATCTGAGCCTCAGATGGCTGCCGTAGACTTCCTAGTGAGTGTGCTGTGTACTCTGTTACAGATTATTGCTTGCCTAGAATATGGATCTTTCCCTTTGAAGGTGTTAGCTTTTCATGTTTTTCCTCTTCTCCCAGCTTTAAGCCACCTTCTTTTTCTCTTACTAGTTTTCCTTAGCTTCCAGTAGGTAGTATTTAGCTGTGTTTGTTCTTCTTCTGCCCTTTAATAATGTGACCTGTTGCCTAGGCATTCCACTCTGATCATTCATGCTTATTGCTGTAGAAATTACAGGTGCTGGCTGTGATTCTGGAGCCAAGAGTGAGCACTGCTACTAAAATAAGATTTGCAGTGCTCTTACTGATGCTGTGGATTGTTTTCTGTCTGCTACTGTCTGCTAGTCAGTCTGTTTGGTTCCTTCTCTGCTAGTGTGTTAAGTAAAATCTTCTCAGTGTTGTGTAGGAAAGTTCTGTGAAGGCTCAAACGTAGTTTGGAAGCATTCTGTACACCAGAGTGTCATTGTAAATTATCTGCTTTTCAAAAATATTTCCACAAGAAAAGCTTTCTGCAGCTCCATCAAGGAGAACAGCTGATAAACCCTTGAAATCCCTGTTTTTCCAATCTCATCTGGAAGATGGAAGATTTTGTACTGAAAGCTGGAGTAAAATAATGCAAAATAAACTTGCCATTACAGAAATCTGTTGTCCTGTTCTATGCTAATGTATATTTCTGTTCCCCCCAAACCTATAGTTTTTAACACAGGCATTTAATAGTTACAAGAAAATAATACAGTCTTGTTGGATTTTATTTGAAAACAAAGCATCATTGTAAAAAGTCTATAAGGATCATGAAATATTTGTGGTAAGGGCAGCATAAACCAAAAAAACACTGCACTACACTAGGGAGATTGTAAGAAGCAACTTTTCTTGTGGAAATCTTGATTCTTTTCATTATCTTCATGGTGGTGTCAAAATCTCATGTGTAACTACTGTTTATGAAAAGTATGAAAATAGTACACTGCAAACCATCAGGAATTGCAGAATCTGTTGTTTCAGTTCTCTGGAGACTCCTGCAAGCCTGAAATGTTTCTTTAAATACGTGCTGTAAGATGAAGTATTGGTTTTAGTTATAGCTAACGTAGGTGGGCATTGTTTGCTCTGCAGGGTACAGGCAATGCAAAGTGTAGTTCTGAAGTCGTTTTGAATGGTGCTTTTGGGATGTGTTTTGATTTTATACGGTGAGATGTGTAGGACATGGAAGTTGTGAAACACTGAACTTGGTGGTAGTTTCTGTTGTCTTTGCACTTTTCTTAAAGAACTTGTTCAGGGAAGGCTGAATGTTAGTTGTTTACTTAGTGTTTCATATTCTCTGCTTTTAGTAATCTTATTCTCTTGCTTTTTTTCTTGAAGTTTTGCTATATCTTTGTTTAAATGGGAGTTGTAGGTTGTGGGGTTGTGGTGTGTGTTCTTTTTCCTTTGGTGATATTTTTTTTCTTCTTTTTTGGTTGATTGTTCATTTGGTTTGGTGTTTTTTGTTGTGTTTCTTTCTTTTTTTTTTTTTAATCTGGCTTATATAAAGGAGACTTCTTATTTTTCTAGAATCTGTTTGAGTTAAAGATGTAGTTCTCTATCTTCTTTTTCAGAAGCTTTTGTTTAGCTGATAGTTATGCCATTCTTTTTCCCTAGCCAAACTTGAAAGAGAAGGCATGACTTTAATATTAGTAATGGAGTCGTTGTCTTGGGAGCCTGAATGAAAAGCAATTATCCTTTTAGTCAGATTTTACTTCCTTGCTCTATCATGTAATTAGGTAGCATCCCCAGCTCCCTTCATCTGTGAAACATGACAAAGGTGCAGTTCCACGTGAAACTCAGCTCAGCTGAGCTGCCGGGCCTTGCAAACGCCCTGCTGCTGTCCCCAGCTGCACCTGCTTCCCTGGCAGCGCGTTCAGTGCTTATGGGCCCCCAGTACGAATCAGACGTGTTTCATCTGCTGCCCAAAAAGGGTTTGCTGCATGGGCTTGTGCCCACAGGATTGCCTGAGCTGATAAGAGGGGAAAGTGTGGCAGGGAATGGGCAAGGGAGTCAATTCTCTCCTCCCCTACACCCTGGTTTGAGGAAAAGGCCAGAGGGTGCCCGATTTCTGGGTCTGTGATGTTGTTTTTGTTCTTCATGCGCTCTCAGCAGCAGTGGTGGGTTGCATAGCTGGTGCTCACGTGGACACTCATTCATTTTCTGCGCTGAGAAAGGAGCACAGTTCATTCTTTCCTCAATTTCAAATGGTCTCAGTCATGTGTAAGTTAAATGTTTTCAGTGGAGGAAAAGAACAAACCAAAAAAGAAGCCTGTGGTGTTGATGTACTTTGATAGGCTAAAATGAGAAAAAGGCCAGGGCTTTGTTTTCATGTTTTGAATAGCCTTGCTGAGCCAGCAGATGCCTGCGCTTTTCATTTCATAACCCACTTAAAGAACAACTTGGTGATGTGGGGTTTTGGGCAGTTAAAGGATTACTTCCGAAATGGCTCCTATTTTGACACAGTTTAAACCAGTTGCTCTAGAAGAGCTTGAACTGGCATTCTGTCTTTCAGACAATGCCCCAGGTGAAAACAACTGCAAGTATGTCATTGAGCATTGGTAACTCGCTGGTTTTGGATAATCTTGTGTTTAGAAATGGATCTTTCTTCTGGGCTTATGGCTCACATATGTGGAGGATGGATAAGGTGCTCTAGGGAAACATGGTAAAGATCTGTCTAGAAGTCTTAGTTTTACTTGGTCTAAAACGACTGCAAAACCAAACACGTGGAAAGAGATGGTTCAGCTTCCCTTCAGTCTTTTTGAAGGTCAGGGGCTTTTTTTTCTTAAACAAAGAAAATTACTTAATGACAGTGGTGTTCCTTTGAAGGGGGTTAGAAGAGCTGGCGTCATGTAACTGATGAAATATCTCCAAGGCTGCCTCAGCAAAAATGAGTCTTCTGATTATGCAGGAATGTGGGCAGTAAGTTCACAGCAGTGATGCAACTTTATTGCTGTGTCAAGTTGCTGACTCCTCTGCCTCTTGCTCATGAAAGTTTAGTTTCTTTGTTTTAGTCTGTTTTTAATTGTACAGTGTTTTCTTACCTTTCAACTTCACCTTAACAGAGGCAGCTGAAAACCAATCCTAAGTAAAAGATTTTTAGCATGATTTGAGTTAGCATGTGAGGATGAAGGCAAGCATAAGGAATCTTGTTTGTGTCGCTCGGTGCAATAGATCAAAATGTGCTTGTAATTTTTTAGTCTGTGTGTAAACTTTAGTTTTGGTTTCAGCAGGACAGTGTTATCCTGTCAACTTTGTTTGCAAAGCTGGAAATTGAATTTCCCGTAGTTTAGGGCTTGTTTTGTTCTAAGCTTAATTCTTCCATTTAATTTCTGCAGTTTCATTTACCTAATTTCAGTAGAGTCAAGTTGATATGAATGAGAGCAACTCAGCTCCTTTGTGTAATCCTATTGCTCCACTCTTTCAGTTCATGAATGAATTAGTAGTTTTTCTTTGCCCTTTATCTCACTGCTGCCTGGTCAGGATGCCATCTCTGTCACATGTGGCTGCACGGTGCCTGTTTATAATGAAACCTTCCCTCTGTGTTTGGGGACATGTATTGCAGGTACTGTAGTAAGTGTACTGGAACTCCTAATTGTGTGTGCCCTTAAGAAAGCACAGGAGGAAAGCGTGCATGTTTGCTGGTGGTCTGGCTAATGTAAGGAGCTGGTCTGTTATTAGAGAGTCTGTGAAATGCTCTTGGTCAGTTGCCTTTCCTTCCCTAGAACCGGCACAGCAAGCTGGAGGAGCTTGTTTGGCAGGGAAGGGCAGTTATGCATTTTAGCTGCAGAAGTTCACTGAGCAAAGAAAAATGATAAAACTTATTAACTCTTAATAGCTGTTGTACTGTCTTCCTGCATTTGGCTTTGTTTTCCTGGGCAATGCTGAGGAAGTATTTCAAATTTCCATGCCTAGCTTTGTCTGTTATAAAGATTATATTGCAGACAGTATCTGTCCTTAATATGGCAGTTTCACACCATGAAAATCCCTTAATGATGAATATATTAACCATGTCACTAATTGAAGTTAGTTTTTAACCTTCCGTGGAAGAGAGGAGTGATAAAAAGTTTAGGTGTACTTGTAGCTGTTCTGACATGCCTTGTTAGGGAGCGTTGATGTTTTTTGTTATTTGAGAATTGTAAGTTTAAATCTTGGTTTGGAGCATGACAGCTTCTGTTCTGGTGAGCGGTGCGCTGATGAACACCTGTAATATTGTGGACTGAAAGAAGTGGTGGAACTTCAGAATTTAAAAATAAATCTTGGTAATTGTGAACAAGTATTAGAAACTGTGGCCTTCACTGTGTGAAGGTTTTTTTGGTTTGTTTTTTTTTTTTTTTAGGCAAAATGGGAAAGCTTGCCTGTGAAAGACCAGAGTAAAGCTTAGGATGTGAAAACTAGGATTAACATGAGTTTCAGCATCTGTAAATCAGAGTTTGTGTTAGGGTCAACTCTGGTATCCAGATGGCTTCCACAGGGAATTTCTAGGTTCTGGCTGTTGCAGGCCATTGCATCAGAAAATGAACTTGATCCAAAACTGTGCTTGTTTCTCATGTTTAAAAAAAACAAACACCCCCTCAAATAAAATAAGCCAAACACCTTCAGGTGTTTTTAGTATTTTTTGGCAGATGTGATGTATTAGCTGAGGGGTTGGTTTGTTTGTTTTTAAACTGTGTTTCTAGTCTTCATTACTGTTTCCTTGATGGAACAGCAAGAGAAAGGCAGCAGAGATTGATTGTTTTTTTTTTCTACAGACTGCATCTTTCAGTCACAAGATTTTTTTTTTCCCTTTTCTGACTCGATAGCTTGCAACTGTGTGGGATCTTATAAATAGCAGAGCTACTGGATGTCTTTGTACATCTGACTGAGCAGCGGTAGGTGACAGCTCTTTTGTTTCCTAGCTGTTTTAATCTTCACTCTGAAAGAAATTTCATACTTTCTCTTACAGGCAGGATTTGGAACTGTAGCTTTATTTGTTGTTGAACATTTTTGTTTAACATGTAGCATGAGCAACTTAGGTTGTGTTTTGGATATAGTTTCTGTTACTGGCCTGATTTGATGCTTTGTTTGTGTGAGAGATGTTAGTGAACTTCTTCATGTTGCCCATGTCTCTTAAAAATCTCCAAACGCTTACTTGGGATAGTCTGGGTATATTTGATCCTGGCTTGGTATAAAATGTTCTGTTAGCACAGCATTTAACTTGTCACCCAGTGAATATTCAGGATTCTATCCTTAAGTGGCTAATACAGGTTTTCATTAGTCTATGCAGACAACTTGTACTGAAACACTTTCGGGAAACAGTTGAGTTCTTAATGTAATTTCTTGGGCATTATGGTAAATTTGTTTTCAGTACAAAGTATGTAAATGTTTCTCTGTGCTGTTTTAAAGATTTACATTGCTGTAATCCTGCTTAAATGGCAGAAGGCAGTGAAATTGTGTAAGGAAAATGTCAAGCAGTTTTTCTTTTTGATTAGTGATGTAATTCTAAAGAAAAAAATATTCTGTTTGATTCATCGATCTCTGTGTATGTTATTGATTACTTCACTCTCCTTTACTTAACATGACTTGTCTTTTCCCACTGCAGAATTTTGCCCTATCTTAGGCACAGACCTCTGTGGAAAAATGTCTGCAGCCATTTTTTTGAAAACTACTTGTTTAGGTTTGAGTGAAGTACACACACCTAATTCCTGCTGTAATTTAATGAATTGAAACACTGCTTTAGCAATATCAAAATTCTTCTTATATCTGGCAGCAGAACCAGAAGCTGGAATCAAAGTATGTGAATAACAGAGGTGGCTTAGGCTTCACCTGTGAAACAAAGACAAAGGAAAATCAGGGAAGTAACTCCGTCTGCAGTGCAGCAGCACTTTGTTTTCCAGATCTCCTTGAGCCTCTTGTGCTGGGGAAATGTGAGGGGTTTTTTTGTGCAAAGCATGATGAGCTTGAATGGTCTCAGGTAGTGAGGTGTGAAATCTGTTTGTAAGGTTTTCTTGTAAAAGCGGTTTGAGGTCAAACTTGAAAACCACATGAGTGTTCCAGTCCTTTCAGGTTCCTGTATCAGAACCTCTTAGGGTTGGAGCCTAGCAAAGGCTGAATGGAGACCTTTTGGAGATCTTGGAGGTTCCTGAAAGAATGTTTGGGTTTCTGAAATGTGTGTTGGGGGACTGCTTAAAAACCTTTACAAGAAAAAGTTCCGTGGTGTATCTAACAATGCCCCTAAGGAATGTGATACAGCTTATGTATCTAAGTGTAGTGAGTTCCTTATAAAAAGGAATAAGAATCTCCCAGAAGTGGGGGAGCACCTTCTTAATTTTCTTTTCAACTTTCTTATGAAATCCTAGTGGAACATTATTAGAGTTTTTTAAAAGGTAAGGAAATTCAAGATCAGCATGGGAATAAACTTGTAGTAATGGAAGCCAGTGTTTGAATTCTTTGGCTTTCCAATGATATTCTTGCTTGTCAGTTCTTATGAATTACAGCTGTATATATAACTGCATGCAGCCTTAATTTTACATCTTACTTCATTGAGGCTCAAATATTTGAAGTTTGCTCTGTCACTTCTTAGAAAATGGAAGTGTAGTGGAAAGTATAGAGGCTTGTTTGGTTTGGGATTTGGGTTTTTTTGGTTTTTGTGGTTTTGTTTTGTGTTTTTTGTGTGTGTGTGGTTTTTTGTTTGTTTGTTTTTGTGTGGGTTTTGTTTTTTGGTGTCGTTCCCCCCCCCTCCTTTTTTTGGTCAGAAACTATTGACCATTTTTTCAGAAACTGAACAGTTAAAGCAGGTTTGGAAAGGCTTTTTTATTGATGCCACTATTGTGGCAGCTGGACGATCTTTATTATTATTCCTAAACTGTTCTTGCTGGTGGGTGTCAAAGCTTAATTCTGTCTTCAAAGTTCAGTTGAAGTGAGTTGATTTAACAGCAAATAAAACCTTACCCTCTTAAAGCCTGTACCCTGGAAAACATGAAGTACCATAGACATCTTCTTTGCTTGTCGCAAAAAACCCGTGTGTTTTATGTTTGGCCCTAACTTCCCGCTCAACTGCGTTGTGAGAAGTCAGCCTTGGTAGCATGCATGTGAAACATGAGCTTAAAGGCCTGCTGCTTCAGTATCTGAACAAGCCACAGTAGTTCAGATCCTGTAGTAAGGGGAGTAGTGCAGCCTGGGGAGAAGTAGTAGTAGTGCTTCTATTTTGGTGTTCTCAAACTACTTCAAGCTTGGATATGACTCAGTCTGCTCCATTAACTCCTAGAGGAAAAGGAGGTAAGCAGGTGTGCTTAATAAACTTGATATTCAGCAATTAATGCACAAACAAGTTTGAGGGCCTATGTGTAGGCCTGGATATAATGTACTAAGCCTCACATTAGGGCTTTATTCTAGGCATAGAAGTGAGTGGTATTTTTATTTCAGCTGTTACCCCGATATACAGCCGGTTAAACTGCTTATAAAAACAGCACTTTAATTGCTGAGACATCAAATCATCTTAGGGTGAGAATGGCCAAAATGTGTATTTTCTCTTGAGGGAGGTGAGGATTGCTTTAGAGATCTTGCATTAATTATTTGAGAGATACGTTTCTTTTGACAAATGTGTTACAAATTAAGTCAGCACTTGAGGGAGTGTTACTAGGTATATTTTCAGTGTGTTTTTTCTTCTCTTGACTAAAAGTATCTCTGGCAATACAGGTGCTGTACTATGAGGTACTTTCTTGTACTCCTTTTTATTTGGTTTGTTCAGTCTGCCCAGAAGAAAATATAAGATCTTAAAAATACAAGTAATTAATCTTGGCCTTTAAAGAATTTACATACTTTTTTACTTAGTTGTGCTGTTGTCACCTGTAGACAGTTTTTGATGACTTGCATATTCCCAATATGTCAGATAAAATTTTTCTTAATGTCAGCATTCACTAGCGAAAGAATCCAGCTCGTTCCTTTTTGGAGAGAACTGCAACTTAGACTTACTGAATTTAATAATCTGTGGCTGAATAATTAAATACTTGGTTTACTCTATTAAGATTCAGCTTTTAGATTTATAAATTGGCATGGCTGAAGCTCTGGTAGTTTAGAATTTGCTGATATCTTGAAAGCCCTGAATCTGGAAGAAATTTATTTCCCTTATTTTCTGGATATGGTTTTAGGTATTTGGGGAGTCAGCCTTTGGGTGATTTATCCTGAGTGGATGCTAATAAATGACAGTGAAATTGTAAAACAAGTTTTCTCCTCAGTTATCTAAGAAGCATTTAAATGAAATATAACAGCTTGTTGATTAAATGGGTTTTGAAACTGCAAGTTGTAATAAAAGTAGTATCAGACCAGTTTTGATCTAAGTACTGAAGCTTTAAGTGTGAAGCATGGAATAAGTACATCTCCTTTCTTACAGTTGTACTGTGGGTGTGGTTAGGGGGTAAAATGTCTGGACAAAAACTTGTTTTTGCTTTCTTTAGGCCTCAGAGAGGTAATACTAGAGCAAGTGGTACAAATGATTGCTTGCCAACTACATTGGTATTTTTTATGATCTGCTTTAAAGTCTGGCTTGAGGCTGAGCTCTATTAATCTGTATGACTTCTTTTCTTAAAAGGTAATAAAATTTCTAGTCAGATGGCAAAGCATAGGCAACTTATTGTGAGTTGGAAGCTATCAAGACTTATTTGCTAAATAAAAATGTTACTTTTTGTTTGCTAAAGGATGTTTGAAGGAGCAGATAAATATCTTGTAGTAGGATCCCCTGGTTGTGAACTTGTGCTTCATTTTTACACTTTGATTGTGGCGGCTGCTTTTTTATCAATGACCCCTGTGATTTGAACTTACCTTTTGGAGGACCAAAGTCAAACAGTCTAGTCACATTCTTCCAAGAAGTTACATCAAATTGCACAGCTAAACTTTTAAAGTCGGGCTTGCAAGAACTGGGTGTGTTTTATTGTTCCACCTCCCCTCGAGCAGACGGCACGTGTGACTTTTTTCTTTCCCTTCCTGCTGAGTGGAATGAGGTAACAGTGCATAACGGTTTGTTTAAACATGGAGCATTTTTTCCTGCATTGCATATGTTTTGTGATTGCTTTTGCATTTTGAAACTTCTTTTTTTTTTAACTGGGATGGCTTCTACTTAAGTAAACTTAACGTTTGAACTAGCGATAACCCTGCTTTCCTTCTTGATTTTAGTGCAAAAGATGATATCGATATTGATGCCCTTGCTGCTGAGATAGAAGGTGCAGGAGCTGCAAAGGATCAAGAGCCTCAGAAATCCAAAGGCAAAAAGAAAAAAGAGAAGAAGAAACAAGATTTTGAGTAAGTTTGGGTTTTTTCCACCTGCCTGATCTTATTCCATTATCCAAAAAGTCAGTTACTGAAGTGCCCTAACTTCTTTCTTATTTTAGTGAAGATGATATCCTGAAGGAGCTGGAGGAACTGTCAATAGAGGCGCAAGGAGGGAAAGTTGACAGGGAGCAACCTTCTACAGGAAAGGTGAACACTGAGAGGGAGGTGGGCTTTTTAATAGGAACTGGTTAAAATATGAGACACTTCTGTCCCAGAGAACTTCCAGTGTTGCAGTGTAGTTGGAGATAAGTGAAACGTGCAGCTAGCATGTTCTTCCAATTGTATTTGATAATATTTTCATAGTAAAGTCAATGACGAAAAAAGCCACGTCTTCATGCTGACAGTTACTCAAAGCCAATCAGAATAAATCTTAATTGTGAGCTGAAGTATGGTACAGTCAGCAGGAATAGTTATTGCTTTCAAACTTTGTGTTCAATAAGACCAGTTTTTCTTGATGTATCTCAATGCTACCTCTTAGCTCATGGCGGCAAGTAATTTTTCATGGCTGATTATTGAATTGTTTCATTACCAGGTTGAAAATGATAATGAAGAAAGCTTATCAAAACAAGATAAAAAAAGAAAAGGAAAGAGTAAAAAACCCAATCTGGAAAATGACTATGACAGTGAGGAAGTGGAAGATAAAGATAAAAAATCTAAAAAAACTCAGAAAGCAAAACAAGACATGCTTTCTGGCAGTGATGATGATGATCATGAGACACAGCTTAAGAAAAGCAAAGGGAAAACTCAGAAGTCAAATAAAAAACATGATTTGTCGGAAGAAGATGAAACTAACATTAAGAAAAGCAAAGAGCGTGGGGGAGGAATGTCTACAGGCGGGAGTGGTGATGAATCAGATGAGGTTTCCCAATCTAGAAAAGGACAAAAGAAGAACCAAAAGGCAAAGTCTGCTCCTGCTGCAGAGAGTGGGGATGATGAAGAAGAACCTTCATTCAAAGTAAAAACAGTGGCTCAGAAAAAGGCAGAAAAAAAAGAACGTGAAAGAAAAAAACGTGAAGAAGAAAAAGCCAAATTGAGGAAGCAGAAAGAGAAGGAAGAATTAGAAGGTGGTAAAGAACCAGCAAAGCCAAAGGAATCTCTAAAAAAAGCTGAAGAGAAGGCTTCTCCTGACGTTACAGCAACCTCTGGCCCTGGGGAGAAAGGAGAGAATGCTGCAGAGGGTTTGTAACATGGTTTCTAAAACTGTAATTTAAATACTGTCGTTTTTATAAGGCCAGAGAGGTGCCAGGCAGTGAGAATGGTTTGTTGGTTTAGTTTGAATGGTGAATACTAGAAATTTGGTAGCCTTGTCTGCCTCTCCATGTTGGCTCACAGGTGGCTGTGTTTTCTGGCCTGTAGTTTTTTCAGGTACGTGGGAAAACAAGCCAGATGGTGAATTCTCATTACAGTATATGATGACAGTACTGAATTGCAGGTGTACTTTTTCACTTCCCTGTTATTCTGATCCTTTAAAGCTTCATGCCATGACTTAAGAGAGTTTTATTGTTTTCATTTTGGAATGTTTGTTTATGTAGAAGCCGGTGAAAATATTCCTCATTTGATGTTATGTATCATGTTTGAAACATAGATTGTACTTAGAGTATCTTTGAAATTTCTGGGGTCTTTGAAAGTATGCCTCTTCTTTCTGTAGCTGATGACAATGAGGGGGACAAAAAGAAAAAAGACAAGAAAAAGAAGAAAGGTGAGAAAGAAGAAAAAGAGAAAGAGAAGAAGAAGGGTCCCAGTAAAGCCACAGTTAAAGCCATGCAAGAGGCCTTGGCTAAAATGAAAGAGGAGGAGGAAAGGGCAAGAAAAGAGGAGGAAGAACGCATAAGACGCCTGGAGGAACTTGAAGCAAAACGCAGAGAGGAGGTACCGTATCTGTCACTCCCAGGATAAAATAAGGGAGAGAGTAGCCTTAATCTGTCTGCATGCTGGTGCTGTTGGTGAATTAATCCTTAATATGCTTCTTGTAAACAGAATATACTTGGGCAGCTTTTGTGTAAAGCATGCTTTAGAGTCCCTGCATGTTTGTTTACCTTTTTCTAGGAACGATTAGAGCAAGAGAGGAAAGAGAGAAAGAAACAGAAGGAAAAAGAGAGGAAGGAGCGTTTGAAGAAGGAAGGAAAGCTTTTAACAAAAACTCAGCGAGAAGCCAGAGCCAGAGCGGAGGCTACTCTTAAACTACTCCAAGCTCAGGGTGAGCAGTAAAGTTTAATGATAATTGAGACCAACTGAACCAAAAAACCCAACCAAACTTTTATACCCAATATTGCTCTGTGTTTATTTTTTTTTCCTGTTTGGAGCTGGGAGGCAAGTACTGAGTGATTCCATGTAAAGCTGCTCTGTTGTCAAGGAAGGCAGCGTGTGCCCTCCTTTCTCCTTTATTTTTTAAGCAGGGTTAAGTGCCTGTATTTTTACCTTACACTTTGAATATCCAACTTTTTAATGCAGTCTACTTGCAGTTTAAAGACGTTATTTGTGGAACTCGGGAGAAAGCACTCAAGAAGTGATGTAGTCTAAAGGCCAGGAAAAGCACATGGGCTGTGCTGAAGGTCTTGTAAGACCAGTGGTCTGGATCTTGTTGAGTTAATTCACATGCTCAATTAGGCAAGTGCATGGTTTTGCTTCAAAAACAGTGGAGGAAGTCCAAGGAGAAGATACGTTTTTCTCTGGAATTTGCGCCGAGTATATAAGAGCTTTTCTGTTAAATATAATCTGTTCCTGTTGGAATGAAGTAAAATTGTCCAATATGTTGTAAGTAAAATGTCCTAAATTGTTCTTGGTAACTGGTTTGTGACTAAAAAAAGAAAATAATTTGTGAGTGCTGAGAGTATTTGTAGAGTACACTGACATTTTACTGGTAGGTGTATAAATGTAGGAATCTTTGTAGCTAAGAAAATGTTTGGAGCTCTTAAACATAGGCAAAGGCTTTTTCTTCTTGGTTGTTCCTGTAGCTATTAGAATCTTTCTATTTATGCGCCCCTACAACTGGATTTTTGTCAAATCTGCAATATAGATCACTTAGTACCTGAAAATAGAATTGAATGTGCAGCAGTAATTCAGGTTTTAATTTGTCTTTGCACCAAACTCCTGGTTTTGATGGAATCTCTTCATGCATTACAGCACCTGCTTCCTGGTGAGGCAAAGATGAAGCTGGTGAATTGAACCTGGCATTATTTCAATACCTGAAACCATCAGTATTGTAAAATTAAAAAAACTTAAAACAACAACTAACCAAAACCCCAAACAAACAAAACAAATCAAAACCCACCAACCTCCCCTTGTAGAGCAAAAGGGAAAATGTTATCTGCTGAGCAGCTTTAAGCATTTAAGAAGAGTTCTGCCTGAGAACTAGTCCAAATTGTCTGAAACTAGGACCGTTGGCAGGCAGGTTTAAGTGAGTTTTTGCATAGCAGACCATAAATTATTAATACTGACGTATGTGTTCATGACGTTTTATGCAGGTTTGTGATAATGCCAAACCTGCAGTTGTAGAATCTGGTTGGATTTCTTTATTTTTTATTTCATTGCTGTCTGCTTCCTCCAGTTATCTGACTTCTTTCTGAGAGCACTCAGGAGTATCTGAAGAACTACATTTCACTCAGGTTTTCTAGCTTTTGAATTCAGACATAAAAAAAGATAAAATATGCATTGAACCTACTTTCTACTTTTTCTTCCTTCGTTTTCCAATTTTGGAAAACATGTTCTCATTTAAACCAAAGTTTTTGTTTATTAATTGCCTGAATTTTCTTTTTACCAATTTGTTTTGTTTGTTTTGCAGGTGTTGAAGTGCCATCCAAAGACTCTGTGCCAAAGAAGAGGCCAATATATGAAGACAAAAAGAGAAAGAAGCAGCAGCAGCCAGAAAATAAAGAAGGTGTAGTTTGCATATAGGGATATATAATTGAACAGTCACATTTCTGGAAGTATTTCTGAAATAACTCAGCTAATCTTAAGCTATTGCATTTCAGGATTTAGGTTTTCTAAATGTTGGAGATGTACAGGGTGTAAATGCCTTTTACAGATGTCCTGTTGAATACTTTGTGTGCATATGTAGGTCAAATACAAAGTAGTTTAAGTAATAATGATTTATAATTGTCTTAGTTTGTCCCAGGATGAAAAGACATTGATCCTAGTTTTTGTACTTTTTAATTGGAGACAGTTTGTTAATTTGTTTTCTTGTATATTAAACCAGTTTTCAGCTCCTGGGTGCAAGTTGTTCAGAGCAGTAAAAAGAGCTTGTATTTTTGAAACCTTACAGTTTATTGCACTGGTTAGATGTAGGTTTAATGTGTCAGTTTTTACTTTTGTAGTTCACTACTTTTCTCTGGGGGGATTACTGGGACTCTTCTCAAGACTAACCCTTGGTTTGAAAATTTCAGATGTATTTCTTTCTTGGCTATTTTTTTTAATTGACATTAGTTATGTGCCTGCTTGTCATTTACGGAGTGTGTGTAAAGAACTGAAAATGGTGCTTATCTGAATTGTATCAGTAATTTTTTTTCTTTTTAGTTTCCATTTCTAATGGAACAGTAGGGGAAGTGTGGATAGTTCACTAGTATTACTTAATTTTTTCTTGTCTTTTAAAGAAAGTGAGGAGTTTTTAATGTCAATAACTGACCTATCTTATAAACCTATTCAACTGCTTAGAAAGCCAAATGTTTGCCAGATAAGCTGGAGTGGAGCTGTAGGTGTAAGTCAGTTTGCACTTTGAAAGTATGTAGCAACTAACTTCCTGTCTTGCAGTTTCAGAAAGTGTGGAGGTAACTTCCCCAGCTGAAGATGCTGTAGAACTGGAAACACCAGTGAAAGAAGAGGCTCCTCTTCCTGTAGATCCAGGTTGGTGGTAGTGCTAATAAGTTTCAAACACCTAAACTTGGATGTCAGTGATGCATGATAGTTATCATACCTTGCTGGATGGGGCTGAATAGCCATCCTTTCTTGAAGTAGTTGTCTTTTTTTTTCTTTTTCTTTTTTTTTTCCCTCCTTTCTTAAGGGAGGAACTGATGAAATTTTGTGGAATAAAAGGCATGAAGCTTCAAAATAAGTGTGTAATGGTCCCTTATTCTGGGTGAACTCCAGTGTTCAATTGGCTTGGTCAGTTACCTCAAATGAGCACATTCAGTGCCTTCTTTACTCCCTTGACTTTTCACCTGCTTTTACAAGTCTGTTTTGTCAACAGGTAGGTGGAGGTAGGGAGGAAATGTGCTGCTCCTAGAATTGATAGTGCAATATCCACAGTGATTGTATTCTTTATTCCAGATATTTTGCTTTCATAAGTGCTGAATGCAGAGGGTATGTGTTAGCTTGTGAAACTAAGTTATCAGCAAGTTTGCTGATCAGATTGTTGCCCTCATCTTTGCCTACACACAGTACTTGCTTTCAAAATCACATTGATTTGACTTTTTCCTCAACAAGGAGACTTTTTCAATTTTTTACCCTTTTCTTAAGTCAGACAAATACTGACAAAATGTGCAGCTTTTGAAAACAAAGCTGAATGTGCCCTGTGATTCTAGCTTGACTTATCTTGTGATTGCCATTCCACTACCTTAAGAGAAGGGCTCACTGGCAAAATGTTAGTTCCCTGCTAGAATAATAGCTAGGAGGAACTTAATCTTCATTTCAGAGACCTGAAATTTATGACACATGTGCTGCAGCAAATATATATTATATAATGCCTCTTTTGGAGAGGGTTGTATGTTTGCATTTTTCCATTTGTCTCTTACTAAGACCTGCAGTCTTTTCATAAATCTTACTGAATTCTTGCTGAATGAATGTTAGTGCTTCTGAAATCCATGGTATAATTGTGTTAAGGCACCTGGTGTCCTTTTTATAGACAATTTGTATATTCTCACTCGTTAAAATTCTCATGTAACTTGTATTCTTGTTTCTCTGCCACTTTCTTACACATGGTGACTGTTAATTGGGCAACTCCTTGCAAGGATCCTGGTTGTGGTACAGGTTTGTGTGGCAGGCATTATGCAGGCACTGGCATGATATGCAGGTTAGGAACTAGATGAGTAGGCTTTCTGTGTCTTCCACAAAAATTTGTCTAGGCAAAGATACTAGCACTACATGATTTTTGTGGAGAGAATTGAAGATTATTTTTGAAGTATGCAGTGTCTTCTTTTTATGAAATGTGGAGATAATTCAATAGAATTATGGTAACAGCAAATTTGTAAATTGCAGTTGTCAGTATGTCAAAAGAAGGGGTATCTAAAATGTTATTTGTTGCTGGACTGACCTTTTTTTAACTCCATTGTTGGGTTTCTTAGTTTCAGAAGAAAAGGAGGAAGAAGACGAAACAGAAGATGCAGGTCTGGATGACTGGGAAGCTATGGTTAGTGATGAAGATGGAGAGAAAGGTGGGCATGTAAATACCAAAGGGATGTTTTTTCTGGTTAAGATGCTTTGTTGGGGCTAAGTTTTCAGTTTCTGTCGAAAACAATATTTTACTTAGATGTTTCCTCTGCTCTGTTAGATAAATTGTGAGGTAAGTATGATGATTAATACATATAAGAACCTCTTTTCAAAAGCAGAGCTTTCAGAAGCCACGCAAATACTGCTTAAGACAACCCTTTGGAAATACTCTTATGTGCGATTACCAGCTAAAACAAATGGGTTGTAATTTTTCTGTTCTTTTTTTATGGGAGTAAAAATCCTCTTCTCTAATATGTGCTTAAGCCATCTCTGTGAGTTTAGGGAAACCTTTTACTTGGTATTGTATTTCTCTAGTACTCATTTCAAAGCTGTAGTTTTTTTTATTCCATGAATCTGGCAATATCTAGGGAGTACTCCTGTGAGAAGTTTCCAAAGAAGTGGGGGAGTAAAATGGTGAATGGTGAAGGTTAAGTATGCATGTGTTATAGTAAGCTCTCTTCTACAACAAGAGGCTGCAAGAGTTGGAATTGTTCAGCCTGGAATAGAGAAGGCTTTGAAAGGGTGACCTAATTGCAGCCTTTCAATACCTGAAGGGAGCCTACAGGAAAGATGGAGAGAAAATATTTACAAGAGCATGTTGTGAGAGGACAAGGGGAAAATTGATTCAAACTGAGAGTAGGTTTAGTTGAGGTATTAGGAAGAGCCTCTTTACTGTGAGAGTGGTGAGGCACTGGAACAGGTTGCCCAGAGAAGCTGTGGATCCCCATCTCTGGAAGTGTTCAAGGCCAGGCTGGATGGGGCTTTAAGCAACCTACTCTAGTGGAAGATGTCCCTGCCCTTGGCAGGAGGGCTGTAACTAGATAGTCTTTGAAGTCCCATTCAGCCAAACCATTCTGTGATTCAGGGATAGGCTTCTTTGAGAGGCAGGTTTGGAAGAAAAGAAAGAATTGCCAGAACATCTGTATTCCTGTGCACGTATGCCAAAGGCCATATTCTGTCTGTACTCAACAGCTATGTTTATGGGGAACTTAGGGCTTTGCAACAGTGCAGGGATAACATCTCAGATATTTTCTTCCAGTGGTGGAGAAAAGTGTATTTCTGTGAGCTGTCCTGAACAGGAGTTGGTTGCTGGACTTAGTGCTTTCATAATGTCTTCATTGTTCTTATGCTTAAAGATTGTTTATTCATCAAGTACTTTTTACTTGCCTGTACTTCTGACACCTGTGCTTTCAAGTGTAATACTTGATGTACAGATACTGACAGCAGAATGGATTTCATTCCATCACAGGTGTGTTCCTCTGGTTCCTCTGGCTTTGAGTTCTAAGGGCTCTTGCCTTCTTGAGTATTTGTTTTATCTGGCACCACTGTCCTGGAGAGCACATAGCATGTCTTACTGCTCGGATTTGAAGGCTCTGCCAATGGGATCCAGAAAAAGAGCCTTCCTGGGAATTAGATTTAGTGTATTACCAAGCTGATGGGCTATGAGTGTAGCAAGGAAACGTAACTAATCTCTTAGAGCAGTGAGCCTGCCAGCAGTTTTGTAAGGAGGAGAATCCATGGTTTTAAAGTGATCATCAGCTTGCCTCCTATGATTTTACAGGTGATTATAAATGGGAAGCTTTAAAAGAAAGAGAAAATTACTTTCTGATAATTCTTTTTGTTTGTTTATTGAAGAATTCCTATGAAAAATATTAATCTTCTCTAAACCATCTAAGAAAACCTGAAGATGAGATTTTTTTTTTTTAATGGGCTTTAAAGAGACCATTTGTTCTGATTGTAATGTCTGCCTAAATGTGCCTTCCTGATCAGTAGTGTACAGAATCCATATAGTAATGATTTGGAGTATTTTGGCTTTATTAAAAAGGTGTTGTGCATGACGTGACTTTAAAGAATGTCTGAATGTTTGCAAATGACATTAAAGATGAGTGTGCTGATAATATTGTTCTTCACCCCACCCCAGACTTGCTTTGCTTCTGGATTTGAAACACAAGCCAGCAACTCTGAACATGAAACTTCCCCCTGCCCCCTACACTGGAAGTTGAAAAATGATCTTGACAAGCACTTATTGTAGAACCTACTCTCAGTCTTCTTTTTTCTCTAGTAGTCTCTTTTGATTTTTTGGTGCTATCTCCCCAAGAAGTGTGAACTTCATAGAGAATTTTTACTTTACTTTTTTTTTTTTTTTTAACAGAGAGCAAACCTGTCCATATTGAAGTGAAAGAACAAAATGAAGTGGATGAAGAAGAGGAGGATGAAGATGAAGAGGAGGAAGAGGAAGAAGAGAGTGAAGAATCTGAAGACAGTGAAGGCAGTGAAGATGAGGATGAAAAGACTTCAGATGAGAGAGAGCCAGACTCCCAAGCTATTGGAAAACAATCTATGGAAAAAAAGCCCAGCAAGGAAATTAGCTCTGATTCTGAGTATGACTCTGATGATGACCGCACTAAGGAGGAGCGTGCTTATGACAAAGCTAAACGGAGAATTGAGGTACTGAGGCACACTTGGATTCTTGTGTTGTCAAACAAACAGATTAATTTTCAGTTAATTTTGTCAAATATGTCAAAATGGTAGTTGTGTCAGGGCTAATATTTAAGCAAGTCCAGAAATTGTATTAATTAAGAAGAAAACTACTTGGTTTTGTCTGAAGGTAAAGTATTTGTTTTTAGGTAACTTGACCGCAAAGATGGCAACTTCAGTGTTGTTCTCCACCTCTATATCCCTCCTGAAAAAAAGAGGTTTTTATTCTTTACAGATAGACACATCTTTTAAAACTAGAAAATATCTAAACTGTTCAGTGCTTTCATGGCTGCTGATGTTCTTGGTTTCTTTACCCAAGGTGCTTGTTCAGAATGCACCATCAGCAAAGCTAATATTAGTGGATATAAAAGCCTACTAGAGTGTAACAAGAACCAATCAAACAAAAATGTAACTGTTAGTCAAAAATTTTTGAGTTACCAAAAAGGAGGGATGACAGACATTAAGTTGCCTTGAAAATATATGTCCCACAGCTAACTCTGTGTTTGTGTGTATGTAATCAAGTCAAGAGGTGAGCTGTAGTTTTTCGTTTATACTCACCAATTTTTATGTGTCTTTTACATAGAAGCGACGAGCTGAAAACAGCAAAAATATGAACACTGAAAAGCTCAGAGCACCTGTTATCTGTGTCCTGGGGCATGTAGACACAGGCAAGACCAAAATTTTAGATAAGGTAAGGTGTGGGGTGTGAAAGCACTGCCTGTGCCTCCTTTTTATCCATTTACTTTTTTGGGTGAAGACAGAAAGAATTAGAGTGTGCTCAGACATAACTTTAGTCTCTTCTATTTCAGTATTTCTGGTCTTTTTTTGTCTTTAGCTTCGCCACACTCATGTGCAGGACAGTGAAGCTGGTGGTATCACTCAGCAGATTGGTGCAACTAATGTTCCTCTTGAAGCTATTAATGAACAAACCAAGATGGTGAAAAATGTAAGTTACAGCAACTTCAGCAACTGCATCTTAAAAAATACTAAATGTAGAATAATAAAGGCCTTTCCTGACATGGACAGATGTCCTTTCCCCCCTCTCTAATTTTGGGGTTGGTTGTTTTTTAATTCCTATCATTCCACCAGCAAAGGGGAGGCTGTCTCATTTTTCATATGTTTGATGTCAGTTAATGCACTACTGTTTCTTCAGAAAAATATGCAAATACTGTTTACTCTGTTCTGGACAGTGCACATGTGTACACAGACTGCTTACTTGTCAGTATTTTGATTGTAAATTGAGACTCTTGAAACCTCTTGAGTGTATTTTCTGTTAAAAACTTACCCTTTGCTGTATGTGCTGAAATTTTACCAATTCCTGGGTGATGAATTTTATCTTGTTACAAAAATAGTAACTGTTCTGTACAATTTGTTTTAGATATTGTATCCTATTTTGCTTGCAGAAGTAGCTGGCTGAAAAGCCTTGGTGTAGTAATGGCTTTTTCTAAGATTTTACTCAACTTAGTAACTTAGGAGGGGAGAAAATCATCAAGAGAAGGATGATATATCTCACTACCTTGAGATGTTTTTTCTTCTGTAGGCTGCCTTGTCTTACAGATTGTAGCTTAGCTTGTGGCCAGTTGATACCTGGGGCAATGTTCTGCATCCCTTTTTTTAATGTTGAAATGACTGTTGACTGATCTGGTTTATAGAGGGTGCTGGCCTTAAAATATGTACCTGGATTTTTGAAGTGCAGACTATCAGTAATGTTGCCAGCTCTTATTTTGTTCTTTTTTCTTCTTGTGTAATCTCTACAAGATGGCTAATATTTTGAAATGTTAGTTTGACAGAGAGAACATAAAAATTCCAGGCATGCTGATAATCGACACTCCAGGACATGAGTCTTTCAGGTAACGTTTATTGCAATGTTGTACTTCTCAGAACTGATGGCAAAAGCATCTGGAGAGATTTTTAGCAAAGTGTGAGGGCTTTGCTTAATTTATTGTTTTAGTTCTCACTTGAAAAAAAAGTCCAACAAAACCAACTTAAAGTAGAGGAATTAAGTGGATTTGCTTCATTTGCAGGTGCTTTTTATATGTGGTTAATTGCTGGCCTTTTATAGCTGATTAATTTTCTGTCTTCGTGCCAATTGAGCCATGAATATCTGAAAAGGCATGTAAATTAAATAGTTAGTGTAAGAGGAAAGATGGAAGCAGGAAGCTAGCTGGAGGAAAAAAGGTGAGGACTTCAGGTGACCTAAGTACTCTGCTATGAAAAAATAAAACTTTTGTCCTAATCTGTCATTGATGGTGTCCTAGTTAAGGTAACTGAGTTTGTAAGACTGGAGTTACTGATTACACAAGTCATCTGAGTCTTAGCAGATACTAGATGCATTCTAGGAGCACCAGTGGCAAGCAGGCAAGCCACTAAATCAGCTTTTAAGGGTAAAACATGACACGCATAACTGAACTCACTGAGGTGAAATCTTCAGTGAAATCTCGAAATAGAAGAAACATAAGACTTTGGTGTGACTTTTTTCAGTAAAAACCCTTGTAAGCATTGAAATGCTGTGTTGTGGGGCACTTGCTGAGGTTCAGATCAGTACCTTGGCGTGGCACCTCTAACAGCTCTCTGTCTTCTAGCCAGGTTTTGTTTGGCAACAAAGATGTGACAGTCACTTTACATTGTATTGTATAAAATTGTGATAGTCTTAGTGTTTATGCAGTATATAAAAGAAGTCTTGTTGAGATTTTACTCTTGCATTTCATTTTAACTCTCTCAATTCTTGCTCAGAAAAGGATCAGAACATATCTTACGTTGTAAAAATACATAATAATATGAAAATTTTCAGGAGAATAATAGTTTCTTAGTTTTGCTTAGACATTTTTTAATGTATTCTGTGAAATGAAAATTACAAAGTGTCATTTGAATGGCTTATATTTTTGAGGGGAAAAAACTGATAAGCTTTAGCTTTTTGTCAGTGTGACATTGTACTTGGTGGTGTTATAAAAGTTCTGTTGCTAAATGACTGATATTTTTTTTTTCTGTCTTTTAATGTCACAGCAATCTAAGAAATAGAGGAAGCTCACTCTGTGATATTGCTATACTTGTAGTTGACATCATGCATGGTTTGGAACCACAGACAATTGAATCAATAAATCTGTTGAAATCAAAGAAATGCCCCTTTATAGTAGCTCTCAACAAGGTAGGATAGATTTTTATCCTAACAGTGTATTTCTCCACTCTGATAGTGTATTTGGCATTGGGCAATTGTCTGTGTTCTTCCTTGAACTGGAATTGTTTTGTGTAAAATCTGAAGGGGTGGTTCTTGGGTCCTCCGTGTTGCATTTTTTTGTGTCCTTGATACCACAGAGGCTCTGCAGGAGCTTTGCAGAACAATCAGTTCTTCTTGAAGTCCTTACTGGTAAATTTTGTTACCTTATGTAACTTCTGTATATGGTTCATACTTCTAGAAGTTGTACTTCAAATGTGGGGTTTTTTTCCCTTGTGCCTACTTATATAGATTTGTGTGGATTTTCTGATAAAATTCCAACACAAGCTTCACGTTGACGAGTCACACTTTATTTTAGCCACTGATACTGGTCAGTTTGACTTAAGACAAGCTGACTTCAGGCCAAGGAGCAGTAATGTTGATCACTGGTGGGAAGTGTTTTGGGCTTTGAAATATTAGATGGAAAAGTAGCCAGTAATTTTCAGCCCTGCTTTTAGAAACCATGTGCATGCGAAATTATGCTGCCTTTTTGTGATGATTCAATGAATTATATTTTATATATATGGAAATGACTCATGTCCAGTGGCTTTGGAAGCCATCTGACATACTGACAGAGCTGTCAGAAGGCTGTTCACATGCAGTGTAAAAATTGCAATATACTTCAAAAAATGAAAGAAGGATTAAGATTGAAAGTGGTTGGCACTGAGGAGGCCATTATCCCGTTGCCAAAAGCAGATGCTTTCTGAAAGAATACAGCCAGCCTCTTGGATGGAGAGGTGTCCAGGCCTCATGGCAGAGTTGGAGAGAGCTCTCTCGGTCAGACCCGGAGACCTGACTGTCATTCATGGCCGTCAAAGGCCTGCAGTGAGCCTGAAATTAAATACTTAAGAACTCTTGCATTTTAATTATAGTTTTATTACTTGACCAGGTTATCTTCCATTTTCTTAAGATGTAGTTTTGATTTGTACAGCAGATAGATTTTTGGGGTAAGTCTGTCCTGCTTTGGCAGCTATCTTGGTGAAGTGTTTCTAAAATACAGTTGTGTCTTTTGAACAACTCTGGTCCCTCATCTGTAGCAAACATGGGAAAAGGTCCATATTTACCAGTAGATTTTAAGAGTTTTTTGTAAAACTAGTATAATCTCTTTTCAGGAAAAACCACAAACACTTCCATGTTTGGGGTTTTTTTGGGCGTATGTGAATCTATAAATAGGTCTCTTCTGAATGTTTTATTTTAACCTTGGTGCAATTTATGCATATAAACTTTTTCCATATGAAAAAGAATACTATAGTTTCAATTTTTAAAATCTGAACTATTATTGATATCCTGTAATACCGCCTGACATAAACAGAGCTAAATATAGCTGCTAAAGCAAATAAGAATGCTTTAATTTGATTACTGGAGCAGATAGATGGCTGGCTAAGTTACTTGATAAAGTATTTATCATTGATCATGAGGCATAAGCACAAAGACGCCCTTTAGTAAGCTGCATAAGATGACATACTGTTGTATTTTCAAGATTGATAGGTTATATGACTGGAAAAAAAGTCCGGATACAGATGTAGCTGTTACCTTAAAGAAGCAGAAAAAAAATACAAAAGATGAATTTGAAGAACGTGCAAAAGCTATCATAGTGGAATTTGCAAAACAGGTAGGTTGGAATATTCAAGGTTCTTTGCTTAAAAGTGATAGTAAAAGGAGGTGGGTGAGTGGTGTGGTTTGTTTGGGGTTTGTGGGTGGTTTTTGTTTTGTTTTTTCCCCTTCCCTCAAAATAACTTGAAATATCAAGAAAACTGTTCCATCTCTTCTGACACATTGGTGTTAATCTCTCATAAACCAAACTTTGTTGTTTTTACATTTTGCATAATTTTACCTTCTCCGTCCTTATTGCTGGTGTGGAGAAAAATAGCTAATTGCTGTGCACAGTCAGTGGAGTCATGAATAGCAGATGAAGTTTTCTGTCACTGTTCTCTTTCTCTTTGGGAATAGCCTGAGAGAATCCCATCTGTCTCTTTTTCTCTTGGATGCTGGCAGAGTATGAATCACATCAGTTCTGGGAACTTCCTCTGTTGGTGGCATACAATGCTGTCTAGAAGCTAGATGGGGTAATTAGCTTTGTAGAATTATCCCACACTGCTTCCAAGTGTGGATTGAGGCTTCGTGTTCCGTAGCGTGCTGTCAGTAACAGTGTTGGCTTTTTAAATTGGGATTTAAAAAATGCAGTGGTATTTGACTGGGGTTGAATGTTTCTGTCAATACTGATGTGTATATGTGCTTTTCCCTGTGTAACTGTTAATCCTGATTCCAGGGCTTGAACGCTGCCTTGTTTTATGAGAATAAGGATCCCCGCACTTTTGTTTCTCTTGTACCTACCTCTGCTCACACAGGGGATGGCATGGGCAGTCTGATAGCTCTTCTCGTTGAGCTCACACAAACCATGCTGACCAAGAGACTGGCTGAGTGTCAGGAGCTGAGAGCTCAGGTCATGGAGGTAATACAGCAACTCTCTCTTGAAATTCGTACAGAAATTTCTCCCTTCCCTGCACCCTTCCTTCTGGTAAAAATAGGTGTTTGAAGTGCTTAAATAGGAAGTAACTTTTTTCCCCTTTCATTCAGGTTAAAGCACTGCCAGGCATGGGCACTACCATAGATGTTATTCTGATTAATGGACGTCTGAGAGAAGGAGACACCATCATTGTTCCTGGGGTAGAAGGTCCTATCGTAACTCAGATTAGAGGGCTGCTGCTGCCTCCTCCTATGAAGGAGCTACGAGTTAAGGTATGGCAGCTGGTTTCTGTACCGACATTCAGGACCAGGAAAAAAATAAATCAAGCTTTATAAAAAGAGAATGTAGTAGAACGTGGTTATATTAATGGTATCTAAAGGGGGCTTCAGGGGGAATGCAGGGGACATCTGGTGTCTTTTGTGAAAATGTACTTGTATGTTCCTGTTGGGGTGTGTGTTGTCACAGCAGCGGCAAAGAGAATGATCAAGGAATTACCTTGCAGTGAGGACTAGGATCTGTGGGCTTTAATAAGGGATTCAAGTGCGTGGCTACATGTGAGAGGGAGATACCCTTCTTAAATGGAAACTGGAGTGTACTGGTACAGCAGCTTCTGAGTTAAAGCTATAACGTTAGTAGAAGCGGTTCTTAGTAACAAAAATCATATACACTTACATTTGAGAAAAGTGAACACCTGAGTGTCTAGGCCTGGTTGGGTAGTGGCAGTGACCAGGATTTCGGCAGAATCTGCAGCCTCTTTGCATTTTCATGAGTTGTTGTAGGTTTTGCTGCCCTAGTCTTATTAGCGTGAGGAGAGGCCCTGAATTTGAGATCCTTCCTGCGTGGCTTTCCATGAAATGAGGAGGAGACACAGAATCAAAAGGTGTACATAAATGAATACATATATTAAGATTAAAGCATGCAGTTCAAAGATGGTGAAAAGAGCTGCTTTGATGTTTGCTGTTTAAAAGGGAAGAAATAAATGTCTGCACAGACTTTTTTTAAGGCAAAGAAAACCATATAGATAACCTAGGTGAATGTAATAGGACAGGTCTTGTAGGTTTAGGAACCTTGAGCTGGGGAAGTGGACCTAGGGTAGCTGTTGGGCTTTTTTGAGGCAGGCAGTGAGGATGCATTTTGATTCAGCTTGTTCATGTGGAATTGTCATCCTTGAAATAAGACCCAAATTTTTGCGATGGAGGGCTGGAGGATAGAGGTTTGCAGGAACAAAGTGTTTATTGAGGAAGGAAGCTGCCTTGCAGTTTTAAGAAAAGGATGGGACATCTAAATAAAAGAAATGAAGAAACAAACCAGAAGGTCCTTCCAACATCAATTTAAAGATCTTTAGAAGTAACTGGTTTTGTTATGTCTTAGAGCCATGCCCTGAGTGTGAGTCTTTGAGGCTCCCCTTGGATGGGGAGAGAACCTGGAAAATGGAACCTGGAGTTATGCACATGAGAAGGCTGGATGGCCTCCAGTGGGAGAGCGAGACAGCCCTTCCTGCACAGAGGCTTGGGCTGTGTGTCAGCTGAGCGTTAGTGTTTTTGTTAAGCTCTTGGCATCTTCTCATCACTTGCCTATGGGGCTGAATTTGTGAGGTTTTATTACTGAGTAGCTGCCTATTGCTTCTTGCTATTTTCTAGTGTATGTTCCTTTTTGGCCCCCTTCTCTGCTTTTAGAAGATTTCCCTGTGCCCTGCCCACCTTGGCAGAGGTGCAGGGGTGTCTGAAGGGAGAGGAGCAGGAGGATTGAAACCTGCAAATGCAAAGCAGAGTCAATTACTGGTGAAAGCTGGGAGCTGCTGCACTTCACTGCTCCCTGCCATGTTCTTCAGCTGCTCAGCACTGTGTTGTGTTGCTGTGCACCAGCACAGAACTCTGCTAGTGTGTGTATTCTCTTTTTCAGAACCAATATGAAAAGCACAAAGAGGTTGTTGCTGCTCAAGGTGTGAAGATTCTTGGGAAAGATTTGGAAAAAACCTTGGCTGGTTTGCCATTGCTTGTGGCTCATAAAGAGGATGAAGTCCCAGTCCTCAAGGTGAGGGGGCTGATGTTGAAGTACAACACACTGAGGGTGACTTGAGTTCTCTGCTGATGAAACTCAAATGTTGAGAGCTCCGTTTGCAAATAACTGGGTTTTTTGATTTTAAAAACTGTTCCAGTAACATATTTTAGCCTTGTGCCCACGTGAAGCTTTGGTGGTGTGATTTGGTTTTTAGTATCTTGACCGTTAGTTTTTTCCCTGATGTTTTGCTAGGGTGTCTCTGCTGCTAGAATATGGTTTGAAAACAAGTATCATGGCATGGTTTGACTCTGTTAATTACTGATTTGGTATTTGTAGTGATTTATGGATATATTCTAATCAAATTATATTAGGTACATATGTACTAGTGGAGTTCTGCAAACTCTCCTAATTGCAAAGCTAATTTAAGACTTTTGCAATTAATTTCTTTTGTGACTTACACGTTAAAAATGGTAAAGATGTAGCTGTCCTAAACCAAAAACTGCTCTGTGTTCTCCAAAGGCAGAAAATCAGTTTAGAAAGGAAACTCACACTTTGCTAATTTACTTTTAATCACAGTCTTCCTTTAGTCTTATGTCTACTTATTTGTGCCTTTGAAGGGAGGTTAAACTTTTGGGATGTCCAAGCACAGACCTTGTTGCTGGGTCCATACGAGTATTTACTTAAAGGGTACTACTGGTGGTAGATACACAATGGCTAAAAGTCAATGGCAAAACCCATTCATCTGCCAGAGGAAAAGACTTAACTGTTTGAGGTTAGAAGGCACAGGCTCTGAAAAACTGTGGTTTTTTGACTTTTCTAAAAGCAACAAATTTGGCTTTGCTGCTCTTGCATTTTGTGTTGTACCCAGGCCTAAAGAGTGTGCAGGATCCTTTCCAGCTCGTGGTTTTAGGTGTCAGCTTTTGTCACTGATCCTCAGGCAGCCAAAGGCATTACCACACTGTATGGGCCGTGTGTTTGCTCTGCCTTGCCAGCAGAAACCTGCAGTGCTGGGGAAAGTGGTGTGCAGTCTGCAGAGCAGTGTTACCAGCTCTGAAGGTGGGCATTGCTCAGTTTTATATGATCATCTTCCTGCAGAGTCCTCAGGTCTAGTTCAGCTCAGGCTTTTCTAATGCCAGAAGGAGTCGGTGTCCCACAGGCTGTGTATGATTTCCACTGCAGCTCTGTCACTTGGGACCTATCACCATGGCTGTTGCATGTTTTCAGCAGCTCATGAACAGGAAGGTTTTTGTACCCTGAGGCATGAATAGCAAGAGAACTAAAACCTGCTTTTTTCTCTCCTATTTTTTTTTTTTCTAAAGGATGAACTAATACATGAACTGAAGCAAACACTGAATGCAATCAAATTAGAAGAGAAAGGTGTTTATGTCCAGGCTTCTACTTTAGGCTCTTTAGAGGCATTACTTGAATTTCTTAAAACATCAGAAGTGCCAGTGAGTACTACTGTGCTTTACCTGATGCCGTTGATTCTGCGTCTAGTCAGTAAATGTTTCCTTTGGGCTCAGAAAGATTAGTGACTTGATTTTTGTGGCTTTCTTCAACAGTATTCAGGAATTAATATAGGTCCTGTCCATAAAAAAGATGTTATGAAGGCATCAGTGATGCTGGAGCACGACCCACAGTAAGTACCTGTGCCGCGCTGCCCAGCTGAAGGCGCGGTGTGGCAGGCAGCCCGGGCTCGGGGCGCCGTGCCCGGTGCGCTGTCGGCTCGCTGCTCCCCGCAGGTTCGCCGTCATCCTGGCATTCGACGTGAGGATCGAACGCGACGCTCAGGAGATGGCCGACAGCTTAGGAGTTCGCATCTTCAGTGCCGAAATCATCTACCACTTATTCGATGCCTTCACAAAATACAGACAAGACTACAAAAAACAGAAACAAGAGGAATTCAAGTAAGTATGAGCAATCCTATTCTGGGTGCTTCTCAAATAATTGTCTCTCTTATTTTAGTATAAATGAAGCTGTATTTAATTACTTGTCTCCTTACTACCTAGCATGTACTTCTGATGGAAAGGGAGGAGAGGAGGAAGATGGTAGGACAATAAATTGATAGTTTCCAAGAATTCAGTGCTCCGGTTTAATTGTTTAGATCTGGATTAGGCCTAGTAGGGTGAGAGCTGTGAAAGCTGTGTAGCAGATGCAAGATTCAGCTAGAACTGTTTGTAATATGGAGTGTTTTTATTAAGGTTTGCTTTCTATACTTGGCTTCTCTTCCTAGATTGTGACAGGTGGGTTAGTCTTGCAGAGTTAAAAAAACAAAACTAAAAGGATTTTGATTCTATTGTTTCATATTCATGTGATTCCAGTGCAGAGGACTTAATTCTGACTGCAGTAACATGAATATGTAATATTTAAGGATTTATAGGGACCCCAAATTAATATCTGGAATCATGTGTCATTGAGTGATCTTCAGTTGAATAAGGACAGTCAAAATAAATGAAAATGTAATTAATTTCTTATTGATCCCAACTTGAGTTTGTTTAGCTCAGCTTTTAAATGTATTTGTTCACTTGGCAAAAAAAAATCTTGAAATTCTGGAGTTCAGGAAGCAATATTTCTATTCCTGTGTTCTTGTGAGGCTGTAATTACACTGTAAAATTACTACTCCTTCGGTCCTGGGCTAAGTTGAGCGCTCAACCCTGTCAAATTAAAATCCATGGCGGGCATGCATGGTTATTGCTCCCTGTAGTTCTCAAAGATCAGGTATGGACTAGAATTAGCAAGATTGGAAAAGAGGTCTTTTTCTGCTTGATTTTTCTCCAAGTAACACTCCTTGAATGAATGCCCAAGAAGTGTGGGAGAAGGCAGAACTGTTAATGTTACATCCACTGTTGCAGTGTATCTTTCAAAGTGCCTTTTCTTATCATCTTCCAGGCATATAGCAGTGTTCCCATGCAAGTTGAAAATACTCCCTCAGTTCATTTTCAACTCTCGTGACCCAATAGTGATGGGTGTCGTGGTGGAGGCCGGCCAGGTGAAGCAGGGGACTCCCATGTGTGTACCTAGCAAAAATGTAAGTAAGGGCCTCTTCTCCCTGCATGTTTGATCCAGCTGGTAGTTCCTGGGATGATGCACCACGAGTGCTTGCATGCCTTACCTCAGTGCACAGATTGCTGGTAGGAGGTGAGCAGCAGACTTGCAGATCAAGTCTTTCTTCTGGTGCTGAAATCTCTCTCTGCTCTCTGCCTGAAGAGTTGAGCCTGGAGAGGGGCACGGGAGGTGTGGCTGGAGGGCACCTGCCAGTTCTGTGCTATTGACTAACGGGCAAAACTGTCCTACCTTGCAGCTAAAAAAGGGGAGAACCAACTCTTGCCATGGTAAGGGATAAACAGTTGGTGTCCCAGATGAGCTGTGGGAGGTTGGTGTCCCTGCCCTTTCCAGGATGGAGCACTTGCTGTGCCTGTGCTGAGGCACAGCTCTGCCAGTGCCGCGCTTCCTGCAGCAAGTCTGTGCCTAGAAACAGGAGTTAGAGAAGGGTGTGTGCACAGAGCTTCGGTGGGTGTGTCACAGCTGCTTCATTTTATTGCAGTTTGTTGAAATTGGAATAGTTACAAGTATTGAAATAAACCACAAACCAGTGGATGTTGCAAAGAAAGGCCAAGAAGTGTGTGTTAAAATAGAACCTATTCCTGGCGAATCACCTAAAATGTATGGACGACATTTTGAAGCAACAGATATCCTCGTCAGCAAGGTAGGAGCAATCTGCATTTCTGGAGAGGGCTTTAGGACAGAGTGGCAGCTTGCTTGAAGTGGAAATGTACCATGAAGCCTCAAAACCAGGGGAGGAGCCTTGTCACAGACTGACATTCACTTGGGAGGGTGTGTGTGGCATCGTGCAGCCGAGGTCTCTGGATCTGTGGTTTGAGGTCTGTAGTGGTGTCCCTGCAGATGCCCAAAGGAAGGAGGTGCTGTTCCTGCAAAGGCCTTGCAGCTCAGAGCACCTGAGAGGGCAAAATGCCACACTCACTACTTGCCAACTGTTTGTACACAGAGCTCAGCAGTCCCTCAGGGCAGCACAGCCTGTGCTTGAAATTGCACAATAAACAGCAGTCCTCCAGTTGCTCTGACTGTGAGGCACTAGACTTGAATGAGGAGATGATCCCTTGCTCCATCTTTTGCTGTTGGAAGCAAAGCCACAGATCTCCACCTTCCCAGCTGCTTCAGTCTCCGTGTCATAGGACACCTCCTGCCACACACGTGCCAGGGCTGTGTGCCCAAAAATGAAGGGTGAGTAGGGCCTGGAGAGGGACAGGGTCCCTGTTGTCCCTATTGCTGGTCCTGTAGGCCCCGGTGGAAGCAGCAGACCTCCCCAGTTCTTGCCTTACTGCATAAGGTGTGGGATGGTCTGTCCAGCTGCAGCCCCTCTAGACCAGATAAGGGACACGGTGTGAAGAGAAACGAAGGGAAACAAATAGGATGAGTCATTCAGCTGATCAGTAGCAAACAGGGGTTTAGAGTGAGTTTACCTGGAGTGCAGACTGCCCTTTCTTCAGAATCACTGTTTCCAGCGTGCTGAAAGCTGCCTTCAGTTGCTGTTTGTGACGGGTTTGTCTCGTGTGTTACAGATCAGCCGACAGTCCATCGATGCTCTGAAGGACTGGTTCAGGGATGAGATGCAGAAGTCTGACTGGCAGCTTATAGTAGAACTGAAGAAAGTGTTTGAAATCATCTAGATCACTTTTGCAGCAATGGGGAGGCAGGAATAAATGCACTCTTCCTGTTCTAAAAAAGTTACCAACAAAGTCCTGTATTGAAGACAGTGTTGGGATATATGTTTGGGAGGAAAATATGTGGATAAAATGTTTTCCATGAGAAACCAAGAAATATACACTGGTTTGACAGTGGTCAATTTACATGTTCCCATGGTTCCAATGTGCCTGTTCACCTCTCCTACTACCCTTCCTAATACTGGCTGCTGTTTTAAAGTTTGCCCTTCCCTCTCTTACACCTTCCTTCCACCCTGTTTCCCTTCTTCTCTCCAAAATAAAATAAATTGAATTTTTATTACAGAACTAAAGCTCTTTCACTTTTATACTGATGAGAGCAGTACTGCAGTATTTGACTAACCAAGCTTCTGCAGACTTTGTGATTCGCTGGACATTTTTTGATGTAAGAAATACTTCTTTATTTATGCATACCTCTTTCCTTGACTTTCTTTTCCAACATTCTTCTGCTTTGTGCCTATAGAGATTTTTTAAAATAGAAAATTAGGCAATTGGATATCTCTCTGTATTTGCTTTGTGTGAAAGAATGTTGTAAAGCATAGCTGCCCACCTTTTACTGCTTGTACAGTTCATGGAAGTCAACCTGTAATCATTATAATGCAGAGCCACAAATAAAGGAGATGGACATAGCAGCCCATTTGTTTTTTACAGTTTACTTCAGTAATCAAAGTTTCACTTCATGGGCTGTAGCAGATGTGGAAAGGCCAGGCAGGGCCCTCTTGCCTCCCTCTGCTTGGCAAAAGGGTGGAGGCTGTTCCAGCGAAGGCGTTTCCTCTGAATGCACTTCCTGTGTCCCACGGTACTGGAGGGGCAGGCCAGGTGGAGCAGGCACAGCTCCCGGAGGAGTCAGAGCTGGCATCTCTTCCCCAGCTGCTGCAAACAGCTGCTGGCTTGGAGCTGTGACTTTGGCTGCTGCATCACAGCTGTGGAGCCACCTGACAACGTGGGATGGAGCCAGCTGCAGCGTGGATGTCTGTGATGGCCAGAAGCCAGCCTGTACTCCCAGCCTGTAATCCCCTTCCCCTCTGCCTGGGATGACAGCTCGATGTACTGAGGCTGTCTCTGGGTAACTCACAGCTCATGCTGACAGGAGCAAAACACAACACTCTTCAAAAGCACAAATCGAAACAAAATTGAGGATTGTTTATGCAGCTGAGATTTTTAGCATTTAAGATACGTACAAGAGTTTAACATGCAACACGCAGTTTCATCAGATTTCTTCTGTCACTTGGATTACTTTTTTTGTTGGAAAAATCTGAATGTTATGATTGAGACTATATGGACTCCATTACAAAGGAACATTTAATAACTCACCTCCCATTGCAGACGGAATTTAACTTTCTGGATCTTTTTTTTGTTGTTAGACTTTAAACTTGCCATTGAAAAGGACCTTTTCATTGTGGTTGGTGTATGGTGCAACTTCCCATGAGTGGGTGAACAGAATGATCAGAGGGAGGAGACCATTTAATTGTTAAAATTTTCTTTTGCAAACTATGCAATCATGACAACACACTAATAAAAAGTTCTTAAGAACACAGATGTCAAAGAGTGTGGTCAAGATATTCTCTGTTTTCTCAAATGCTTAAGGGTGTTCTTCCCATAGGTAAAAGCTCTGGGACACAGATATGCTCCTTTGGCAGGCTCCTCTTGTGGAACTTATAATAGCCTGACAGTTAATTAATGCTGAGTCCTTTTAAGATGCTAATTTTACATCTGTCTGAGCACCAGTTCCAAAACCAGAGCTGTACCTGAAACCTGACTGGTAAAATACCTGCTTGAGTTTCAGCAACACCTGCCTCGATGTCAGCAGGCGATGTGCTGGTTTTTCTGAACCAAGGCGAAGAGCAACAGGCACCTTCAAAAGCAGGAAGTGAAGGGGCTCCAAAAGACCCAAACCAGAACCTGATGGAAACTTGAAGAGCAAGATCTTGATTCAATGTCCTTCTCTCTCTAGACACGCATCGATGACTGGACGCAAGCGAGGGAGCAGCAGCAGGTGTTCATTCACATGGATCAGGCTCCCCAGCCTTCTCAAGGGCCCCGCTGTCCCAGTCCTCCTTGTGCTGAGGGAGAAGCTCCACACCCTTGGCACCACTGGGGCCTGTTTGAGAGCTGCTCTGTGTCTCTCATACGGCGGGGCCCAGCGCTGGGTTCAGCTCTGCAGCTGCCTCTCACCAGTGCTGAGCAGAGGGAACAGCTCCTGCCCTGATCCTGGGGACCTTCCTCGTGCAGCCTGGCAGTGCCTGTGCTGTGCCAAGCAAGCCCCAGGCCTCACTGGCAGCAGAAGCTGGCAGCTCCCGGTGCTGAACTTCACGAAGCAGCACCCCCACCCTGTGCTGAGGCTGCACCGCCCGGCTCCTGTACAAAGGTGCTGAATAGGACTGGACCTGGTACTGGCTCTGGGTACCACTTGGGCCTGGCCCCTAACAGGACTTTGTGCCACTGACCACCATGCCCAGGGCCTGCCCGCCCACAGCTTCCAATCAACTTCTCTCTCTCCAGTACTTCACTGGCTTGTCCCTGAGGATGGTACAGGAGGTTTAACAAAAACCCTTACTGCAGTCAAGGGGAGTGACATCTCCTGCCCTTCCCTCATCTGGCACCCGGCTGTAGAGGTCAGCACCTCTCCCAGGGTCTGGCAGGAGGAAGCCAAGGTCACAAGCTGAAGCTAAAACCCTGCTGCCACTGCTGTGAGCTGTGCTGCAGATGGGGATGTGACCACAGCTTTCTCTGCTCCAGCTGCACCGGCAGCCGCAGCTGCTCTCGGTGCGGCAGCTCCTGCCCTGTGCTAGGCAAGGTGCTGGGTCCATTTAAGCTAGTGGCGCAAATACTGTTCCAGGGTTAGCTCCAGCTTGCATTCCTGCTCTCAACTCTCTGCCCAGCATTATGTGGGGTATTTCTCACTTCCCCCATCATTTCTTCGGGAAAGATTTTTCTTACCAACTTCTTCATTCTCTCCAGGTCCCTGAACAGCGCTGCTGAACGTACTGGGTCAGGTACAACTGTGCGAGGCTGGTGCACACCTGCAAAAAGCAGATGTGCCCAAAACATGAACTGCAGGGATGCAAGCACGCCCCCCAGGCAGGGACACAGCAATGGGATGGTTTATTTTGTCTCTGCTACTCCCCACAGCCTGTTTTGTTATGCTGCACGAAGGAAAGGCACGCCACAGGCTGGGGAGAACAGTGTTGTTTTACTCCTCTGTCTCGAGCAGGAGCAATGCAGAGGACGAGCGCAGGCCTGGCCAATGCTCCATGGTGGCTGCTCCCCCCTCCTTTAGGGTGCTGCTTTGGGGTGACTTGCCTTCCTCCAGAAGCACGGGAGAGATTGTGGGACGCCCAAGGTCAGACAGCACCCAGGCTTCAGCTGACATCCTGTGTGCTTCAGGAGTGGGTGGGCCACCCTGGCTTGAATCTTTGAAGGATGAAACTGAAAATGAACTAATATTCTTCCCTCAGCTTAAAATCTGTAATAAAGTTAGCAGAGAAGAAACAAAAGGAGGCCAGGTGCCTGTTCAGCAGCCTACTCCATGTATTGTGGCGGTGCCATTGTGTAAAACTGAAATGAATCAAAGCTGCAGCTTTAATAAAAGGGGTTCACTATATTCAAACTGAAGCATCACAAAATAGAATCAGTACAAAAATATACATACAGTTCTTTATTAAACAACTGTAAACACTTCACTGTAAAAATCCATAAAACTTTATAAACAAACATTTTGTAAATAGATTCTATACTACAATAAAAGAATTTTAACACAATTATTTACATGCAATACTGACAAATTTGGCACTTTCTGAAAAGAAATGTACAAAACACTTTGTTGTTTAAAAAGAAATCTGAAATTATAAAAACTCAGGGCATTACTATCATGCACTTTGCAAATACCTCACAAGCACTTATGGCACAGCTAGCAGAGAGCTCCAGGCTCTCATCAAGCTCTTTACTACAAGTTCAGATAACTTTTAATGTGCTTCCGTAAGTTTGTTGTAAAACTACCTGAACATTGTCAAGAATGAAGTCAAATGCCATGTTCCAAACTGATTCCACAGATGACTGCATTAACCTGAGGGGGAAAAGGAAGAAGAGGCTGAATATTGCCATTACAGAACCAGGCCTTTCTACAATCACTTTTGGTCTTCACACTGGAAAACAAGATCACGACAGTTCCCCACAAATGGAATTCTGACTCAGTCCTGGTAAAGCCCCCTCTCTCTACTTAAACACACAAGCCTTGCTTAATGGCACAAATTCCTGGTGTGAGCAGTGTCACAGCACTTGTGAATGCTGGCATCTGGCAGCAGGGAGCCTGTGAATTAAGTGGTGGGTGACTTCCCACCAACTGCATGCTGAAGACCAGAAATGGCAAGCTTCTGAATCCTGCTCTTTACTTCCTCATCCCAAGAGAGAGATGCTATTTCTCCATGTCCAACAAATGCCAAGTGCAACTGACACACTGAAATAATAGGGGTTTTAATTTTATTTATTACTATATTATTTTTTATATACTCATTTTTTATTTTTTATATTTATTGGTAAAAATCAAATCCACTCTGAGTTCCCCCTATGATGTTACTCTTATGATCAGCAGCTACCAGAAGCAAATGAAGGAACTGCCCAAGGAAAACACAGCAGCTCTGCACTCTCAGTCTCCCTTCCAGATCCCTGTACTGCAGGAGAGCAGAGGGCTCCTACTCTCAGAGCTTTGGAGGGTGTAACATCAGTATCACATGGGAAGTGTGAACCTTTGGAGAGACACACTGCCATCAGTGCAGATCTAACACACAGGGACCAGGAATGGCACATTCGGACAGTGCTGAAGAGTTTTATAAGGAATTTACTATTACATTTCATAAAACTGTTCACTGCATTGTGGATTTTGCATTTTCTAAGGCCTAAAGATATCCCATAATACAAAACCCCAGTGAACGTTCTACACTTCCATAGTATTTTTGGTGTTGATCCATTTTGTGAAACATATTTTGCTCAAATCTAAAACCTAGAAAGCTGAGCCCTACAGTTAAGCTTTAGTTAGTAAGCAAGTCATAAATGGATTAAAAACTCAAACTCATGGGAAGAGTAATAGGAGCACAATAACAAACTAACAAGAATGAATTTAAAGGCTGGAGGTGAGACAGAATCTGGATACAGGAAGAGAATGAAATCACGTCTAAGATGCCATGAAAAAAAGAACAAAGACAGGATGAAGAAAAAAGGAACAGTGCTGATGAAAACTACAATCTTTGTCTAGAAACTGTTGCCCAGAGAAGCTGTGGGTGCCCCATCCCTGGAAGTGTTCAAGGCCAGGCTGGATGGAGCTCTGAGCAGCCTGCTCTAGCGGAAGGAGAGTCCCTGCCCTTGGCAGGGGAGCTGGGCCTGCCCATCTTTAAGGTCCGATTCAACCCCAACCATTCTGTGATTCTGTGAAATACCACTAAATATTACTACTCTTGATTTTTCACAAATTACCTATTTTAACACTCCAACTCCTTCCCTCAACCCCAGTTTTTAAGCTTAAAAACACTCATCAGTGGAATGTCTAATGGGCTCACGATGCAGCATCTAGTGTATAAATTCTAATAAAAATATTCTAAAGTTCACAAATACTAGCAATTAAGTTACCTTTTCATGTACTTAACAACCAGATCTAACTTTTCCAAGTCTTTTTCTTCTATTAGATCAGTACAATATTTCACAACCTGTAGAATGTCTTCTTCCATAGGATCTGTAATAAAAAAAAAATTAAAATGAGATCTTTTCTCTAAGTATACTTAGAATATAATCACAGAATAATGGGAATACAATAGAAAGAAATTCTGCAGTGTCCACATATCAGGGGCCAACCTGACAATTTCTGTATTCTCACACATCTTCTGACATCAGCAGCTGGGCACATAACAGGACTGCAGGGTCCAGAAATACTTGCCTTGCTGATCTTTCTTTTTTTTTCAGTAAGAACAACTGAGAGCAAAGCTAGCAGTAACCAAAGGGAAAAGAGACTGGGATTTAGAATGCAATGGCTGTTTTGAAACTCTTAGGAAAACAATAATGTCCAGGGTAGGAAGGTCAAATTTCTCAAGGTTTTAAGGAGTTGCTATTTGTTTGATCTAATTCAAATCACAATTTAGCAAGTGTCACAGTTGCACAGTTTTTGTTTGTTTGTTTGTTTTAATCTAGGGCTTTTTTCCCAGCNCTGGGCTTTTTTCCCAGCATTTATTTTAACAAAACCCTAAACCCTGTATTCCTTTGCTCTAAGATGAGATCTTCACAGAAGAAAATGAATTCCCTTTCAAGAGCTTTCATCTTAGTGGTTGCAATATGTTGGAAAAATACAGAAAATCTCAGACACAAGTAACATTGAGGCACAGGACAATGGCCAGACACATGGCTTGAAGAGGGAGCACATTAATTTTCATGATGTTAAGCAAGACACAGGAGGTAGCAAAGCCAAAGAGTAAACTGCTAGAAAGAATCAAGCTCTTCCAAGACTGCCAAGGCAGTAAGACTTCAAGAGTACCGTGAAAAATAAGAGTACTGTGAGAAAAGGAAGAGTGAAGGAGAAAGGAAGTACAAAAAGCCTACTCAAAGCAGTTTTCTTTGTGATGCATGCCAAGACCACCCCAGTGTGACAGCCCCCACCTGAGATAGTTGTGATCCACTCTTTCAGCAGCATCTTCACATCGTTGAATTCCACAGCTCCGGCGAGGTTTGGGGCCTGCGGCCTGAACGAGCCCGGCTGCTGCTCCGCTGCCGGGCCTGACCAATCTGAAGTGGATGGAACTGCTTCTGCCTGCTCCAGACACACAAGCAGAAAATGCTCAGGCCGACAGATATGGGAACACCACATACATACAGAGGTAAGTGTCACTGAAGAATCCAGTAAAGAAAAATAGCAACATGAACTCAGTCTAAAGAAGCAGACACAGCTTTACCAAAAGCTGTTCCTGTTAAAAAGTACCTGAGCAGCTGCTCCTTCTTGTTTCAAGAAGCCATCTATTAGCTTCTGTGGGCTTCCAGATGTAGCTGGCATGTTTTTTGCAGGACTACTAATAAGTTTATTTTTCATAGGACTCTGAATCTTTTTCACAGGACTGACTGGATGTTTTTTCCGTATTTTTTTCTTATTTTTCATAGTTGTACGCTTCAGGAGTGGGAAAGGATTTTTTGAAACTGAAAAACAAAGGAATAGTCAGTGGTTGATACATTCAAAATGTAATACTTTTCCATTAAAAGGAGGACTCTGTATCTGTATCCCACAAAAATCTAATGATCACTTGAGAAAACACAGCCTAGATAAAGCAACTTTAGCACACACACCATTCCAGATCCTGGCAAGTTTTCAAGTATTTGAAAAGCACTGTTAAACTTTCAGTGTATGCAGAGGACACTCAGCTACTCATAAGCTTTTTCATGTGAGCATTTCAGTACTTGAATATAAGCAGCTGGTGAAATCTCAACCTACTGGACAAATTGCCTCACCTCAGTCAGAGCACTGTCCCACCAGTGTTATCAGCAAAGCCAGCAGTGTAAAGGCCCCACAATGCTTTTATTACAGTTTATGAAGGAAATTGCTCTCATTCCATCATTCTAACATATCTGCATTAGTCCACTGGCTATGAAATCAGGGTGTGATTATAATTACAATGCAGTGTTTAACTGGCAATCAAGCCAATAACATTTACAACCTATTTTTATGACAAAGCATGTTCACAGGGAATTAGTCGTATTTCTTTCTACTGATTACAAAAAGGAGACCTGGATGATCAGCTCAGAGTAAATCCAGCTATGAGATACACAGTGAGATGCAGTGTATCTTTCTCTAGCTGCCCCAAAGCCCTGCCACTGCTATGGGTTTCAGGGAATCATGAGAATACTCTCTGAACAGAACTTAAGAAGGTGCAATACTTTAAATCACAAGACACATCAAGTTTGGATTCCATTAGGCAAACATATGGATGTGGATAAGTTCAGTGCCTCAGTCCCCATGAACTGAATTAATTACCCATTTGAGCAAAGCTGGGCACCTGTTTGCAAACTGAAACCACAGCTGGTTGTAACTGACAGTCTGTCAAAAATAAATACAGCAATTCAGTCGAGCACAGCATCTTCAGAGAAGCTTTGGTTACATTTTCCAGTTTGTTACTTAGGCTTGCATAGCTGTTTGGATAGCAAACAACTCCTATACCAGAAGAGTACTGCACAAGTACACATTCTCACCTAAAGTGTTAGCAGGCTGCTGCTCTGATTGCTTCTGCCTTTGATCATATGCATCTTTCAGCTCTGCTTGTAACTCAGCAGGCAGTGCAGCAAAAACCTCAGGGTCCACCTGAATAGTAAGAGAAGATTCATTTGATTCTTTTAGCAGAGAGCACCGTTTGCTTCCTTCCAGGTCATTCAAATGAGAAAGGTATTTATATTTTATGCCAAGAAAAAGTAAAGGAGATATAACTGAAACACTGTAAAATACGCTGTACATTTTCTTTATATATTTTCGTTTGTAAAAACAACAAAATGTATATTTAATATTATTCTAATTATTTATTAAAATTACTATTATGAGCATAAAATGCACCAACCATCTTTACTCATCTACTAATATCCAGTACAGCTGCATTAAGAGCAGGATTAAGCCTAACCAAGAGAGCACTTCCTTCAAATTTCAAAACACAAACACTATGACCACCAGACTTTTATTCCTCCTTTTCTTTTGATACTTCTATTTCCTGCAAGCTGTTATATAACTCAGAATATTCTTGGAAAAGGTCCCAATTCTTTAAGGACAGGAAAAGCCAAGTCCAGCTATGTCACATTTTAAACTAGCACAAAAGGGTTTTATCTCTTACTCCCACAGTGGTCCACCACTTGCTTGACTGATAAAAGCACAGTCCCTTGCAACTGTCCCAGGGACTTGGATTCTAGAAGGGATAATTTGATGCCAATTGCCAGACATACTCATATGAACAAAACAAAATTTCTTGTATTATCAGTTATTTTTTCTCACTGGACGTCTGAAGGAGCGTATCAGTGACAGACTCATCTTGTATTTGGAGTTTCCCATTATAACTGAACAGTGTTTTCAGCTCTTAATCTTCAAAATCTAATTCAAAAAAGCAAACCTATCATTTAGTTGATTAAATCTGCCAGTGGGAGTGCCCTTCATTTCACTAGTTAAATTCAGAGATGAGCACAAACAACAGAAAAATTAGTCAAAATGACAACTAGTATTCTAAGAGCACAATGCAATTTCTATCATTATCTGAGATACTGTATTTATTACATGTCAATCTGCAATTGTATTAAAATTGATCTTTTATTGTCAATAGAGATTTCATTTTTTTTTAAGCCAAAACATGTATGCTATGAGAGGAAGGTACAGTGTGCTATTCACACACATGATGCCTAAATAATACAGATCATAAACACGAACATGTTCTTACAGGTTAAAATTCATCAATTTAGCACAAGTTTGTTCCTTTTTCAGAACTCCATGAGTCAACACAAATTTTTCACCACACAGAATATGCACTAATTGAAGTAGGAAACAGGAACAGCTCTGACCTCAATTACCATATACATTGTACAGAACAAAGCACTACAGCGGAATGCAGCCAATTACATCACAGGTCTAAGTTATCCTTTTAAATATAAATTTTACTTAATAAAATTTTAAAAAAGGTTAGTGTTCTCTGGTAAAGCATTTGAGAGTCAAGGATTTGAAATGCTCTGAATTGACACTGTTTTTTGTGTACACCACTTAATTAATGAAGAAATAATGCAGTACATGAACTGCTCTCTCAGAGTGTAACATGGAAAAATTCAATTAGAGGAGCCACCAGCAGAATTCACATGAATTCTCCAACATAACTGGAGTTTCAGGTAACTGACTGTACAATGTCCTAATGTTGTGACACAGGTATCTGAAAGCTTTCACATTATGGAGAACCTTGGTTTTATAAAGTCACAGATGACCTCAGCATACAGCTATCAGTATTTCTGATGTGCTTATACCAATTTCCTTAGGAGGAATCTGTACCATGTGAAGGCACTTTAAGGATGACATGGAAACTCACCACCACTAATTAACACCATTATTACAAATGTCATTCGTTTCTAGGCATCTGTAATTTTTACTTTTTGCATCCTACACTTCTGTAGGATCCAGGCTACAGAGATATACAGCTATTCTACATTTTAAGATTACTTCAGCAACTGATGGAAAGGAATGCAACCTACCTGGATTGCTTTCACAGAAGAACTTTACCTAACAGGAATTTTTCCACATGTTTTCTAATGAATAAATCACTATCAGCCAATCAGCTTTGCATCTGATCATAAAATCTCAGCTGAGACAAAAGGAATGAAGAGCTGAAAACCAAATCTTACTAAGCTATACAAAGATGGCAGGGCATAATTTATATCTGATGTAGATAAAGTACTTGTTTTGGAGTGGTTGGCAGTATTTCTATACCTGAAACCTGTTACTACTCGCTTCACTGCTCATGGGCCACAACGTAGATTTAAATGTTAGTGTGCAGCCATAGCATATACACCAGCACAAAGACCTTAGGGGAAAAAAAGTGTCAAACTATATTCAGAGTAAGAAGGTATTTCTGAATTAAGTTTGCGTTTGATTTTAACACAGAAAAAAAATCCTCCTGTATTAATGAACTGGGTTTAATGGTGGGGCTTTTTTGGTGTTTGTTTTTGTTTTTTTTTTTTTTACCAAGCCTACAGAAGCTCTTCAATCATACTATTCTAGGTATTAAACTCGCACCTAACTCAGAAATTGGAAATTGTAAATACCAGTCCTCTTTTTACCAATAAAGAAAGCTGAATGGCTTTCAGGAGAAAATCTGGAGTATAATGCACTCCAAAATAGATAGCATGGAAATAATAGGAAGTACTCAATTCTTCTTGAACTACATATTCAAACAAAAAGGCTGCTCTAATAAGTTGCAATTTTGGATCAAGTAACTGGGTCACAAGTTATATTAGTAGATAGAGACAGAAAAACCAGTGCACAAAACTATTGCAAACTAGGCCCTTCTAAGAAAACTTCAAAAAGTAATTCTGTTTTAAAAAATAACAATCAATTCTCGACTACCTAATTATTAGACAGATAAAGCATAAACAAACTAAAATGAATTTTTATAGAAAGCCATATGCAGTTACCATTTACCCTGAAAAACAGTACTGAGTGGCAGGGCAAGTGTGGAGGGGTGTACGTCAGAGCACAGCCTAATTTAACACATATCTTGCTTATGGACAGATGTAACTACAAAATTTAAAACAGCTGGGCCAAAGAGAACTCAGATACTATTTGCACACTAATCCATAGGGAAAACCAAACTTTGCAATTCAGGAATAAAAACTGACACAACTGTTTCTGAACCAAAGAACTTGAATCAAGGTGAAAAAACTTTAGTAAAAGAATAGACTGCACTTATTTTTAAATAAAAATTATGCATTAACTATTTAGTGCAATTTCTACATTATTTTCTCTGGATTTTTTTGTCAGTTAAGCAACATTATGCATTATAAACAGCAACAAATCTCTATAAATGTGACTAAGTGGTATTACTTCATTTGAGAACAGCAAAGGTGTAATGAAACAGAAAAATTAAAACACTTCTCCATTTTTAATGATGCAAAGCAAGATAGTGTATCTCTGGGTAACCCAATCTTTGATTTTTTTTTTTCCTTTTAATTTTTACACTACATTTTTTAGCACCTTCTTGGACTGAAGAGTGGAATAACATTAGAAGCATCCTTATTGTTCCCTGCTGCCCTTTCAGGTCCCTACTTTGACAAACATCTTTTTTCTTTTCTCATCCTGGACATGGTGTGTATGAGTCCATTTAAAAACTACGGATATGTGCACAACCTTTAGCCATGACTGCCCTTCTCTCAGGAATGGGACACAAACAACCACATATACAGAAGAAGCTAGCAGAGGTTGGATTTACCCCACCAGAACACACATTTAAACAGAATCTCTGGTGACTTAGCTAAGCAGATTTTAGGACTGCTTCAGACTTTTGGTTCAGTGTAACTCAGCTGCACTGCAGAAAAGAAGCTCTTTACAGACTGGATTGCAAAGCAGACCCTATATGAGGGGGTTTTACACTAAACAACAGCAAAAACATAGGCAGATTGATGACTATAATCTTCAATAAATATTACCGTACTATGTTTCTGACAGATAATGTAACATTTAAAAACAGACTTCTAAAAGACATTAAAGGACCATGAATGATTGTGGGAAGTCACAGGTTTAGTTAATGCTGTCTCAAGAAAGAGCTTCTAATTTCTTATAGATGAAAAGTAATTGTTTATTGATACCATGCAAACATCCTACCTGTGAGAAAGCTGGCAAAGCTATTACATTGATTCCCACGTTGGTATTTGGTTCTTGGAGCTCTGGTATTTGTAAAAGCACTGTTCCAACTGGTTGTGGCACAAGTGCAGTGTTACATCCATTTATTGGCTCTTTTTTGCTCTCTCCGTAGCTCTCTCCTTGCTGAATGGTGCATATTTGCTCTACTTGTTCTCGGAGATCAGGTGGCAGAGCTTCCAGCACAGACTTGTCTAGCTACAAGTATATAAAAGCTTTTAGATTTTTCTAAGGAATGGGTAACTGAGTTATTTAACAAAACATTAGTTATATAGTTCTTGAATTTTACACAACCTGCTATATCCTACCCTGTGTATGCAAATATCCTTAGGAACCTGAGAGTTACACTCTGCAGCAGTAATATATAATTTAAGACTAAGCAGCTCAGTAAATATGATTGCTCAGTTTTAACTTTTCACAATCATCAGTCTTCTTACCAAAACCATAGACAGGGTTTCCTCTACAGCTACCTAATGATAAAGAAACCTGAATTCTGTGTTCATATTATACAGGCAACAGGCTGATATAAATACTAAACTGGTGTCTGGCACAAAGCTGTAAGCAATTAATTTCTTCCTTTATACAGTTCTAGGGTAGGGTGCATGTTACTGATTTACTTTACTGGTATTACTTATCTTTGCATACTGTCAGATTTGCCAGAGCTGGATGATGAAATAAGCTTTTACTCACTATCAGTTATTCACTTGAAGCAACTGAGATAACCCCTCAGTGTCCACAATTTGCTGTGTACAATGACTGCTGCACAAGTGACTGAATGAATACAACTGACAAGCAGATGTACAGCACCATTTTTCTCACAAGTAAAATCTGAATAAAACTATGCAGAGAAATGCCAAGGTTTGCCTCTAAATTCTGCTGAATAAGACTTCATAGCTGTGTTTGAATAGTTTATCTTTTACCTTCAAGAAGGAAATTTGGAGCTTATGACCAGATTCTGGATTTACAAAGAACCACAAATATCTTTGAAAATCTACTTAGCTTGGTAACTGAGAGGTTTTGATGAAAGCTGTCTGTATTGTTAATCACTCCAGTCACTCTTCTATGTTCTGTCTGTACTCATTCATCCCAAATTTGCTGCATATGTAACTCTAAAATAACTTCCTGGGAATCCTGGGTGTAAAATATCTTACTATTACTTTCCTAATACACTATGCAAACAGCAGCATGGCACTAACTCTCACCCTCCTTCGCAGCCCTGAATTTTTTATTACATTCCATATTACAGTATGGTTGAAAGCAGAAAGAAAGACATTGTGCTGTAAGGCCACCAAAGTTTTAGGAACTCTACTGAACAGCTACTGCATTTTTCACTTGTTTATACGTATCTGTCCTGTGGCAGCATCTGAGTGTACAGAGCTTTGCATTGTTCAGTCAAGTTACTTTTAGATCCTGAGCTGGCTTGGATATTGCATTATAGGAACAAGTTTCCTGCCAAAAGCATAATTTGCTTCTTGAAAACTGATAAATATTTGAGAAAGTTGTTAAAAAAAATCAGAAATGCTTTTACAGATTCAAATTACAGACATTTAAATGACAGACTTTTACAGAAGCAAGTAAATCTGCTTATGTCTAAAATACCTGCAGAATTCTGTGCAGCTGTTAGACCCTTCTAACAGAGCCTACTTGAACAGCATGTGGGATGGAAATAATGAAGGCTCTTCCTTTGTTAAAACACACTGAAAAAAAACCCAAACCCAAATCCCATAAAAAATATTTTACTTAAATAAACATTGTTCTCCTCTAATCTAAATAGTGGTATCCTGTACAAATGTGAAGTCTGCATCTTAACTTCAACATCATTTATTTTATTAGGGCAAAATATTTTTGCATCAATAACAGTTACTCACTGTGCACTGTACCTTACTAGAACTCTTTTTATTTAAAAAGAGCTCCTTTGGGGTCTATCCAAATAAGAGACAATCCCAAGTTACTACAATATACTGCATATGTTTCATATTATTCTCAGGTTTACCTGGGAAGCAGATGGAACCTCAATACTCAAATTGAGCCTGGATTTTACACTGACAGGAGAGTGCACACCATTCCACTTGACAGCAGGCTCAGTGTTGCTGGCATTAGAATTGAGACCAGGTGTGGCACTGGTACCACGAGATGGGAGGAAAGTGCAAGTTCTTGAATTAGAAGATATTTCAAGGTCCATAGCAGCCACAAATACTATACATATGGAAACAAAATACAGAGTGATCATCTAATAGTTAAATATTCTGAAGATTCAAGATACAGTAAAAGGTAATTTCTAGCATTATTTGAAGAGTTTACACAATACATAGCACAATCATAACACTTTTTATTTCAAAGTATCCTCTGTTACTATTAATTAAAAAAAAAATACTAATCCCATACAAAGTTTTATTAGTAGCATCTTCATTTGCAGCAGCAAACCCCACTCTCAGAAATTTTATGTTGCCTAATTTATACTGGTATACTATTGAATAAGTATTCCAAAAGGTGATCTATGTTAGGGTCCTTCAGAACTGATCATTACCACACTTGCCTAGTACAAAGCTTACTGACCTTCCTTATGTTCTTCTTCTGAGTGCTTTTTTGCTTTCTGAACATGAAAAAGATCAATAACTGAATGTGATCCACCAGGTAAATGTCCAGATTGTACTGTTGAGAGAGCTGAAGCTGTTTTACTGATGGGAACTAGCTGCTGTACCTGAATTCCAACCTAAATCCAAAACATAAAATGCATTCATTTAGTGAAGTTTGAAATAAATAAAATAAATTTGAAAATCTGTAATTATATCATAATAACATTGCCTTCTTTGGAAATGGCTACCTGTTGTGGGTGGGGAGAGGACAAATAAAAATATATTGAAATACACATAAATGGCCACTAAAAACATCCCAAACAAATCCCAGGATTACCCACCATAATCCAACAACTAAGAAATTACAAAGATACCACCATCTTAACTTCCATGATATAAAAAAGTGCTGTCAACAGGATCACGAAGCCATGTGTTTTTTAATGAAATTTCTCAGACACCCAAAAATACAGAAATACTGACAAAAATGTGGTTCCTATTAAATCTGGCTACTCAGCAATGCTTTTCCCCAAGGACAATCTATACTAAACTCATCACTTCCATCTACACATGAGAAAAATACTATTGTTTCACTTGGAAACTCCATTTTTGAAAAGTCTCAATGGATGAAAGCACTTTGGTAGAAGTAGTCTTTTCTAGATGAGGTGTTCCTCATTTTTCAAGACATCTGAGTTTTGCATTTAACTTTTAAATATCAAATCAGCAGTGGTTCAAAAAGTGTGTCTAATTAAGAATGCACTAGTGCACTGTATCAGTTTATTGCCAATCCTCCATAATTTTAAAGAAAAAAACCAGACATTTAGAAAAAGTTATATATGAGACTCAGAAAGCATGAAGGAGCTACTGTATGTATTTCCACCCAGTTTTCTTCTATAATTACATAGTAAGGGTTTTGTTTATTAACACCTTCTTAGTTGCAATAATGGGATATGACATTTAAATATTTCCTCAACTCCAAGCCAGAGAGCTGACTTTGCAAGGTAACATTGTGAATCAAACCCCTACTTTTATAACCAGGTGATGAATTAATGCAGGATTGTTTTAGAAATCCTCTCTGTTCTACTGTAACAAATGGCTGATTTTAAAATAGCAGCATTGTGGGGTCACACTGCTATGACAAAACCACTGAGATGAGCAGGAGTTCTAAAATAAACCATGAATCAAACGAGCCAGAAAATCACCTTCAAACAAAGGCCAAAACATGGGCTAGTAACTTTTCTTGCTTTAAGACTTGCAGTCTAGAGCAAAAGCACCTTTCATCTCTATCTTTGATTGGCATTACAAACAGTTATATATTAGTTTATATTAGTTACATAATTAATGTATGGCAAAGTTTACAGAAAATTCTAAGACAAAATAAAATTTACATGTGCTGATAGCACTGTCGAAGATACAGTCTTACCTTGTTACCTCAGGCTGTTTTAAGTTGTGTATTAATTTATACCAGAAAAAAAAATTTTTTTTTTTTACATTTATGGCTTTGTAACCATGTTTTTCAAAGGTTACGAAATGTAATATAATTGCATACATTAATTTACATAAGCTTTGTATTACCTACACTTTTGCTTAAGTTTGGTCATCATCTACTAGAGGGAACTGAAAATCCACAAAAGACAACAAAACAGGTTGATAAAGAGAATGAATTTCAGTTTCCCATTAACTCACCCCTCGCATATCGGATATATTCAGTTTCATTGTGTGAAACATGTTCAGAGTTTCCTTCCCAATTACTTTTGCACTGTCTGTTGCATGGTCTAGAGTCACAGTCCTGAAAATACAAATAAGCATGGTTAAAAAGGAAACTTTCACAAATCCTAAAGACAAAAATTCTGTATTTGTTCCAGAGAGGACCTGAAAGACAGATTGTAATTTCTTGGCATACAGAAACTGGGCACTTTCTAGTTGTTCTGTAGTTTCTTTTTATAGGTAGTTAAAACTAAGCATGATCTACAGAAAAATTAAGAAAAGTAGAATACTTACTAACTGAACATTCTCAGCGTGCAGTCCACACATTGAAAGGTCAAATTTAGTATACATATATATATATATACACATGCCAGACAAAAAGTTTCACAAGAAGTTTATAGTTTGCCCAAAAACACACTCCTGAACTTTTGTCTTTCACTCAGGCTTGGTTCACAGGGACTTTGCTCGGTACTTTTTCAGTTGTCAACTGTCTAATGTCTACAGCAAGAGTTGCAAAAGGAGCTCAGAGGGGAAGCAGATATAGGCACGTGCATGTGGATTACAGGCAACAAGGAATTCAAATTAAAGACAAGTAACTTCAAACAACATTCCAAAGTATCTTAAGCTATGGGCAATTTCTTGCAACAAGTCTCACAAAACAACCTGTCTGTGAGTTTCACAGACTACCACATGAGAGTACGGCAGGGCAGCAGCAGTGCTTGGTAGCTCGGGATTCTCTAATGGCCTTTGACATTGGTAAGGACAAAATTTCAAGTGGCTCATCAAATGCAGCTGAGTGATGTAAAGACTTCTCACTGAAATTACTGATGCAGTTTTAGCTCTGACAGAGTGGGCTCTATCAGCTAAACAAAGTTGGCGTTTTGACAGGGCACCATTGTGACAACTTAATAAACATTTTGATGGTGTTACTCTGCTTTTGAATCTGTCAAACCATGAACAGCCAAGTGATCACTGGAAAGGTCTAGTTCTGCCAATATGAAAACAAAACCCCTCAGACTGTGAACAATATGAAGATCTCCTTAAGCTTTACATGTCAGTATTTTTAAGAAAAAGGGGATTGCTATCACCACAAGACTAAAGGTACACAACATTTTAGAAAAATATTTTAAAAAGGTCTATGCTGAACTATCAGCACTGGGTTTCAGAGATACAGTAAAAATACCATTTAATCTCAAAAGCTGAATTTGATTTTAAGCCTGTCTGCAAGTCTGAATCCTTTTGTACTGTGGTTATCATCCTAGAGGATCTTGACCTATAGGATGAGAAAGTATAGCAAGCCATTCACCTGTGAGGTAAGGGAGCAAGAAATGAGTCATGGGCCATAGCTACAGAGAAAATCCTAAACTGAAGAGAGAAACTGGTCACTTGGGGGAACACCACGTTCTAATCCATTTGCTTCAATGCCACTTTTGGAGTTTAGCCTTCCACCGCTACAAAGCCTTTCACTGGGCTGGGCAGAAATGCTCTAACAAAGACAGGAATACAGCACCTACAGCGTAACCTGCACTGACTGGGGTTGACAAGGTCACTGGAAAGCCAGAAACAGAGACACCACCAAACAAAATCCTGGCATCTGCACCGCTTTAGTGATGAGTGAACAGTTTTGCATTCTTGGGTGCCCCCTGACCTTACTGAAGACTTCATGAATTAAGGAAACCTCAAGGCATGTGCACATTAGTATGCCTGACCACAGCAAAGGGGTCCAAAGCACTTACCAGCTGATGAAAAAGCACTCTGCCAATAGTTAAAATAAAAGAGGAATAAAGCTCTATCTCGATACACACTCAATACTAAAGGTATGTTCTTAGGCTGCTAAGAATAAATCTTTAGCTCCAAGAATTCAGGATAGCCAGAAGACAAAAGTATAGACTGAGGGATTTTCTTCTTGGTATATATACCAATTCTATAAAGTGATGAGCTTCTTATAGTGGAATATGAATTTTGTCATTTCAGTTTTTATTGCAGCTGAATTCTAGGTAACAAGATCACAAGCATGACAGGCTCTATGCATACAAGTTTTACTACTGAACTCTAACCTACTGAAAGGACTCCTGGGCACATGGATGGTGCTATGCAGGGGGAGCACCTGGACTTGATGATCCCTGGGGGTCCCTTTCAACTCAGCATATTCTGTGATCTGTGAACTGCATCACCTCTTCTGTTACCAGCAACACCCACCAAATGACCCTGCAGTTCAGGAGGGTTTAGTCTGTTACAACCACCTGAGATGGAAGGAAAAGTAGAAAGACCTATAATCTCTCAAAATCCTGTACTGAAGAACAACTGCTTTGATAAAGGAAGTGCATGCCTGAAGAATATATGTACGTAAAAGGTTCCATGACAATCTTGTATGAAACAGCATAGGATACTCTATGCCTAGATTATATCCCTATGTTTTCAGTATGCAAGTACATAAATAAAATTCAGATTAAAAAATATTTAGTCAACATCATCCAGTTTCTCAATAAGGAATAAAGAACAATGAATAGGAGTAACAGCACTGCTTGTGGAAGGTGAAGGTCCTACTCCTTTGACAGTCACCTATCAACTGACTACCTCCACAGAATAACTGTGTTATCCCACTTCTTCAAGGATGGGCAGCCACTATAGGGAGCATCTGGATGAGATGTGCTTTGGGGAGCCCAGGTAGAATTAAACTTTATTATATTGATAAGGCTAGACAAGAAAACAATGGCACTTCTGATGAGTAATTTACACCTATATGAAGAAATGTAACTGTGAAGGTCAAGAGACCTGAACAGATTGCCTTTTAAACAGCTGAAACTTGGGGCATAGTCTTTGACCTTGCGATTTTGAGATTCAACTTTCTCAGTTCCACTTCAGAACTTCGCTGTCTCTTCTTGGATCAAAAGAATTCTCTGCAGATTTATTAGGAAAACAGCAGGAAAGAAAAGACTGAACACTAACAAACTTGTCTGTACTAAGACAAATGACTGCAGTCCAAGGCATCTGATGCCAGCTTCGTCCTCAGAACAAGAAGTGGCCTCTCAGTCTCTGCAGCAAGTCATTCTGCAAGTATTGCCACAGCTCCCATGCACTCTAGACTTGGAGGACTACTGTACCATCAGACATCTTTCTTGACAAGTACAAAGCACAATTTTCTCTGAGAACTGACTCCAATGGTCACAATCAGTATGATATCTATCAAGGAACAGCAGAAAGCCTCTCAAGAAAAAGGAAAGTACCCAACAGGACACAGCTCAGGGAGAGAGAACACTGTGCAGCACCAGAAACTTTCAACTTGGCTGGTTACAGAAGGAAATCAATGCTGCTGCATGTGTGTCACAGTGCAGGATATCAAAAACTCTAATAAAATCCTCTTCTCCAATACTGAGCAAGATGGAGAAAGGTACACCAACAATATATAAGCACATATGTATTACTGATAACCAGAACACCACAAACGTACAACCCAAACACAAAGAAGCTTTGATAATAATGTTCTACTTATTTTGGTGTGGGTTTTATACATAGACAAAGAAGTACCAAGCACTTTGAATTTCTGTCTTGTCTTCCTATAAATTTTAGATCCTGCAGAAGTTTGTTCATTTCTAGTACTTACCTGGCAATATTATCACAGATTCCATGACCTCCATATTTTGCAGGCTCTACTGGTGCTCCAGCCTTTCTGACCATAATTTTAAGGGTCAATCGTTTACCCTTCATACCAGCAGCTTCAAGTCTACGCTGGATTTCTTCTGAGAGGCTCAGAAGGAAAGCTTCTGCTTCCTTAGGCTGAAGGGGAAAAACAACATGTTTAGATAATTACTAGTTTTCAAATACTGAAAGTAAAATCATTAAGGGTTAATACAATCCAGATTGTGTAAACTGAAAAGAGCAAGCTGACTGACAAGCAATTGTCTCATTTAACTTCAAGTGGTTTGTTTCCACTTTAGGTGACTTAATTTAGGCGAGATGGTAGATTCCTGTGCTAATGCTGAAAGAAGTCTTTAAAAAATGGATTTAGAAACCCCAACATAGAACTGGAAGTCTAAGCACAAAACCTAGAAGATGAAGAGCATAGGACTTAAAATCTTTTTCACCATGAAAAAAGTCAAGCAGTGGAACATGTTGCTCAGGGAAGTTTGCAGTCTTTGTTCTTTGAGATTTCCAATGCCGGACTGGATAAAGCGCTGAGGAGCTGGTCTGATTTGTTAGCTTTCCCTGCTTTGAGCAAAGGTCTGGACTACACAACACCATCAGGTCTCTTCAAACTCCTTTTTTCTCCTATCGTTTCTATAAATACTCAAGATCTCAAAAAAGTGCTGAGTTACTTTTTAAATACAATTTTGTTAATAACACTCCCCCCCAAACAAAAAGTCTAACAAAACTGTTGTACGGGAGCAGCCGGTGATAGTTTCACGCACTGGCATCTTTGAATAATCAGCATTTAAATGAAAGAGAATGCTAGGTGCTGACAAACCTACTGCAGTTCTCTTTTTCTGTACCAGACTTGCATAACGAATGCAGAATAGCCAGCTAATTTTGTGCAAGCTTCTTTTCAGTCCAATACTTTTGCAGTCTCTCCTCCCATTTTATCGTTTGGTCTCCTACTTCTTCATTTTCCTCATTTCTATTTCGTGGCTAAGATGGTGCTCTAACAGATCAAAGTGTAAGTGAAAATAATCAGAATATGAGAAGATTCTTCTACAGCTGAAAGAAGTCACTGCAAAAAAAGAAGCAAGTTTAATTTACCTGCGTAAACCTTATCCCATAGTTGATTTCTGCTGAAACAGATTTTCTTTCTTTTTCTGTACGAACAGGTCGGTCATCCAAACCACGACAAAATCTGTAGAGCATTTGTCCTGTCTTTGGACCAAATTCTTTTTGTAGTTTTGACATTGAAGCACACTGCAGATCTCCACAGGTTTTAATTCCCAAAGAAGCCAGCTTGGATTCCATTGTCCTGCCAACTCCTAACAACAAAGCAGTTAGTTCTGTTAACCTTACACAATTCAAAGCCAGTTAGGTTCCAATTACATAAATTTTTTATTTTTAAACCCATATTAAGTCATATCAAATTAACAAATGAATATACATAAAATAAATTCTGCTCCATAAAACATGCTTTGAATGGAAACTTTTGCTGTCGTCACTGGTGTATCTTTAATCTGCTTCATGTGTTTAGTTTAAGATGCCACACTACAGCATGTTTGGCTTTTTTTAAGGTAAAATATGAATGAATCCTGCTTGGAAATTGTCTTGAGGTATTGCCTGTTACAGATTATATTGCTCTGAATCCCCTCCAACAACTCAGTCCAAACTGAGTGTCCAACATGTAATATGTTTTCCTCTCATGTACAAGTGATCTAATCTAAATGAAAACCAACAAATATTTTGACCATTGTTACACAGCTTTCTAGGTAGAAAAATAATATATCAGGTAGAAGTGATAGCATACCTGTATCACTTGTGCTTTGAATTACCAAGCACTGGAAATTGTAGGTATCCATGGCAACGGCACATATGTAAGTGTGATAAACTGAAGTATATTTCTGGGTTTTGGAGAGGTAGCCTGTTACTTCCAGAAAATATTAATCCTATGAGTTCACACTACCAAAGTCAGCAAACATTAGAAATCTTAGGTAATCAGATTCTATTCATGATAATCTGTTTCTCTGTCGAGGGGGTACTATTAATACAAACACTAAAATGTTTTTATTATGAAGATGCAAATGAATTCTGAAAACTTTAAAATGTTAAAGTCAAAGCACAGTACTATTGAGTAATATTCTGGAGGAAAAATATCTCCTGCAAGTAATGCCCAAGAGAAATTACAGCACAACTGCACTGCAAATTGTGTTTGGCCACTAAGGGTTACATAACAAGAATTTCTGGCAAACCTGCACCTGTCTGTGGATGCTATTTCTACCACTCTTCTATTTCAATGCCTATGTCTGCCTGTTTTTTACTGCCCTTGCCTCCTTTGTTTTTCATCTTCAACAGACAGAGAGACTATTTTTTACATTTAACACTAAATATTTGTGTATACAGGCAGGCTGACATCAGCTGATCACTAAAAGCACAAATGAGTGCTTACTCAGCACTTCTTGCACCATGCCTGTGTCACATTATACTTTGTATGTGTACTGAGTAACAATATAAAGTTATGTGCCAGGAAATGCTTTATGTTACAAAGATTTTAAGTATTCTCCTAGAACAATAAAAAATATAATAAAGCCTGTTTTCATACAGGTGGACGCCACATGTCTTTACTGTCTATCAAATTTTGGATCATAAACATGGAATAGCAGCTAATCCTGTTTGATCTAGAAAGCATGTTTAATATCAAAAAACTGGTTTAATATCAGGAGGCAAAATGCCCTCTAAAAGACAGGAGTACCTGGAAGACTGGTAACAAGTTGCCCTCTGATAAAATCATCCACCTCTTCAGGTTTTAAGTGATACTGTCCATCTGGTTTTGCTTTACGAGTTGCCATTCTGGCCAGCAGAATATTGGAACCTGTAAAAACAACAAATTAAAGCATGTCTGTGGTAATTTTTGACAATCCTCAAGTAGAACGCCACAGTTTAACACTCAAGGAAAAAATGCAGAAAGTACAGTCAAATTCTTCAACTACTACCAAGAATTTAATGAAATATATTGATATATCTTTGCAGTGTCTACTTTCAAATTACCATCCAGCCCTTTTTGCTGTAACAGAAGTGAAACTGTAGTGCTAACTGCAACTGCAAAGTTAATAAGGGAAGAACTCTTAGAGTGATGAATTTCAGCTTGTCGCACAAGTGGATTTCACACACTTATATACAGTCAGTACAGGTATGTACAGATGTTCAACTCTACCATGAATTAGGAACAAAAAGAAAGGAGAACGAGCCAAAAAGAAACAAATCAAGGAAGTCTTTTCAGATGTGTGATTTCATATACAATATCTACTACAAATAACACAAATCTTTGCTCTCAATACCTTCTAAGAACTATGCAAAATCATGGCACCCTGTAAAGTCCTACTGCTATCTCCATTAAGGAACACAATCTGCACTCCTTTTTCTATTTACTGGAAAAAATACAGTAGCATTTCATAAAAATGAATGCAAGAGTGGAATTTCAGGATAGTGTTCAGATAAAGGAGAAGTGATAGCTGGATGGGCCACTGACTTAAGAGCTGGACTTGATGATCCTTGTGGGTCCCTTCCAACTCAGAATATCCTGTGATCTTTGATATAGAAATTTTATACATTTTTGCTTAAAGCTTTCCAGTTATGAAAATTTTCTTGCATTTTTATTCACACTAATTTAATGTAAATGGCAATAAATTCCACAAATACTTAGGAGTTTTAGCAAACTCACACAGCTTTGAGAGATTAACAAAAGCAGCCACTGCTTGTAAACAGAAATGAAGTTACTTACCCATCCCAACAGAAGCTGTGCATTTAGTTTGGTCTTTGATTTCAGTGCGGATAGCGTTTGCAAACTCATCAGGAGTCAGTCTGGTCTCTGTGAGGATGTCAGTGATATCTACTAGTGCTTCATCACAACTGACTGCTTCGATGTTATGAGTATAGCTATCAACACAAAGTAAAGGAGGTGAAACACCAGCAACAGCTCACCATCTGTTAAAACAAATATGTAGCAAATAAAGTCTGCCTTTTGTGGAGGCATTTCCCTGCCTATTTTGTATCACACATCACTTAAGATATTAAAAATGCTAAGCCAGCAAATTACAGCAATGTTACTAATGTAAGACGAATTTCAACATGCACCTTGATTTTAAAGGAACAGCTGGAGAAGGAGCTGAATACTTATTTTTCATTGACAGTAACAAATTTCCAGTTTTACTTTAAGTGTATTTTAAACCAGAAAGTAGTTTCTAATAGATGTTACTCTAACAACCCATTCTTAAATTATTCAAAAAACATCTCTTGGAAGGATCTCCTTTCTGAGCAGGGATTTGCTTCTCACTATGTAAATCAGTAAAAAATTTAACAGTGACTCATTTGGAAATTAGATGTTATTGTTTACAGGATTTGGTTTCAGGATAAAAGAATGTTCAGAAGTATGGTGCTCAAAGTAACAAAAGTACTACAAAGGAAGACCTCATACAAGAATAGCTTCACTGAAGCTGAAGAGTGGGAGACAAAGATACAAAATGAATAACAGCATTCAGTAGTGGCAAAGAAAATATGCTTGATAACCTTACCATGAAGATCATGCAAACAAGGAGCACATTACCTTGCTAGTATTTTATATACTGTCTGTGCAACTTCTTTGTATGCATCAAAGTCATATGAAACTGCTTGAAGATTTGGACACAACTTTTTTGCTTGGCCAAAAAACATTCCATTCTTTATGCCAACTTGTCTAAAATTAAATAATAAAATAAATCCCAAGTAAACACAGTGCAAATTTTTCACAAATTAATAGAGAGTACTTTTAATTTAATTATTTGTCTTTTCCCACAAAAATGAGAATAGGAATTCAGTCAACAGGTAGAAATTTAATAGGTTAAAAAAATAACTGCAAATAGAGTATCTGAATTAGCTATGTATTATTAAGCCATGGAGTATGAGAAATCTGCCTTTAGGAAAATGCTAAAGGCAAAGATTCCACAAAGCATACTTGCTATCTTATGTTTCAAATTAAAACCACACATATACTACAGTGACTAAGGTAGCAAGATCCTATATTCCAAGGTGCAAGCTTACATAATTAGGCTCCTGTTAATAAAAAAGTCTTTCTGAGATACAAATAGTAGCCTGCCTATCCTAGCAAGCCTAAGAAAGCTTCCAATGAAGAAATAATTTCTGGAGTATTATTGCCATCAGGGAAAACCCCCTGTATTTTGAACACTATGCTTATATTTATAAAAGCTGTTTCTTTTTTTAAACCTTTGTAAGTCAGGTCATTAGAGATGGTAAGCAAAATCTCTGCAAAAAATGGTTTTAATAGTCACACTTCCTGTTTGAAATAAAACCTTCATAATGTGTCATTAACTCTACAACATACTGCAACACTGATACAAAGACATGAGGATAACATGAAATCAACAGTATCACAGTGAAAGGCACAAGGTTTTTCTTCACAAACTTTATTTCAAGTTACATGTAAGTTGGGTTGAGAGCTACTGAGCAGCATCTACCAAGCAGCAGCATCCACAGGGAAGAGCTTCTGTTAAATTCTAACAACCTATATAATTACAACTTTTGAACAGAAACTTCTTCTCTAGATAAATTTAAAGAAACTAATAACCACTATTTCTGGACATCTTATGCCTATCTGTATGGGATTTTCAAGCAAACTACTGGGTAACTTCTACCTACCTGGCTTCATAACTACAAGAAGCTATTTCAGCCATGGACAGAACAGTGAGATCAAAGTCGGCTCCATTCACATGTGTGGAATCTGAATGCTCCCAGACTGATGAGTCCAACTGATCAGGTACTTTAATTTCTGCTTAAAAAAACCAAAAGTTTTTTATGTTATTCTTCCTAAGAGTTCAACAGAATGAATGCAAATAAAATAAAAATTATGGATTTTATTTCATACAATTTCTATACTGTTATCTTTTGACAAAGAGGTTCTTAATACTATATATATTGATTCATATCATGGTCCAGAAAAAACCCCAGACCCCTTCCCCAGTAATGTCTCCTTGGATAGGTCTGTACATACTACTGAGAACAGTATTAATAGAAAACTGGTGTTTCTATTTCCCCCAAAATTACTAGACAGCAGCTTGTTGGTGACTACATATACCATACTGTAAAATAAGAATGATCTAAGCTTTACTGACCATAAAATTGATCAAACACACGTGGCTAACTGATACAACCACATCCTGCCAACAAATACAAGTCACTAAAAATTATTTAACAACTGCTTGACTACATAAGAAGACACTTAACTATGTTCCCTTTTACAAAATGCACCTCCAATATCAGAACATTGAAATTTCATATAGAATACAAATCCACTTCATATCATACTTAAAATTATTTTTCTAATAGTCTAGATACCACAAAGTGATTTTTAAGAAATGAAAACCAGAAGGCCAATTAGTTTAAATAAAAAAACACTAGCTAGTAACTTATATTTTCTTTAACATTCTTATGGAGATATTAACTGAAAAAACTTCTGGTTTTACTCACTAATAATTCTCTTATTAGGGTATGTCAATTTGTTTCAAATATCACCACAAACTTATCTTGGATCAAAATGATACAATTATAAATACTGCAATCTCAGACTTAAAATGAGACAGACCTTCCCTAATTCGATAAAACTCTCCTACATATTCTTACATAAATTTTAAACAATCCTCCAGGCCCACTGGGTATTAGGTACCATGAATTCCATGACACTGAATAATGGAAACAAGCAAAAAATTTTCTAGTTCTATTTGGGTTTTCACAGCATGTAAACCTTGAAATACTTGCTATACTATAAATATGGATCAGCTTGGAAAAAATTGGTAGATGCAAAACTACTATGCCTGCCCAAACTCCCATCAGAATCAAAACAACGAGATATCATATAGATAAAAGCTTCTATTTATTTACAATGAAATCCACTATGCAGTTCTTTTTCACTACTGTAGTCTATTTAATACCACACACCTTTGTGACATAATAAATGGGAGTTTACTGCAGAGTGCCACAATGCCTAACTACATTCCACAGGACTAACAACTTACACACCGACAGTCTGACTGGAAGGAAACCTGGTGCTGTGTGCACATATGAGTAGCTATCAAACCAAAGAAAGTGGAGTAATGAGTGAGTGGAGATACCAGGGGTAGAGCCTAACTCATGCGGAAAACTGCTTTTAATCAGAATTTCTGCTGAATTTGTGCACTTTTAAATTTCTCAAATATTTTAATTTATGATGAGCTCAATAAGTTACCTAAGATGTCTGCAATTGAAAATTAGAGCAAAATTATGCCCCAAATAAAGATAAGAATGACAAGAACAACTTCTTTAGTCCATGCCTTCCTGTGCCCTGGCCTGAGATGATGCTGTCATCTTGTCTATCTTCACTGGATTCGTCGACTTTCTCCACATCGCAGCAGAGCAGATCCCCCCATGAGCTGATGGAGTCACTTCATGTGAAATTCAGGGCAATGCAGAACACATTGTCCTCAATGGAAGGCAAGGTAGAGAACCTCTCATCAAAAGCTGGGAAACTAGACAGGCACATGGTGAATGTGGAGCAACGGATGGAGAAATCAGAGGCCAGGACCCAAGTCTGTGAAAAAGAAATCGCTGAGAATAAATCTGTGACTAATATGATGGTTAAAATCTGCTGCTCTTTAGAATGAAAAGGGAGATTCTAGGGTTGAGGGAAGAAGTCGCTGGAAAACATTCACATCTTGGGCATCCTGGCCATGGAAGAGACCCCAAACTATGAATCCTGATTAACATACGTTAATCTTTTATCTTTAGGACATGAATGTTAAAGATGGCATGTATGCAGAGAAGTAATTTCTACCAGAAAGCCTATCTCCAATTTGGAGATTTAGGGTGAGAATGGTATCAAGTTTTTAAATTTAAAAGTTACGCATTTTTAGATGCATTAATACAAGAAAAAGAAAGTACTTCATAAAAGACTGAAGATTCTATTGACACTAGATATTTGTCTGGCAGCGCAGATCAAAGTCAGGAACCAGTATCACTAAAGAAGTAATAAAAAAAAAAAAGAAGTCGCTGAAGCAGCAGAATTCAGTATTTAGGATTCATAAGGGTTTGGGGTTTTGTGTTCAGGGGTTTTTTTGGTTGTATTTTTGCTGGGGTTTTTTTTGTGAGGGGGTGAGGTGCTCTGTTTCTCTGTTTTTGGTTGGCCCGGAGTTTGGAATCTTTTTTCAAATAAGCAAGATCTGGAGAAGGCAATATCAGAGAACAGCCTGGAAAAAGTATGAAGCACCAAAAACTGAAGTAGGTTCCATATTGAAGCATGGATGTAAAAACCTGCTCATGTTCTAAGCTCCTCCCAACTACCTTTCTATTTCATTCATATAACACGTCCCCATTGTGTCTGTTTAACAGTCTAATTTACCATTCCGTATTTTTGACATTTTAGAAAAAGCATTTTCGCATGTAATGCTTGTGCCTACTGCACTGTATTTCCCTCTGGCATGGCACAATTAAACACATGTTGTCAAGTGTGTCACTTTCTAAGATACCGCGATGTCTGAGAAGCCTAATCAGCAATTCCACCTCTACATCCAAGACCATAACTAACTGTAACTTCTTTACCCCAAAAGGAAGACAAACCATGTACTTATGAGAAAACACCAAGCAGAAACAACAGGTTTGGGGTTTTTTAATTGGTAAAATGATTGTACATGGAGGCAAAATAAACAGAGACTCAAAAATATTATGAACTGCAGCTAATGAAACAGAGGCTATAAAAAGAGTGTTTGGGAAAAAAATCCTCTCACCAAAACAATAGGCTGCACAATCAGCCTAAGTGTCAAGAAAGAAAGAGCTAGCTGCCTGCCTCTGTGCAAGTCAGTTGAGACTGGATGCTGAAGTTAAAGAAATGAATGTGTGATATCCAGAAAAAGCTGTCACAGTAAGAAACTGAGCTTGTTACTCAAGGTTGAAAGCTGCTGTACACTTAAGCAATAAATACAGCAGAAGAGATACTACTGAATTTGTGAATCAAAGGAATATGCTAGGTATCAGCTAATTCAACCATTTAACTCTCCAAACCACTCAGTTGTATAAAGCCACACCCTTATCCAGTTCAAGGCCCTAATAAAAGTTAACAAGTCACTGTATGAACTGAACCACAATAAATACTTCACATACACAAGCTTCACTACAGAAAATCCAACTCCATAAAGACCACAGCTATCTTTGTTTGGAGCATACTGAAAAGTCCTTAAAAGTTTAAAGGCCAGTGGGTTCCACAAACATATATTCTACCTCAGTTTTGAAGTGTTCTTAAACTACAGCAAAAAAGACAAATGAAATGGCATCAGTTCCAGCAATCCCTTGCTTCTAAATATCTTCAAAAACCCCCAAGGACCTGTCAATTTCCAAAGTACTAACCTTTCATAAACAACCAAGGAAGAACATCCTGTCTTTTGCCCCATCTTCTCTCACCAATATAAAACACTGAGGTGTAACCCTTATAACAACAGTACTTAGTACCACAAGTTTGGTAAAAACAGCATATACAAATGGGCAAAGGAGAAACTCAACTTCCAAGTCTAAACCAAACTTAAATAGCAGCTACCCCTTGTATATGCACTTTTTACCAACTTTGTGGTAAGAACTATGCTTCCAGATGATTAAATAGACTGTTACTGGCCACTTAAGTTGCCAATGTTTAACAATATACTTTCTCACACTAAATAAAGTTCAGGCAGTATAATAAAACCTATTAACAAAACTTTGGTTTATATTAGTACACTACTACTTGAGGACACAGAAAGTCACAAATTTCTGAATTATTGCAGGCAAGTATGGATTTCTCAAACTACAACAGACGATCTGCTTTTAAGAAAACAAAGTATTGAACGAACAGAACTCATGAAAATTGCACAGACTTTCCAGAGACCTAAACAGCTCTATGGACCACCCAAATTAACTCATTGTACACAGATATTCTACATACACACCTCAAAAGTCAACTTCAAACAGTCAGTTGCTCACTGGCCATGTGCTGTTGTTACCACTTTCATAGTAAAAAAACCCTGTAGCAGACTTCTAAAATTTACTTTGCACCTTCTTCTCAATACTCAACTTTCTGAGAAAAAAAGTGATCCTGGAACAACCTGTATTTATTTTTAACTTTAAAGAACTACTTAACATTCTATCTTACACTCAACCTCAAGAAAGTGAGTAAAACCTAAAATTATTTTAAAATAATTTACCCATACTGAGCAAAGAAGAAGCCACTATGGCCTGCTATTACTGAGGCCACAGAGCACCGTGTGGCCTATTTCTTTTCTGAAATCTCCCACTTGAAATAAATAAATTTACCAATGGTATACTTTATGAATAATTTTGAAGAAAAAGTCTTCTATAACAACAGTTAAAACATACATACAGACAGACTTATCTGTACCTGCTTTGCCATTCAATAGCTTTCTCTGGTAATATTGCTGTTCAAGCTGGGGATTTGCACCAGGGCGCAGCAGTGCCTTTCCTGTACCTCTGTTACTAGTAACAGCTACTGGCTTTCCTGTGGAGAAAAAAATGTATAAACTTAGAGGTCAATAATAATAATAGCTTCCATTTTAATAACAGCACGATTAGAATAAGATAGAAGGATTTTTAATTTGCTCTTTATAGTTTCCTTCAAGTTTAGATGCTCTCAAGGCACGAAAGAAGGAACAGCTATGAAAGGGCCTTGGAATTGTGACAATGAATCTGTCTTAACTGCAGTCACAGGTAAAGAAGAAAAGTTTTTCAAGAGTGAAAACACAGTCATTACTAGCGTGTCTTTAACAACAAATATAAATGGAAGTTGAAATGAAATGTCATCAATGACCTAACGATTCACTAGTTTAAAATACAGCAAACACTGGACTGATTTTAAATACTTCAACGTGTTTATTAGCTTAAGTAAATCAGAAAAATATACACATGCCAAAACACTTAGTTCCACTTAGTTTAACTGTGCAAACCAAAATTTTTAGTAAACTTTTGACTTTTCTGTAGTATCAACACCTCCATGGTGCTTCCAAAGGAAGCGAATTTATGCACTGAAAGTTCTGGTAAACTTCTGTGGAACAGAAAAGGTATTTGCAGAAAAGTCCTACATTCTTTATGTTCCAGTAACAGAATTTAAACTTGGCAGGAAATCAAGTTTTAAAGAACCAAACATAGCAGGAGAACCTTTGATACAGCTGCTCCTGTCTTTGGACAGAAGAGAGCAATGGAACCACATACACAGCTTACTCTTTTCCCAACTTCTGTGACAGCTGGGAGTGTAAGATAGTCACCACTGCAACAAGTCTTCAGACTTGTGCACCCCAAAGTTCAGTGTTTGCACAGAACTAGGATCTCCACTTCTGAATGGTACACTTGTAGAAAACAAACCCACCAAAGTTCGCTAAGCTACTCCACTAACTCTCCTATGTCCTAAGGATGATGACCCAACTCAGACTTCTAAATGCCAACTGAATTGTTCCTGAATCCTCCAGGTCTTACAACATCTCGTGTAAGAGCTCAGAGAGGAAAGGAAAGGATAAGCAAATTTCTCTTGAAAAATATGCATCAGGCAGAGACAATTAATTCTCAAGCTTGACCGTTCTACTCTTCTAAATAAACAAAGCTTCTTAAACTACTTCAGAAGATTATCAGGATATCTTATTTTCTTTTATTTTCATTTCTCTTTTAATAGACAGTGCCCAAACCCCATTTTTAGTATAACTGAAATTTGATTTCCAATTTCTAATATGGTGGTTTAAAATCTGAATAAGTTTATGTACAATGCCACAGAGAATAGTTACTACAGATTTTACTTCTCCCTTCTTACTTTAGATACTGACAGGAGATAGCAAGGAGAATTCCAGTTCTCTCTTCCACTTGCTTTTGGATTGTGAGAAAATAAACAGGAATATGAATGGTGCATGGTCTAACGACTGAAGATGCAAGAAAAAAGATTAATACGCCAAATTAATTTTCTAATTGTGCAAGTGTGTTTAAAGGCTTAACTGAGTAAACTGTAACACACAGACTAAAATACTGACCTTTGAGATCTGGTCTATTTCGGATAGCCACAGACACAAAGAAGCAATCCATATCCACGTGCATTATACAGCTCTGTGGCTTGGCTGAGCTCGCAACAGACACATTACCTAGTATGAAGATACACCAATAGAAAACTTGAACCCTAATTTATACACTTTGGTACTACTCACAGTAGTCATCAAGGTCTATTATCAAGTTTTTACCACCTCTAAACCATAAATATTTTTGTTTCCTCTCACCAAGATTTCTCTGAGAAAGGTAAACATAAGCAGTAGACAAACAGCCTAAACAATGAATTAACTTGATAGTTTCTGTTTTTTTATTTTCTTATAATTAACATCTTCTACCCTAACAAGTTCCCCGAATCCAAGGAGATTAATGCATGTTGTTGGCATTGGATCTTAATTTCGCTACTTTAACACTTAATCAGGAAGAGAACTTTATTCCTTTTTGTTCAATCAGAAGACTGCTTCAAAAGATAAAAAGTCTAAGTTTAGCTGCACTACAAGCTATCATTATTCATCATGAAACACACCACAAATAGTTTTGAAAGTCCCATGCAACTGGATTTTGTCATTGCTGTACTTAGACGCATGCAAATTCAGCGAAGATGAGCAAGGTAACTCCTCACTGAAAAATGTACATGCCTAAAACACTAGAAATGCTTTCTACAAGTTCAATGTCTATGTTGCTGACCTACCAAAGGTGGCAATATCTAACAAAAAAAATTAACTTGAACAATGCATGAAGTGTAACAGTGAAAAAATATTTCAGTACATCAAGTGAACTGTTCCACTTAACATCTGAGATAATTACTGAGTTATCAGAAAAATATCCTCTTGGTTTTAATCATTTACATTTTGAACTCATTCTTTGAAAAACAAGGACTGTCTTATAATGGGCATATTAACAAATCAAGTGATCAAATTAAGGAGCTGCTACCTGTCAACTGAATCACAGGCATTAACTATGTGAACACTCTAGGCCAAATCAAAGACAAAATAAAAATATATTAGCTTATACCACATTTTGATTTAAAAAAATACACATTAAGTAGTTCACAAACTAACACGTTTGATAACTGGGGCGTCCTAACACAAACACAGAATCAGTAAATTTATTATCTAACAATTTTTTTGATGTGGCAATTTCTCAAGAGTATTTTCATATGATTACAAGTGAATAATTTTACAGCACAAGAGTCAGAATCTCTTTAATCATACGGAGCTAACCTTTTAATAAGACTGTAAACAAGAGATTCTAAAGATGCAAAATATTTTATCTGTAACACTTTGATTCTAATGAATTCTACATTTTTTTCACTTTGGCCCTTGGAGCAATGACATAAAATATTTCTCTTCAAGCCAGGTTCCAAAGTCTCTTAGGACACTACTACCCACTTTAACAGACCCAGAGCTATATAAATCTCTTACTAACAAAAACAATTTAGATTTTAACTCACGTCCAAATGTTACTCATCTTTTAAATTCTCATGCTGAACAGTAAGGATTTTTTCTTCTCTTTTTTTCCCCTGCAGATTTTCACACAGCAACTACAGATTTGTGTATTGAGATATACATAGTATTTTTCTCCCTTAGCAATCCATATATCTTGGTAAAGTCAGAAATACTATTTCTACAAGGAAGAATTGAATATAGACCAGAGTATCACATTAAGTAACATTTTAAGTTAAAAAAAACCCAAACAAAGGCAAAAGCAGTTGCATCCTTTACTGTTTACTGCACCAAAGTCATCAAGTTTTTCCAGATAGTCTGACTATAATATGAATATTCAATACTAAACTATGTAGTCTCATTTGGACATTTAATGTACGAAGATATAAGGCATCTTCTTAACATAAACCTTCTTAAACAAGTATCTACCTGTGTCAGTTTTAAGTGCAGACCTGCCTGTTTTCCATTTTTTAAATTTTTCCCTTCCTGGAAAGACACCGCTGTTTTTTCTCTGCAGGCTGTTGACAAACTCTGTCAATTCACACTTCCACGTTGATATATGATGCAGTCTTGAACGCGAATAAAAGTCAGAAATAAAATTACAATCTGAAGGTTTGGACACAGATAAGGAAGCTGCCTTGCTAGGAGCAGGTACAGAAGTGCTTTTTGTGCTTGAAGGCCCCTGAACAGTTGAGTGGTGAGCACCATTTATTTTAGCATTACTGTGCAAAAATGAAGATGAGGATGAGTTACTCATAGTCCTGTGTGGACTCCACGAGAAGTCTGTATTTTTGTTGCTTTGCTGCAACTGCTGCATTGTGCAGTCTCTAAAGTCAACCATGCCTTTGTCAGTCTTCCCCTCCTCCTGCACAGGGCCTGGAGACAACCTGCTTGCAACACCGTTGCCAGAGGGCACCAAGCAATCCTGTGTCTTTAAGGCACTGGTAGAAGTGTGTGTGTGTCCATTAAAAAGGGCAGCGCTGTCTTTATGAGACTGAATCCCGTTTTGTTTCCGTATGGGAACTATCTCCTCCAGCTCTGTAAATCCAAAATCGTCGCTTTCTTCTTCCTCTTCTTCATTCCAGCTGCTTATTCCATTGGGTGTGATTTCATTTTCCATTTCATAACTTTTAATATGATTTCTGAAACAGATACAATAATTAAATACCATCGCTTTTATAAATAAAGGCACATTTACATGTAATTTCAAGCCTTTTCCTCCTGACTGTTCTCAATATATACTTCAGTTAAATTCCCAAGACAATTATCTCAAATTCTGAGCCACATCCTCTCAATAGCACAAAATATAAAGCCATACCCAAAATTTTAGATTTCATGTATTATTAACTGGCAGTTTACATGGGAGTGACCATGCTCACATTAGAAAAGCTATTTCCAAGGCCTTTAATCTGGCAGGCAGTCTCCAACTGAATTACAATATTTGTTAACAGAACTGCACTGCCACGCATAGCATGAATGTTGTAGGAATATGCAAACCATCAGGAGTTGTCCTTTTATCAAGAGATGTGATTTTCTTTAACTAGTTATAAACAAACAAGAAAAGAGAAAGTATACGCCAAGAATTATTATTTTTTTGAAATTATTTTAGATTAATGTTAGACTAATTTTATTTTTTCTTAATGAAAAAAATCTGTTTAAGCTTCAAAAATCAAATGTACACTTAGCTTTGATAAAAACCACAAACAAACTACTTTTCAGCTTTTAAGCATATAAACCAAAGTATTCTTCCACAAGAGCACCAACACAAAGACAAAGCTTTCATTCAAAAAAATAACTCTGGAAATGAAAATCGAAGTCTTCAAGAGTTCTACACACTCTTGATCTGCTGGGAAAAACCCAACAGACCCAATCATCACTCCCAACTCCCAAAGCTAGCAATTTAAGTACACAAAAAAAGGCAAGAAAAAATTAGCTATTCACTATGCTACTGAAACCAGAAAGCCAATTAAGCGTGACAATTTGGTTAAGATTATCAAAACATAAATTACAATAAACGTAGTATTTCTGAAGAGTTGTGTAGCTGAAAATTGTATATTCAGTGGTAGATACTTAGTGGATAGGCAGGTTTTTAAAGTCATGTTTTTCAGACTCCACTGATATTTTGGGAAGTCCAAATGTACTTCTCATTTAAAAAATCTTTAATAACGCAAGAGTAAGAGGTGATGGTTATTGTACCACTCATTATTTAAAATACGGGTATGAAACACTGCTTAAGATATTAATTTGGTGAGACTGATTCTATTTTCCTAAATGTAGACAAATCCCACTCATGTGGTGAAGTCTCCTCAGTATTATGCATGACTGGATTGTAAAAAAATCAGCGGACTGCGGAGGAACTCAGATTGCCAGTACAAATCAGAAAGTACAGTGTCTTGCACAGCATCCTTGGCCATGCTTGAGCAGCAGTGTTGAACCAGATGACATCCAGATATCGTTTCCAACCTAAAAAAATTCTATAATGTTATTATTCTTGCCTATAAAGAACAAATGTGTAATTTAAAGATGCAGGAATCTTCTTATTAAAAAAAAAAAATCTATAAAAGAGTTCAAGTGGAATGTTTCTTTCCAAATTCCAATTCCTCTGCCAGTTAAAAAGTTTCTCTGGTACTTTCTCTTCAAGTCTCCTCTCAAGGTCTTAGGTCTCTTAGGATACTTTTTTTATATTGTAATTTAATCCATCTTCTCTCACAAGCGTGACTTAAACCTTGGTGTTAGCATACATAATGTATGCTGTGACTTTTTTTTTTTAAGAGACTAAAGAAAGATTAACAACTAGTATGCATTTATATTCATTCTTAGGCACCTTTAGCACAAGTAGTCACCAGCTTTTTATTTTTGAAATAAAGACCTTCTTCTCAGTGTCACCAATCTGAATCCTTTAATGCATGCCTGTTGCTTCCACACAGATATATTACATCCTAGGACTTCTAGGCCATACTATCAAGCAAACTGTGGTCCAAAGACTAGAGACAAGGCTTGGAGTCAAGGTAACTGAGCTCTTTCCTCAACTCTTTATACAGTTATACCTTTTAAATTTCAGCACCTCAGAGCTTGCCTCTTACAAAGCTGAAATGAGCTTTAAAAATGCTATTTACAAATGCAAACTCTTTATGGGTAAACGATGAGCATCTGCATTACAAAATTGGAAACACTTACACCCTGTTGAGATCTTTAGCTATATTGCTTGGACCTGGCATGGCATCTTCAGGTTTGCATATGCTGTTAAAGTTGAGACCTTTCTGAACACTTGACTGCTTGGTGTAAAGCTGATAGGGAATGTGCGAAAGGAGACGCCCAGCTTTAATGCTGAAAAAAAAAAAAAAAAAAACAGGTTACTGTTTCAGAAAATTTTTAAAAATCCTAACCTCTATGCTAAAAAAAACCAACCCTTATATGTACTTGTAATGCCTTCCACAACCCCTTTCTCACTCTCAACTGGATTGAACTGAAAAGTAATTCGAGATGTGGTGACTGGTGCAACTGAAGGTATTTGCTAAGATGTGCTGGTCAGTTGTCTACATCCATTTCTCTTTACAACTAATACACACAAACCCCAAATGCTTAGTTTAAACAAAATGGTCAAAAACCCCTTGGTTAGTGGTCCAGGTTACTCTACCTGAACAATGCTGACTGAGCTGTTTAACATGGAACAAACTAGGGTAGAATCTGAAAGAGGTCAGCTAGGATGTGGCTCACTGTTAAAAATTAACTACTTTTTCCATTCCACAAGGCTAATTACCTCTTCTTGTAAAAAAATCACTGAGGCAAGCTAAACAGAAGAGTAATTTCCAAACAGACCTTCCATGAATATCTACAGCAATCATTCCAGTTATTCCTACTGTGTTCCAGTCTATCTCCCTCTTCTTTTTCTTCTTCCACTGAAACTGCAATTGTACTTGAGTAACCACTAAATTCCTTAGGGAAGCCATACACTTGAAAGTGAAATAGTCTCAAAAATACACCACAGGATGATTTACTCTTTCCACCCCAACACCTGTTGCTGGCAGCAGAGATAACAGCCTTCCAAGCCTATGCTTCACCTCTCCTTTGTATACAATTCTTCATATTGAACACTGGCTCAGAGATGCTGGGACTTCTTCCAGCAGAGGAACCTCTCTCATATCAAAGCAGATTAGTATTAGCATTTACTTTTGAAGACAGAACTGGAGACAAGATTTTAAAAATAATTTAGATCAGTGTTTTTCTGTTCTTCAGCACCTGTATGCTTTCTCTTGCTCAAATCTGTACTACTGTCAAGGGAGCTGGACAGTAGAACAAAAGCCCTTGGGAGCTTTCTGGCTGCAATTAGAGAGAATATAGTAGGAGATCACATTTCCCAATTAGATAAATTAAAACTAGTTAAGCATATACATACACCTGGTAAGGTTTCTATGGAAATGGGATAGCAAAACAGCCCCAAAATATATCAATTAAATACTGTTTGATATGTGAATATGTATCAATTCATAAGGAACATAATTTGCATTAAACATTGCCAAACAGAGTTAAAAAGACATCTGAGAGTGTGCACAAAGTGGTAATGCAGCATGTGAGTTTAACAATCTCTATTTCACAATTTGACTGTTTCTCAAAAGACCATATGAACATAGGTACAGAACTACGTTGGTAATATTTCAGAGTAATTGCTACAATTTCAAGATAATTAAACAAACCCACATTTAAGAACTTGTTCACGACATCAAGGTTTTACCTACTGGAGTAGCTGCATTACAAGATCAACAAACAGTTGGTTTTTTCCAAACTGCATTAAGATGCAGCAATAGGAATCCTAGTTTAGATGCATCATTTAACATCTTTACCCATTTCACCTTTCCTGTGTCACAGAATTCATAACCACTAAAAAAAATTAGGTTGGGAAGGACCTCTGGAGGTCTCTAGTCCAAACACCGATCCAAGCGTTATCTTTAGTTATATCAGGTCGCCCAGAACTAAAAATCCACCCAAATTTTGAGTACCTCTGAAGGCAGAATTTTTCCACAAACCTCTCTAGGCACCTGTTTCACTGCTTATTCTCTTTTAACTGTGAAAAATTCTTTCTTATAGTTGAACTTTTCTTTGCTGAAACTTGTGACTATTGCCTCTTATCCTCCTGCTGTACATCTTGAAGTAAAACCTGGCTCCATGCCCTCTGTCACCTCCATACAGGTAACGAAAGACAACAATTAGACCCATCCTAGTCTTCTTTCCAAGCAGAACAGAACCAGTTCCTCAGTCTTCCTCAGTCTCTTGTTATATATCACATGCTTGTATTGGTGGTACTCCTCTGAACTGAACACTGTAGTTGTCAGTACTTCTCTTACTGAAAAGCCCAAAATCTGACACACAACTCCAGATTTAACTTCAGAAGTCTTGAAGTTGGAAGAACAACTTGCCTTGATCTGGACTGTGGTCTTGCTAATGCAACCAGTATGCTGTTAGCCTTTATCTCCACATGGGCACAACTGCTGCTTCATGGTTAGTGTAAGACTTGAGGGTCCTGGTGGATTACAGGGGTATGTCCCAGCCATTGAGTCCCTAGCCTGTCTGGTTGCATGGAACTAATTCTGTCTTGTGTTCAGGACTCTACATTTTGCTTTGTTGAATTTCATCAAGTTTCTGCCATCCCATTCCTACAGTCTGTTGATGCTCTCCAAAGGGCAGCCCTGCTCTCCAGTATATCAACTGTTACCTTCTAAATAATCTACAAACTTCCTGAAGCTACTTTCCACTCACTGTATCACCAATGTCCAAGTTGTTAGTGAAGACATTAAAAAGCATCTGTCCCAGTATGAACCCTTCAGGAATGCCCCTTGTGGCTATTTGCCAGTTTGACTCTGAACTGCTGACCACTATGGTGACCAAGGCAGCTGGGCCTGTACTTGCATTGCCCAGCCAGCAGCCCACTACAGAATTCATATCTCCCTGTTTGTCTTCAATAATGCAACAGGGGACTGCGTCAAAAGCGCTACTGTAGTCACAGCAAATGATACGTACTCCCCTCTTTTGCATTTGAAATCCTCGTCAGAAAACTAGGTGTCATACCAGAATAATATTTTTTTAAATGATTTTAAACTACTTTTTTCATATTTGTATTAGATTAGTACAGTTCTTTAGGAACTAAATTTGAAAATCAAAATAAGGAATCCACAAATACTGTACCTCATGTTAGTTACCCTCAGTCTCTGAAAAGTGATTATAAATGTCAAAGAATGTTAAAAGAATATTCAAATTTGAAAGTCAAGCTGTCAGATCACCTGAATTTGGCCTTCACTACACAACCACCTTTCCACACTACATAATGGTGTGGTGTATTTTTCAAATGAAGGAATATTGACTTAGGAAGGAGGCCTGGCTGTAATCCTTTTCATTTGTTACAAACATGAAGAGGTAGCAAAAACACACAGTAAAGGGCACACAGAAAGAATGATTTTGTCGCTACAGCAACAACACTATTAATCTGCAACACTGGATTTTGCAACTACTGTTACAGAAGATCTCTATGGGATGCTAATTAAACCAAAATTCTAGAGCTACTTCCATTTAACAACAGGTTTGTAAGAGTCTGACTTTAGGCCATAGTTCAGAATATGCAAAGCTTTTAATGCAGCAACAGAGTTCTACACAGGCCTTACTATCCTTGTGCAAGTAACTGTAGAATCTTATATAGTTTCCATGGCATATTCCAAATTATGAACATTTTTTGTGTTTTACCTTAATGGCCTTTAGGGTTTTTTTTCTCAAGAAAATGAAACTAAATAATAGCCATTGTAATGGTGCTATGTTACATTCATTAATCCTTGGAAAGCAGACAGATGCTATAGTGATAAGCACCAATTGAAGACAGGAATTAATTATTCATTTCATTACCAGCAAAGAATTCAAGTCACATGCAATAAGTAAGGAATGGGAGACAAAAAGGAAAAGCCAAGTCACTGTATTAGCAGTCTGCAACGTGAACTCAATCTTTTCTGTGCACAGAATGTGGCAGGTGCCAAAGTGAAAAAAGATAGCATGTGATCATATAACTGAGGACTGAATCACAATACATACACATAAGAAACAAATCAAAGCTTCACAGACAAACTGATGCCTCAAGTTTCTTCATTTTGCAACCTTGGGGGACAAGACCACAGATCTAACAACACTGTTTTACCAGCAGTTTGTGACAGCAACATTTTAGGGTAGATTCCTAACTGAACTGAAAAAATTGCAAACCCATCATATTGCCTCAAGAGAACTGCAGAAGGGCTTTTTACAGGAGTGTATAGTACCAGGAGAAGGGGGAATAGCTTGAAGCTGACAGAGGTTAGGTTTTGATCAGGTATTATAAAGAAAGTCTTTACTGTGGGGATGGTGAGGCACTGGAACAGACTGCACAGAGAGGCTGTGGATGCCCCATCCCTGAATGGATGGGGTTTGAACAACCCCATCCAAGGTAAAGTGAAAGGTGACCTAGTCCATGGCAAGGAGGTTGGAATTAAATGATCTTTAAGGTGTCTTCCAATTCCATGAAACTGGAAACTTGATATCTACTACACTGATTTTCACCAACTGATCTACTGAGAACGTAATTTGGTATTCTATATACAGAGAAGGATTATTTAATCACTGAGTACTCTTTAATACTATTGAGAAGAAGGGAAAAAAAAAAGAAGTGGTTGTGAAATTAGCTTCTATTCTTATATGAACCGTGTTCTGTTGAGACAGTGAATTCTCCCATTTCCTTGTGCTCAAACTCATGTTTCTGTCTATACTTGGTTCTTCTGACTTACTCTACAGTATCATCTTCCAGAACCAGGATGAAGAACCTGAACACATGACATCAGAACACAAATTTTAAGAGACTTCACATATTAGGTTCTATCAAGTCTCTATTTAATGTATACAAATTGATCATTCTAACCTGATCAAAATCATAGCAAGCTCTAATATAAATGTTTAGATGGATTAGTTCCAATTTTATGAAAACACTTTTCAATTGACATTCTTCTTTATATACAGATGATGTGAAACTTACGCAGTACACAAGACAGGTGATTTAAAACAAACACACAGTAGTTATTTAACATCCTGAAATGAAGTCTGGTCAACTGGTTAGATATTAAATGGAATGAACAGGATAATGTCCAGTTTCCTAATATGCTTGAGACCTTCTGAATTTTCTTGGTGAAGTTTCTTACGGAATAATCCCTAAGAAGCAAATCTTCAATGTAACAGTGGTATTTCTACTCAGCTCTTCTATGACTTACTTATTTGAAGCTAAACCTTAATCTCAAAATGCAATCTTTACTTTTTTTTCTTGCCAGATTTTTCTTGTTTCTTTTTTTTTTTTTTTCCCCCAACAGGGAGAAATCTCCAAATCCAGTAGACCTAAACTTACCTTTCCACGATCCACTCTGGCCGAACTACTTTTTCTCCTTTCAATTCTTTTATTTTGGCATTTGGAAGATTGGTGGCAATAATGTGAGTTGTTTTTGATCTGGAATAGTACACATGGTATTGGCCTCCATGTAACATCATCAGCCGTCTCAATTCATCAGCTGAGGGATCTATAAAATTAAAACCAGAAATATCCTGTTTAGTGTCAGCAAATACAGTGAGAAAAATAACTTTAATTGATAAATATGATGCCATGGTCAGAAAGAGTGCAAACCATTGTTTTACTCTGGAAAAAAATTTACAAGTTCTTCAAAGAGCAAATCAGAAAAACATTTTGCAAGAAAATTTTAAAAGTGTTATAGGTAATTCGTATTACAGTATGTGTTATAAAATAATTCATGTTAGTTGGTAAAATAAATCATGTCCACTTTAAGAAACACAAGCCTCAGTCCCCTGCGCCACAGCTGTCACAAAAAAACCTCAAACCTCAATTTACAATTTAATGGGAACAGCCCCACTGAAGATGAGTCCTTTCAAAAAACTTTCGAGGAAACACCCAAGCCAGGAGCGCGATAAGCACCACCCATCAAGATATCCAGAGTTGTCAGAAAAATACTCAACATCTCAATGCCAGGTTCCTGGAACCCAGGATATCCCTTCACCGAGGTTCATCCCTTCCCCGAAATTGTTTTTGTCCAGCCCAATGCAGAGAAAAGCAACTGTAGGAATATGCAGAACAATGAAAAGAAAACCTCTGCCCCAGCATTGTCTTCCTGATTGTGGCTATCAAGGACCGCCTTGCGGTGTCAAAATAAAAGTTACTTATTTTGAACCTAATTAATTCGGCTCGATCTGATTTTTATACCTATAACAAAATGCAGAAAATTGTGTTTGTGAAAACACTGATTCAAAACGCAAACATTCTACTTGCTATAGAGGAGCCTCCCAAAATATGTATGGCAGAAGGCAGGAAAAATTCTCAAGCAGATGCAGTGTTAAACTATGTCAAAAAATGCTTTACATCAACATAATACAAAATTAGTTTATCTTTTCACCAGAGTTCAAGAGAATAGTTTATACCCAAAAGCAAGAGAAAATAATCAATATCAAAAGGGTTTAGCAACAGCACAGAACTCCTACTACGTAATTTCTGATGTACTGAAGCAGTTAACTCACTCCTTCCTTACCAGGTTATTCTTGAGTTGTTACTGGGAACAAAGAATACCTTAAAAACCAACAAGTTTTCTGATCTCCTCAATCGTTTTAAAAAGAGTACTTATTTTGAAAGCAGAGGCTGGGGAAAAAAAAAAGTGTTAACTTTGGAAAATGTTTGCAGTGGTGTCAAACACGCACCAAGAGATTTGGGTCAACACTAACACAATGTTTGAATAGTGATTCCAGCACAAGATATTAAAAAAAAAAAAAAAAAGTTGAACAATGCAAGAATGAGGAAAAATTTTTTAAAGAATACAGTTACAATGCCTTTCTGTCAACTCTCAAAATATGTCTAACACTTCATTATTCCTCTAACTTTAAACTAAAAATAGCTCACACTTTCTCTAAGTGTTACCTTTCTTACTCCAGCCTTTTGGACAACCATCTTCTAGAGCTCTTTTTATGGACTAGCTGTTTGAAGAATACACAAATGCTGGATTTTCACTAGAGAAACTGCCTGCATTAAACAACTAATCCAGATGTATTAACAGTTTAACACATCCACCTTAACCTTTTTCAATCCGTTTGAGCCCTGTGCTTAAACCAGCACTAATCTATCTCACAGAAGCTCTATGCATTAGTTACATAATAATCACAACATTGCTGGCAAAGATCCCTGAAAAAGGCTTCTGGGGAGATTCCAAAATATTAAGCTGCTTCACAGAAATAAGGAGAAGTATGAACATAAAGCATGGTAGATTAAAAACCTTACTCCAGCTAACATGCACTAATCAGGTCATCACAGATGGTCCCTGCAATACATAAATGTCTCACCTCTTCTCTTGTTCCTCTTTCCACTATCAGTAGGTTCTGTCTCACACATTATGCCACTTTGAGCAAGAAAACTTCGACATATGCTCCCAAATGTGAATTTAAGGCATACAATCTAACCATCAGTAATTTGAAAAATTAAAAATTTAGTAAGTGTAGGAGGATGGAGGAAGTTAAAAGGCTTAATTTCAAATAATAAGATCATAGAAACATGGAAAGATCTACTCCTATTTCTACAAGTTATGTTACATAAATGATATAGTAAAGCAATATTTATATTCAGAATGTAAATCTGATTTTTTATTGAAAACCTTAATCACGAAAAATAACAGAATATACAAAACATATATAGTAATGGTCATGTATTTACTTAGCTGCAAATTCATATGTTTTACAGTTACCTCTACTCAGGATGGTAAACATGAGAACAACACAATACAGACCCTTAAAAAAAAAAAATGGCTCACCTGTAAAGCCATTGACGTAGATGGCGACTCCGCTGAAGATACTTGATGAATTTCCATCCCTCTGCTGTTGTATGACTGAATCTGACCGGAACTGATCCTCCAATTTCTTAACTTTTGCTGACATGTACCCACCCTAGTTTTTAAAATAAAACAAAACACAACTCATGATGCCAGTCTTATTTCCTAATATTTACACACAGAAACTGGTCAATTACAAGTCAGGAAAGGTAAGCAACATTCCTCCAAACCGAATTTGGTTGACACACAAAAGACATTCTTTTTTCAAATGAAAACCAGCACATGCTCCACCATAAACTCATATCTACAAGATAGCTGCATCTTGTTACCAACATGGCAGGATTTATTTCATACTCCTTAATACTTTTCTTGGAGGACAAGATTCTTGTATATATAAATTCTTATAGAATAAAAAGAAAGAAGAAGAAAAAATGGGATGATGCAAATTTGGGTGCTAAATTGGTGGCTCACTGCCTAACAAAAAAATGTCATTCCATGTATTTTCAGTTATTAAATATACAAGAGACAGTAGTATTCTAAATATTTATGTAAATTAGGCACCTCAGTTATTGTTTGTCCAGCTACAGAATGTGGTGGAGACAACCATAAATAATTTTCAAATTACTTAGTTTATTTTTCAAATGGTGATTAAAGCCATTCAAGGGTCTGCATTTATCAATAATGAAATTTAATAATTATTGTGAACACAGACTTCAAAACCTGGAAATCAAAAAATTTATTTCAAACTTAATTATACGTTTTCAAGTAAAGCAAAAGGGTTTAATTTATGGGGTCCTTTTAGCATGTATAACAAAACTGTAACCCCTTTTTAACCACAGTGCCATTTATCTCTTCAAAAAAAAGCCACTAGGTTGTGAACTTACCCATATTCCCCATCCATCGCCATCGGCAGCTCGTTTCCGCCATCCACCCCGCCTCATACTGAAGCTTCTGCAGAGCAAGAACAAGGCTCCATCAATTACATGTTCACCACTATCATCAGTGGCCTTTCAGTGGTGGCACTACAGGCCATTTATAGATTATCACAAAGATTCGATTTTTTTTCAATCAACTTCACTGAAGTATTTGAGTTTCACAGCCACTCTAGCAATGCAAAATCACATAGAAATCTGATTCCTCAGTTTTGTAGTAATGCATACTGTGGTTCCCTGCTACAGATCAAAAATCACACATGAACATTTTGCTTTATTCACCCTGAACGTAAAAAACTCCTTACAATGTTCACTGTCCATTACAAATTATGTAAACTCTTTCTGTTCAGGATACATCTCCTATTAAAAAAGGGAATAATAAAAGGTTCTTAAATACAACTGCTAACATCCATGCAAAATATTGTCCTGGTCATGATCAATCTTTTATTTCCTATTTGATACCATGGACATGGTGTAATGCAGGCAACCACCTCCTGATATCAGAGACTGGAATAATTTCACCAATGGATTTACAGCTGATTATAAAAAAATCCAAGCATTTGTTGCTGTAATGCAATACACCACATCAAAGCAAAAAACCAAAAGTGATCTTATGGTCAAAGAAAAGCCAGCTGTTTTAAGTGACCTAGTATGATCTGTAATTAGGTTTGTGATTTGATTCTTTGGGGCTTTTTGTTTGCATTGCTTAATAAATTAAAAAAAAAAAACAAAACAAACCCCACCAGCCAAATTGCAGTTTTCCTTTATGCAAGACACTTATCCCTGGACCACGAGCTGCACACAGCCATGTCCCCAGATGAGCTATTAGTTGGCTAGAACAGAACTCCTGGATAGAAAAAGCAATACTTGGACTGTGGCCAACTGTTCACTGCACCCAAGTGATTCATATTTACTATAGCACTTGTAACACTGATTTTAGAATATTGATGAATGATGTAGTAAGAGCACGAGTTCACTGCCTGCTATTACATCTCTTGCTTTCCAACCAAAATGTTCTCTAAATAAAACAACAAAATAGTCTTTTAGGTCTATCACCTCTTAGAGGATGAGGACAAGACTCTGAAACTAAAAAAGGTGACTGTCTTAAGTCTTCTATTTCATTAAATATTTAATTTATATTCCTTTATCTGCCCTAAAAACCATGTAAAACTACAGTAAATACACAGAAGGAAGTCAAGTGGTTTTTCTTCCATCCTTGCCTGCTTTTGAGTCTCTGGACTATCCACAGCATGGTCCAGCAACAAGAGCACAGAAGCTTCAGTCAGTTCCCCACTTACCAGAAAGCACATACAGTTGTGGATGGAGATGACAACCCATTCTGGTCATCTTCCTATCCAGGCCTTCTTTTTGGAGACTGCCTCATTTATTGTATTAAAATTCTATTTCTTCTGAACTTAGCTGGAAGTGAGTCTTAGCTTTTGTTTCTTAATTCCCTTTTGCCCTAGAGGACCAAGCAGGCATACTCTGATAACCAGTTAAACCACCTTGGATTGCAGGCAGGTTTGACTGCAAAATAAGACACAGCTGCAGCAGAAGTTTTCTTAAGTACTATCATTTTCATGGACTACTGCAAATATGCTAAATTAGGCAACCACAGAATTATAGTCAAAGCACATAGCAGGTATTTTGAAAAGGTAAGCATCTGTTTTATGTTTCAGGACCTCCACAAACACAGAAAGATCATGATGCACTTGGTTCTATGCTAACAGTTGCTTGTAACTTGATACACAACTGACATACACGTTATGAAGATCGATCACACGTCAAGGACATGAGCTCTACACTGACATCCAAAACAAAGCCACCCCTTCTCAGATTGCTGTATTTTCCCTCTAGGTACCTGCAGTTCTTACCCAGAGACCTATTTCCATGACATCAGGCCTTCTGAAACGAATTTTTAGTGGTTTGGATTGCATCTAATAGATACCACAGAACTCTTAAGGAGCCCTGAGGAAAACGAGAGGAGATGAGCTAGATGACCACACAAGATACAAAACTGACTTTTTTCCTGCAGAGGACAGTATATAGTGAAAATGGCTTGATGACTTCTTTCATATGGAAAATTTGTATTTTTCCATCAGCTGAAGTGAAATGTAATTCACATCTATCACTTCTGGCCAAGAAATTCTTGGAAAACCAGAAAAGTCTAAGTTCATGAAAAAAGAAAAGCCAATAACGAAAATGTAATCTAGTTTTTTTAGATACTACAGATATCAGTGTAATAGCTCATAAGAGACCAGAATTTTAACTAATGATTACTCTCTCTCTTAATAAAGAATAACAAAATCTTAAAGGGTGGCTACAAAAATGCCAGAGGCTCTCTCTTCATAAGGAGCCACGTGGAGAGCACAAAAGGCAACAGATACAAGCTGCACCAGGAAGTTTCATCTTGATGTAAGAAAAATGTTTTTTAGAGTGAGAGCAATTGATGACTGAAACTCAGGACCTGGCAGAGTCCTCATCTTTGGAGATTTTTCATATTACAGTTGGACAAGACACCAGATAACCTCAACATGGCTTCCCTACCCATGAAAGGTTGAGCTAGATACACTTCTGAGGTCACTTCCAATCTGGGCTCTTCTATGATTCTAAGACTATCAAACTTCATACAAACATAAACTCTTGCTCTGAAAAAAACCCAAAGACTGTACAAAATGCATACTCTAAATCACTACAACCCCAATCACTGAGAAGACAGGATTTGATAGGTCTTAACTCTGACCCCCATACAGCAACCTCCTGCTTTAACTAAAATATCTAATGCCTGATAAACTGAAGAACTGCCTTCATATGAGTGAGCTTTTCTGAAACCCTGAAACACATTTCATTTTTATTCAGGCCCCTGCAAGGTGAGGAAGAAAGACCTCTAGTCTGAAAGTGAAGCCAATTAAAATTGGAATCATGGTTACCTGCCTAGTTTGATTAAAATTAGGAATCAAACAGAACTACTTAGGTCAAGGTGCTAGAAACATGACGTATCAGCTGCTCAGTTTTCTTCCTAGAGCCTGCAAAACAAGAGAAACTAGGCTGTAATGCCTACTTTAAACATCTGATAGTGATTTTACCATTTCCTTAGTAGATGCAATTTTTTACTCAGTCCACTTAAGCCAGTCCACTTAAACTCTAAACACACAGGTTAGGAACATGGCACTTCCGTGATTACTAGATGCCTCTGGCTCAAATCTTCGGGGTCACTTATTTTCTTAACGCTGCTATGAAAACCTGGAAGACTAGTTTCTCCCTTTACAGTTCCAGGAACTGAACGATGAACCAGGGTTTCTGGACTACAGAGAAACCTCTATGCTAAAGACTTGTCCTTACAGTGTGAATTTTTCTTTGAAAATGAAGGTAACTTCTTACAGCTGCCTTGCCGAAACCTAAGGAACAAATGAGCACGAGAAATATCTTGCACAAGACATATTAAACCAGAGGAAAAGTTAAGCAAGATTTTAAACATGCTCACTGGTTCGAGAATTAAGAAGTGTAAGGATGGTATGATGCTCCCCCTCTTCATGATGAAGGGATGAGTAAGAGAAACCCTTAGTAAAGAACCTGTGAAGGTGGGAAGTAGATGAGGTGTGGATGGGTAGAAATCAAGATGGGAGACTTCAAACAGCCATCACAAACAAACCAATTTCAATTTCCAAGAGTTCATCTTTTTCGCAGTTCTTTCTTAAAGTACCTAACTTGTTTCAGAACAGTTTTTTCTGTTTGCACAAATTCACAGAGACCCAGCAAACTACCATAGTTACCAGTTTTTTGGTTCTTTCTAGAGTCTGAAGGACAAGCTACAAAGTGACCCTCTGCCAGAGAAAAGCTTTTTAAATAAAATTCAAATGCTCCTATTCTGAACCTGTGAACATAACGAAATCTTCTGCAATTTAGAAAAGGAACCCAAACAAACTCTGAAACTCCACAAAAGCCTGTAAAGATAGAAACAGTACTCCTAGGAATGCATTCCTGTTTTTCAGTGCAAAATACATAACTTTTCAAGCAAAAAAGTAAAGCTGAAACCCCAGCAGTCAAAATTAGCATAATTTGGCCCTCTATCTCCTTCTGTATCATACAGAAAAGGCAAAATCTTATCATTCAGCAAAACAAGGTTAGTTAATATTGAAGCTAAAAGAGAAATGAAGAGTTTTGATGCTTTGTACATCAGTAATGGGTGAGAAGTAGTCAACACAGCCAAAGAGATGTAACATCCCTTTGCACCTTGCTTCACAGGCCTAGCATTACACTTCCCAATCCACAACCGCTTAATGCTGTTACTTCAGACTGTTAATCAAAGCCCACAGATCAAGTAATGGAATGAAACGTTAAGTGTACATTCTATAAATTCTGTAAGCATGTCTGTGTGCATACAAGACTTACAGAGCAAGGAATGTAGATCTGAATGTTGATGCTAGTATTTGTTTTAGTCTCACCTATACTACACACTAAAGAAAGATATTTCTTTAAAATATTTTAAATTCAGGATGGTGTGATTGTAAGACAGTGGCTTTCCATTATCCTGGGCAGTTGGGATAACACAGCTAAGGGACCAACCCAGACCAAACCCACAGGTATTATGGGGAAGAATGGTTGGGAGCACAGAATACAGATCTCAATGACTCTGTAAGAAGTGAATATGGATTATCATGAGCTTTTTTAATTCCAGTGCAGTACTCATTCCTGCTTCTGTCATATGTTTCAGCAGTCTCTTTGCCAAGCATACATACAGTGCAGGGGTATTTTTGCTACCTCTTCCAGTAGCCAACTTGAATCTGGCAGAATATAAACTTTATGGCTCTGCCCTACAAGAAAGCATATGAACTGTTTCCAAAGACAAAATGAGGCTGCACTGTGACTCAACAAATAACCCTGCCAAAGTTGTGTCTAAATACATCACACAAGTAATGTTCCATCCAGATAATCCAATTTTAGGTAACTGAAAGCTGTATGGAAGTATAACATAGTGCAACAGCTAGTCTTCATTTCTGACCAGAGCAGACATGCTGTCATTGTCTTCTAATGCAAAAGAACTTGATTTATTTAGCATATTCACATGCCACATGCCTACAAAGAAGGTGTAACTCCAGTGGGAATACGGGTGTCTTGGGCCACTGCTAATGAGTATCAGAACCTTTTCCTTGAACTGAGGATTGAATCCATCCCAGCTCAGCAGGGCTTAGAAGCTTTTTCCATCAAGTGGGTATTTTGTGGCTTGTTTGAGTTTCATGCCTCTACATTCCAGCTCCCACATCAAACTCACAACTCTGCTTGGAACTAGTCTCCAAGCTCTTTGAGCACAGAACTATCTTACACACTGTTTATACATTTCTAAGCACAAGAGAGTCCTATTCCTGGCTGAGTCTTCTGGAAAAGAACTGCTGCTACAGGGTAGAAAACTGCCTTGTACACATATTGGGAAGTCCAGAATCCAGCAAAAAGAACTTTTACAAAAAAAGCCAAAAGCTTTTATAAAGATACTATATGCTTAAACACCTGTGATTTCAGACAATTCAGGGTTAGCACTACTATTCCGTATTAAAATTACTAATTAGTACATTGCAAAGCAACTGAATTTTATTCTAGGTGGGAAACAAAGTTTCAGGGTGAAGTTTTATAAGATGTTTGAGTCAACTTGTTGGCTGACTGCTGTGAAAAGGGATGACTCAGCTCTTCAGCCTCTGCTGGCCTAACAGGCTTTATTTATCCCTTCCTCCCAACCTCTACAGTACCTCCAAGCTCATATGACCCCTATGTTCACACTGGTGCTATGTGCAATTCAGCTCACTAAGTCAACAGAAAATTGACATAATTTTATGGTTTAGCTTTCCGCAAGTTTAGCAAGATGAAGCAACTTACAAAAGCATCAGATAAAGCCAAAGCAGACAGGCAAAAAAAGAGGAATGGATGGTATTTTAAAATTATCTTGGCAATTTCTAGAAACCAACTTTTGGGTCATGTGTATAACTAATGGCAGTGTAAATGCAGATACAGAGTTCCAGTGAGCTGGCTACCCTTCACTAAGGAATGCTGCTTGTGTTTTTTTCCCCTGCAGTGAACCAGAGGGATAGGCTTCCTTACCTTTTCCACAGGGTAAGGGCTTTAAAAAAAGTTACAATCAAACAGCTCCACAACTTATGCCAACTGCCCCCATAGGATAAAGCACCCCTAACTACAAGCACCTGATGTTACAGGGCCAACCACCAAGTTCTGTTTTGCAGTTCAATCTTTGATGATATTTTAAATCAAGAGAAATGAAATTAGCTGAAGGATGCTTGAAACAACACTATCCACAGAAACACCCAACACCACCTCTCCATGTCCTGTGAGCAAAGACGAGTGCAAATTAGGAAAGAAGAAACTTCAAAATCTTGAGCAATTTAAATATTAGAAAAAACAGTATGAAAAATTTAGAAATACCATTTGTCTAAAATATGACCATCCATAGCATTTGCTAGAGAGGCAAAATACCATACAACTCACATAAAACATGAAAATACCCCCAAGTCCTTCAGAATCAACTCCTCATGAGCAGATAACTTTTCTAAAATTATGTTCTGTGCATACTTTCATTTGAGCTTAGCAGCAAAGAAATGATAATCTGAAAACTTTCAGTTCAGTCAGTCCCCCAGAAAGAGAATTCTCTGCTAAACTAATCCAGTTTCCAAACTGACTATTTTTGCAACTCAAAATGGTCCTTATTTCAGATCAGTTTAGCTCACAGTCATGGACTAAATACTTTACACACAAGTAACACCAAGGAAATATAGACTTCTTTTGCTGGCTAAATATCACAGTAACAGAAAAAGCAGTTGTACAGCAGATAAGAGTTTATACCAGGGCTGTAAAAGACAGAAGTCTTTATATCTTTGCACAACTAATTTGGGAGTCTGGGACAGACAACTGGTTTAATTGTCACAATTTGAAGAGGCATGAGCATGAGGTCCAGAAACTGAGATCACTGTACAATCCATACCAGCGTTGAACAATCTGTTTTCCATGTATCATTTTTGCTTTTACACATCTCATTTGAGATGGTTAATTCTTTGAAAAATGGCAAGATAGATTTAACTTGAAATCAACTGTCAATTCCCCTCCAGAAATAACACTCAGTAGCAGCTCCAGTCCATTTAGAGCTTGTCACAAGCAGTGGTTTAACTTGGTTTTTTCTTCCGCTTACAGAAGACTGGCCTTCAGTTTCAACATTTCTGTATTTTTTGGTAAAGTCATGACCTTCCCAGCCCCTTCAGAATTTTTCAGTGATGACAGCTTTTCTTCACCAATGTTCACTGCTATATGAAAGCATGTAGCTCAATTCACTTTTTAGTTCAAATATCACTTCTTTCGCACAAGGGTCGTTAGTGCCACAATACAATGACAAGTTTCAGCAAACTTCATCAACTGGCTTCATCCTTTCTTTTCTGTGCTCAAATTCTTCTGGGGCTTCAACCCCAAGAGGACTTGGCACATTCATAATCTTTATGCCAGCTTCTAAGTGCCTAGAATCCAGAACAGAAACCATTAAGTAAAATCAGAATAAGAAGCATAGTTTGTGAAATTAGGACTCCAAATAGTAACACAGTGATGGGATTGTAAATCACCAAAAGGAAATGCTCTCTTGGACTTCAGTATCCAAAACAATAAACAAGAAGAGCTTATGAGCTGCATAATCTCCCTCCAATCCCCTCTGTTTAGCTATCTATAGTATTTGAGAAGAGAGAATTATGTCTCTTTTTTTTTTTTTTTGAAAATGAAGACTGGGATGTTAGTTTTCTACCTAATAAATCAACAGAACTTGTTTAGAAGGTTTTTGGTTTATGCACTCAGTATGACAACCCAGTCCCACAACTCCTGTCTCCCCCAAGCAGCCTGTGCTAAGGCATAGGCCAGGAAGTCAGTACATAGCATAAGTAAACCCATGATCCCCACTCCCAAATAATCAGAAGAGTTACTGCTGCTGAGTGATTTAGGACTTTCTAAGACTTTGAAGGCACAACTAAAACACTCTCATAAAGCTAAAGAAAAACTTAACAAGGCAGAAAAAGTGGGTAAGAGGAGGTGTAATTATTAAAAAATAACTGTAAAATTTTCGTGAGGTGATCAAAGCAAGGAATCTGTGGATGCTCTAAATTTATTAATATCAAATTCAGAGGAACTGTGCTAGTGAAAACCTGACATACACTACTTTCAGCTTCCCCAGACTTCAGCCCAGGAGATAGGTGAAATCCTTCAGAAGAGACTACGTCTTTTTGATTGAATTTAGATATTAAACTATACACATATGTATGGATATCTGTATGTATGTGCACACACAACAAACTGATCTTTGTTGCTGACCAACATGAGTGCTCACTTCCCAGACTGACCACTTTGGCAGCAGTGAATGGCACAGAAACAATCCCTGCTCTGGGATGTAAGCAGTGCTGTAACCGTGTAATGAGAGGGTACAGGCAGTTTAACAAGGCCAAGCACAAGGTGCTGCACCTGGGTGGGGCAACCCCTGGAATCAATACAGGCTGTGGGATGAGCAGATGGAGACCACCCTGAAGGACTTGGTGCTGGTGGGTGAAAGGCTGGACATGACTTGGCAAAGTTTACTCACAGCCCAGAAAGTCAAAGGTGGCCAGCAGGGTGAGGGAGGGGATTCTGCCCCTTTGCTCTGCTCTGCTCTGTGAGACCCCACCTGCAGTGCTGCATCAGCTCTGGGGTCCCAGGCTGGAAGGAAGGACACAGGCCTGCTGGAACAAGTCCAGATGAGAGGCACCAAGATGATCAGAGGGATGGAGCACCTCTGCTATGAGAAAAGGCTGAGAGAATTGGGATTATTCAGCCTGGAGAAGAGAAGGCTTCAGGATGATCTAATTGTGGCCTGCCAAGTTGTGAAGGGAGAACACAAGAAAAAGGGAGAGAAACTATTTACAAGAGCATGTAGCAACAGAATCAGAGGGAATGGCTTCAAACTGAGAGTAGGTGGAGATCAGGTATTAGGAAGAAATTCTCTCCTGTGATGGTGGCCAGACACAGGAACAGGTTGCCCACAGAAGCTGTGGGTGCCCCATCCCTGGCACTCTTCAAGACCAGGCTGGATGGAGCTCTAAGCAACCTGGCCTAGTGGAAGGTGTCCCAGCCTATGACAATGGAGCTGGAAGTAGATGACTTTTAAGGCTCTTTGCAACCCTGACTTTTCCATGACAATTCTAGGATAACATTGGGGTTTTTTTTAGAAGACATGCCCAAGGCAGTTGTGCTTTATGGTCAACCCAGTGTAATCACTGAGCAAGTGTTGATCCTGCCAGGCTCTTCAGTGAAAACAGGAGAGAAGGCACCCGCTTCGCAAATGGCAGATAAGGTAAGACACTAAGGAGGACTCTTTACTCACGTATGGGCAGCAAAACTCTAAGAACTCAAGAACTTTATCAGCAAAACTATTGATAATCACAGATTCAGTATTGAAATAGGTAGGTTTTCAATTCATAGCAGCTTTTGAATGACATTACTTAATTTCAACTGACATTGCACAGTCAAGTTCCCAAACGCTTTTCTGACATTGCCTTTGAAACTCTCAAAGCTGCAAAATCTTTTTTGAAGTAAAATCTTCACAACATAAGGCTGCTATGCTTAGCCTTGAAGTTTCAAGTTTCTACTCAAGTTTCTACATCTTTCTTTAGTCCAAGTATATTACTTTTTTTCATCAACTCAGACCAACAAGACTAGGAAGAATCAGGTGAAAGTAGCAAGTGGAGAGATCAAAAGATATGGAAATATTTTTTCATCTACAGACTAGTTTATTTGAAGATTATCTGACATTGGTTACCAAGGATGCTAAAAGTCCCTATCTGTTGAATAGATAAATGGAATAAAAACATACTCTATTTTTTTTAAGGTAACAATCTACAGCAGCTCAGAATACAAAGGCAAAGTATTTTGCTGAGTTTGTTTATTATTAACAAAACAAACTTCTGATCTGACCCAACAAATTATCAAGTTTCCTCCTAGATTCAGAGAAAAATAAGAAGAGCAGCAAAAATGCTCTAATTTTTCAAGATCCTTTAATTTAAACTCAAATCTGAATTATATTCTTGGCCTGTTCTAGTTCTAAGTTGGTATTTTAAGCATCTCTGACATAAAACCAGCAATGTTACACTGCTGCTTAGTGGAGACAGATAAATACAAAATGGCTACAGAGTAAAAATGGCCTATCCCAAGCAAATGCTAGACTTGTAAAACTTGGGTGAAAAATCAATATAGAAGTAACAGGAAGGGGCAACACTTAAAACTTCAAATCAGCCAGAAATTACAGTAAAAAGTCATTACAACCTTACCTCTCCTCTACTATTAGTTTATTAAGAAGATTCTTTGAACTGCTTACCGAGTAATGCAATTACAGCATGAAAATCAAGGTAACTGTGACTGAAAAGACAGTATTAGAGCCGAGTGCTCTAATGCCTCCTGAAAACAACAAGCAGACTCAGAAATAAGGAAGAGTATCCTTTCAATATAGATCATTATTTTAGTTCTTTACTTCAACTGAGAGTTGCATTCAATTTCACAGAATGGTAAAATACACTCATCCTACTTGGGAAACTGCACTAATCATTTACCTTATATGCCATGGGGTCAGGGGCTTTCCTGTTTGTAAGAATTAATAGCAATTCCATTACTTCTTTTAAAAAGCCAGAGCTCCTAGGTTTCCAAAACTACCTAAGCAGAGTACAACCATTTATTCAAGATGCTAACTCATCGTGCCCTGAACAAACACCTGATCTGAGTCAGCTCAAAGAAGTGAAGTCATAAATACAGTGGACAAACTTTATTTTACTTTGGATATTCACTGACAACTAGAAGCTGACAAAACATACCATCAGCAGTCCCCAGGATTCTGCCAAAACACACCACATACCTCACCCTGCCAGAAGACTGCCAGTGTCTATGTTACTACAGAAAAACCTTAGAGTAGCTCTTGACCCTACTCTGTGCAGCTTCCACATTGCTTTCCCGTTCTGGCATTCAAACCAATCCACCTGCATTTGCAAGAATGGCTCTGCAAGGTACCTGAGCAGTGTCAAGCAGTGTCTGCTCCTAAGAGAAACCACCTTTCTCTTTTCCAGGGTTATTTACTTTCATCAATCAAGACACTGACTGAAGAGATGTGCACTGACTGAGGCAAACCAAATAAGGAGGTCACAACCAAGAACTCCATTACACTTGGACTTGGGTAAAGGATTTAAAGATAGCTGGGAATGGAAAGCAAAACCAACAGAAGAGTACCACAGCATGGCTAAGCTTTACTTCTACAAGTAACTGAATTTCAAGTCACCAGCTTCAGCACTACCAAACAGGCAGAATACCAACTGGGAAACCTGAAACTTTGAAATAGGAAAAGAGTTGCTTTATCCCAAAGCTAACACTGAAATGTAGGGACCACAGTCTGCCTAGGCATTTAAAGCAAGGAATATGGAATGCACAATCCTTGCTATGGGTACACCAAACTAAAAGTATCTCCTAGGGGCATTTCATGGTCACAGATTCCTTAGCTACTATAACAGCAGTCCTTAAGTCCATTTTGAAATAAAAGCCACAGGAATGAAGTTATCATTACAGCCCAGAATTCAGGGCCATTCTGCACACTCACCTCTCTTCTGTTGAACACTGAGAGAGAAGCCTTGTCTAATTCTGACTTCTATCTTTTCTAATTCTGACTTCTATCTTATGAGCACCAGATATTCCACATGAAATACAGAGTGAAGGGATCACAGACACGGCAGGCCCTCTTCCCTAAAACCATTTGTGTGTCCAATTAAAATGCTGCCTGGCTTCCACAGCAGAGCAAAAAGCTGCTCTTGGGGCAGAGCACTACAAAACCTATCTGTGAGACAAAGACACTCCCACAAGTATACATGTCTAAGAACTCCTCATCATTTTTTGCACCCACTTAAGATTTGCTCTCTTACTTCTAACTGTTTTTGTAACTCCATGGCCACTCTCATTTCTATTTGTTTCCAATTTTTTCCACATATTGCTATGCTTAGGTAAACACAGGGCACTATCGCCAAATTAATCTACATTGTATTCTTGAAGAAGGGTTTCAACACTTGGATATTTAGCTCCCTTGTTATATATACACCGGGCAAACCTCCTAAGAGCTGACAGAGATCTCAGTGATAATAATATACCCCTTTAATTAAACGAGAAAAATGTTGAATTAAAAAACCCCATTCTCTATGAAATAAACAATATAGCTAACAAATTAAATGGGGAAAGCACATGGCAGGGTCAGACAAGTTATTTTTTTTTTTCTGCTTGTCCTGGGTTATGAAAAAAAAAAAGTCTGTGTAATCATATTATTCTTTTTCTACCTACTCAAAACCAGATTTAATTCTTATTATTTTATTAATCTCTCTAGTAAATGAAAGAGATGGTAGAAAGATTGACAATTTGCCGTAAAAATTCTTTCAAGAAGTCATGTGGGTCCAGGGATCAGAAACAACTAATGAGAATTGGCACTCTGTTACAACACACTATCACTGCACCAGAACAGGCTGTACCAGCATGTATATACTATTCAGAAAGATGAACTGGTCACAGGTTTGAAGGGGCCATTACTAAATAATGTACTGAAAAAAAACACATATTGTGCACAGAAAAAAAAATGTACAACCGCTTTACCATTGAGGCTTGAAATATACTAATGAATTTTTCCTGTTAGTGCTTTGCTTTTAAAACAATCTTTGTTCATGTAGTTAAACACCAGTGAGTCACAAGGTAGGTGTCGGCACTGTGCCTCTACTAACACTGTCCTACCAGTGACCTCCAGTGTGACAGCTTGGGATTATTTACTAACAGGGATTTGGTACATTATCCAGCAGAAGAAATGGACTGAATGAAACACCAGCATGGTGGAAACGGGTAATAACTGCATGCTTGAGGCAAGATGGCAAGGAATTTATCAGAGATTTGGACTTCTGTCTGATCTTGGATTTCATTTGTGTTAAATGTCATAAACCTTAGTAAGACAGGACTATTCCAGAAACAAATTTTAGCTGTAACTTCTTGCAACTAATGGTTATTAGGTGACTGTTCATATCAGTTCTATTTGAGGCAACGATTGCATCTAAATGAATAAAGAATTTAGATCATAAAATTACAGTGCCCTGTAATTTTGTGGTTTTGTTTCTTTGGATTATGGTGTCAAATATGAGGTAGGACCTGGGTTTTAGATCAAGATGCATAACAAACATCAACTCATCTTTTCATTAAGACAGTTATTAACACAAGCGGAGTACTGACATTCTGAAGACTGTGATGTTAACTTTAAAGCATCAGAAATAATGGAATATTACAGCACACAACACACAGACTTTCAACCAAAAAAAAAAAAACCAACAACAAAAAAAAACCAATAAAACCCCAAAATGTGCTGGTGGTACGATGTTCCTCTTTCTTCTTAAGGTTAACATGCCGTTACAGCGCATTTCCCATCAGAGGCTTTTAGCTCAGTAGCACAGGTCAAGTCAATGGCAACTGTACAGCAAAACAGCATCAAAACCAGACGGGGAGGGGGTCAAGATGTGAGCATATCCGTCCCTCAGTGTTGGTAGGCACGGGCTTACTCATCAAGCGCGGGTCCTCCCTCTTCCCCCCTTCAGCACACCGGCTGTACCAGCACTATTGCTCAGCAAATACAACTTGTGACAAACACCACGGGAAACCGCAGACAAGAGACACGCCGCTACAGCGCGGGGAGCGTTCCAGAGGGCACGGCCGCGCCAGGGCTCGGGCTTCCCCTCTCCTCCCCCTCCAACCTATTTCCCCGCAGTGACCCCTCGGCGCCGGCAGAAAGCCGCGGCACAGCCTCGCTCGCCCCGGCTCTGCCCGGGGGACCCGCGTTGCGTCTGCGGCGCAGGCCCCGCGTGACGGGTACAGACGGACAGACCAGACGGACAGACGGGCACCCGCACAGGTGCGGGGAGGGGCGGCTGGCCCGGACACGCGCACGCCTCGCGGGCGCGCGCGGGGCTCCGTCCCGTGTCCCCCCGGCGCCCTCCCGCGCGCGGGCAGCCCAGGGCCCCGCGCGCCGGTTACATAACGCCGCGCGCCGTTCCCCTT
>VXBQ01003851.1:11468-31723 GCA_013400175.1 Phainopepla nitens
AATGGCGTTTTGCTAAGCTGAGTTCAGGAATTCCTGCTGCCAGCCCTTGGGCACGTGCACGTGTCACTTCAGCCGGGCACAGATGTGCAGGGGAGGTTTTCCCACATTCCCACATGGGCCTGGGCTCCCGGCCCTGTCACTGGATCTCTGCAGAGCTGCAGCGCTGACCCTTCACCAGTGACCTGCTGGAGCCTCCCCCACGGATTGAGCTTTCTTGCTTTTCCTTTTCAGTGTCACATTTTGCTTTTCCAGGTTATTTTTATCCCTGGCCTTGCCAGAGTCGTGGGTGGCTTTGTGTCTGCATCTTCCCTGCTTCAGTCCTGCACTTTCTTAAGCTTCTCTTGGCCCGTGTCCCTTTATTTATCCTCCTGCACTGATAGATGATTTTCTAGAAGGAGATACCTCCCTTTTCTTCCACTCAGAAACATCTGCAATAAATTAAACCTTCCTTGTTGTGTTTGAGCCTGGTCTAACTTTACAACCTTTTCCTGACCATCCCTGTCGTGAGCTCAGTGGAGTTCCTGGTTCCTGGTGTCCCACTTAAACCCAGCTGAGGATCTCATGATCAAGGACACTTTTGTAGCTTTCCCCCATTTTTATGGTGCCCTCCTAACTGTGACATTCCCCAAACGTTTCTAGCACAGCTTTGTGCTGTGCCAAGAGCTCTTTTCTTCCTGCACGGCTCATAAATTTGTTTCTTTTCATGTTTCCCCCTGCAAGTTTGAAGGCTGAGCTCAGGGTGAGCTCACCTCCTCCTCCTCCTGCTGCTCTATTGCCCAACACCGCGTGTGGGCAGGGCCGCTGCTGGGGTCGAGTTGCTGAAATCAGATCTTACACACACACGTAGCTTTTGTGCTCCTTCAGTCTTCACGACTGGAATCCAGCTCTGTGTGTTCCTATTCCCCTTTTTTTTAGTTTTGTTTTCAACATTTGTCACTTCTGAGCGAAGGGTTTGGCGTTCGCCGAGCTGCGAATGGAAACGACTCCGAGCTCGTCCTCAGCAGCCTCCACAGCTTCTGTCTTTTGAAAGAGTAGGAATCCAACAATAATTAACCAATTTTAACTGAGCTGCACCCAATTTGAGACTACTTCCCTGTCCTGATCTGAGCTTCGTGCTGAGAAGTCCCATGAGGATGAGTCACGTCCAGCCCTGTGCCAGATGTTTGGGAGCACCAGGACAGTCCTGCAGCCTTTTCCAGGCCTTAACTGGGAGCCCATCTCTTCCCAGCTTCCCCCTGTGCACACCTTTCCTGCCCAGCCCTCCCCACACAATATTTTTGATGTCAGACACCTCGAGTTGCCAACAGAATTTTCAAAACTGAAGCAGCAGGAGCTTTCCAGGGGCGTTTCCTCTTTTTTGGCAGCGTTTGGGTCGGGGCAGACTCGAGCTCCCGGCAGGGATTAGCGGTGGAGAAAAGCAGAAGCTCCAACTTTCAAATCTAAACAACGTGTAAGAAAAATTACAGCGATTGCAGGGGGTGGGGGAGGAAGCTTTGCAAACTGAAGGATTTCGGCTTTATCTGTGTGCGTGTCCCTCACAGGAATGTTCAGCTTGTGGCTGTTTGCTGGTTGTTAAAGGAGCTGTGCTGGGCCCCCACTGCTGCTCTGCTCTCCAAAATAAAATGGAAAAACACATTCTTTCTTCAGAGGAAAAGATGAGAAAATGGAGAAGCAGATCCCAGCTCCATCTTTAGCTGCCACACAGTGTCAGAGAACACTTTAATCTATTTCTGTTCAAAGCATAACAATCCCTGCTGGAGCCCTATTTTGAATTCTCACTGATGTTCTCACCTCTTTTAACACTGGGCAAAAACCTCTGCAGTTTAATTGCAGCCTTAAAGTTCAGACAAATATTTATAGCCTCGAAAGATGAATGGCTGCTTCCAAACACTCTCCTTGCTGTGTTTGCCACTCCTTAAGTGGGTTTGTGCTTTTGGAAGCTGCCTGAGAAATTTCTGAGGGAGGCACAGCCAGGACAATCTGTTCTCTGCTTGCTTTGCAGGAGCCAAGCACTAAACGGGTCCGGCCTTTAGCACGAGTCACCTCCCTGGCAAACCTGATCTCTCCTGTCAGAAATGGGGCAGTTCGACGCTTTGGGCAGACAATCCAGGTAAAAAGAGAGAAAAAACTGGAGATTTGGGCAAGGGCTTGGTTGGATGGGGTAAAACAGGCACCCCAGGTGTCTCGTGGAGCTCTCTTTGACCTTTCTTGGGCCTTGGGGATGAGAAGTGCTTCCTCAGGCGTGCACAGGTATAAAGTGTAAAGTAAATAAATTCAACTGCTTCAGATAAAGAGCTGATAAAGTGCCTCAGGGCTGGGCACACATGTGCTGCAGCGTGCTGGGAGCTGAGCCTGCTGCCCTGCACTGGCACAGCAGTGTTTTGCAGGGTTCCTAAAACCAGACGTGCTCTTATCTGCAGGTGTGAGCTCAGAGCTCCTTGGAAAACACTCCAGGGCAAAGTTCAAGTGGCTTCTGATTAACCTCTTCATAGGGAGAGTTACGATCCTCCTTTATTTACTTCCTCATGCCTTGGAGATAAAGCCCAGCTTTGCCTTCCCATCATCCTCCCCAGTGGATCCGTGCAGGGAGAGGGGCATGGAAAACCTTGTCAAGCTCTGGGCTTTCTCAGCAGCTTGATTAAAGCCTGCCTTTATCTGAGGAAAAGTGTCTGGGTGTGTTTTCCTGCCCTGGACAACCCAGGAGGATGAAGGATTGGAAAGTGGAATGGATAATACTCTTAATACTTCTGAAATGTTGCCTCTCCACGTTTGTTTTTAATATTTTTTTATATATTTTTTTTTAAATCCCTGCAGTCATTCACCCTTCGCAGCGACAGCAAATCCCCTGGCTGTGCCCAGAAGTCCTGCAGCAGATCTGCTGCTCCTACTCCCCCTAAGAGGAGGAACAGTGTCCTTTGGTCTGAAATGTTGGATGTCAACACAAAAGAATCCCTGAGCACCAAAGAAATCAAGCGCCAGGAGGTAACTGCCCGTGGTAAAAAATGAGATTGGGAACGGCAGCCGAGGCCTTTGGTCCCTTCCCTTGCTGGGAAAGGAGTAACAGCCTTTGGTGAGGGGGGCTGCATCTTCCTGTGCACCTAAACCTGAGATTTATGTCTGCATCAGCCATGGGAAAAGGTGGATTCCTCTCTAGAATTCATCTCCCCAGTGCAACCCTTTGGAGATGCCAAACTTTCCACGGCATTCCTGAAATCCCAGCCCCGGCCCCGCTGGCTGCTCTGCAGCTGCCCCAACCTCAGGTTCCTCGCAGAGCCAGCTGTCTTTCTCCTAAAGCTCCTGACAATTGGTTGGGAGCCAAGCAGCAAGGCCTTGGCTTGCCTTTTTCCTGGAGTTCTTGGACAAATCTTCTGGAGACGGCGCAGGAGCCACCGGAAGCCGCCTGGGATTTGACCTCTGCGGTTTCGGGGGTTTTGTGTCTGCAGCCTTGCCTGGCTCAAAGCAGTGATTTAAAAGGCTCTACTATTTAATTTGGCTCGTGCAGGGGCCATCAGGGCTTTCACACAGTTGGAAGCAGAGCTGCTTTCTCAGGGCTAGGAAAGCAGATTTACTCAGGGTTGTCATGCCCAGGTGCCACCGAGTGATTGGGGTGGCCAAAGGCTTATTCAGGGCAGGCTGTACATCATGGGAGCTGAAAGGCTCTTTCTGAGAAAGACTGGGATTCAAAATAACTCTTAACATGCTTTATCCCCTTTCTCCCAGGCTATCTATGAAATGTCCAGGGGAGAGCAGGACCTGATTGAAGACCTCAAGCTGGCCAGAAAGGTGAGTGGGATTTTTCCTCAGTCAGCGACAACATTCCAGGGAATAATGAGGTTTGTTTGGTTTTTTTGCAAACATGATGTGGGAGCTTTATCAGCCCCAGAACCCTCAGTTTGAAAGCTGGCCTAGAGAGCTGACGTGAGCACTGGGCCAGCACTGTGATTTGCACCAAACCCAGCCATAAAAGGATTGTGCAGAGCTGCTTGGAGACTCCCTCTTGTAATCCAGACAGGAAAATCCTCTTCATTTAAGGCCTCCATACTTCACACAGAGTGAATCTTTTAGCATCAAACCAGTGTTACCCTTTCTGTTGCCTTCACTTCTTTCACCTGATAAACCCCCTCAGTTTAAATCATCAGCTTTGGGGCTTGGCACATTTGAATATATTTGAATATATTTTATTTGACAGGCCTACCACGACCCCATGCTGAAACTCTCCATCATGTCTGAGGAGGAGCTCACCCACATTTTTGGGGACTTGGATTCCTACATTCCTCTGCACGAAGGTAAGAGCAGCTGGGTGGTTTGTGCTGCTAGGATTGAACCTCTGCTTTCTCCTGTTACTGGTTGGGGCATTGCTGCAATTCCTCTTTTTCTGTTTCCATTCCAGACTTACTGGCAAGTTTAGGAGAAGCAACGAAACCAGATGGAACAGTGGAGCAGATTGGGCCCATCCTTGTGAAGTGGGTGAGTTCAGAACTCCGAATCAAAGGGCTAAAACTGAGCTTAGAGAACATTTAAATGCAGAAGCTGCAAAACTCTAGGGCTTTTGTGACCCTCAGTGCAAGATTGGAAGGGAAATCCTGGCAATGCTGAAAACAATGGGCTTCTGTTGGCTGGAATGAGCCCTGATTGCACCCCAGAGACTTGGAATGATTTGCTGATTTAGGGTTGAAGTGTCTGTGTCTCCTGGACTCTGTCCCAGTGTGATTCCAGGAGTGTTATCCCTGCTAATCCCAAACAATGGGAGTTTCAAAGGCTCTGTGTGCTTGTCCTTCTCACTGGCTCCAGACTTTGGGAGCCTCGTGGGCTCCATGTGCTCATCCTCCTCACAGGATCCAAACTTGGGGAGCCTCTTGGGCTCCATGTGCTCATCCTCCTAACAGAATGGGCTCCATGTGCTCATCCTCCTCACAGGATCCAGACTTTAGGAGCCTCATGGGCTCCTTGTGCTCATCCTCCTAACAGAATGGGCTCCATGTGCTCATCCTCCTCACAGGATCCCAACTTTGGGAGCCTCATGGGCTCCATGTGCTCATCCTCCTCACAGGATCCAGACTTTGGGAGCCTCATGGGCTCTGTGTGCTCGTCCTCCTCACAGGATCCTCCCTTAGCATTTTTATTGGGAAAACTATCCCAGTGAGGGCTGTGGGACTCCACAAGTTTGCCATATGAGTGATATCTGCTTTTCCCACAGGGACTCTGACTCCTAAATCTCCTCTGTTCCCTGTAGTTACCCCGACTCCACGCCTACAAAGGCTACTGCAGCAATCAGCTGGCAGCCAAAGCACTCCTGGACCAGAAGAAGCAGGACAGGAGAGTCCAGGATTTCCTGCAGCGCTGCCTGGAGTCTCCCTTCAGCCGCAAGCTGGACCTCTGGAGCTTCCTGGACATCCCTCGGAGCCGCCTGGTCAAATACCCCCTGCTCCTCAAGGAGATCCTGAGGCACACTCCCAAAGACCATCCCGATATCCTCATCCTGGAAGAAGCCGTGAGTAATCCTCATTTGCTTCTCCTGACCTAAGGGATGTGATCTGGGAGTTCCAGGAATCTTCCTCAAACCCTCAGCAGTTCCCAGGGGGGTTTTTTTGAGGGGCACAGATCTGTGACAGGGAAAGGGAGGCATCAATCCACGTGGGCATCTTGAGGGGCACAGATCTGTGACGGGGAAAGTGAGGCATCAATCCACGTGGGCATCTTGAGGGGCACAGATCTGTGACAGGGAAAGTGAGGCATCAATCCACGTGGGCATCTTGAGGGGCACAGATCTGTGACAGGGAAAGTGAGGCATCAATCCACGTGGGCATCTTGAGGGGCACAGATCTGTGACAGGGAAAGTGAGGCATCAATCCCATCCTTGGGAGTTGTGAAGGAGCACAAGCAGAGGTCACACAGGGAAGCAGTTAATCCCTCTTAATCATTTGTTTGGGTTTTTAGATATCCATAATCCAAGGAGTCCTCTCTGACATCAACCTGAAGAAGGGCGAGTCTGAGTGCCAGTATTACATTGACAAGCTGGAATACCTGGATGAGAAGCAGAAGGATCCAAGGATTGAAGGCAGCAAAGCTTTACTGTGCCACGGGGAGCTGAAGAATAAAAATGGACATGTAAGTGCCTCGTTTTTTACTGATTAATTCTCACAGCTTCCCTCAGAGCTGCTTTAAACTCACAGCAAGGCTGGGAGCCTTCCATCCTTAGGGATAGTTTAGATATTGGATAAAAAAGCAGAGGAAATCCCTTATTGGCAGCCTCATTTCAGGGTGTAAGGGAAAGTTTCCTGCTGACAGCTCCACAATGAGCTTTGGGAAGCTGGAAAATCATTAGCACAGAATGCCCACAGAAAGTGCTCTTCATCCACAGGGATTTCCTGCCACTGTTTACTTCCAGGTGCTCTGACATCCCCCATTAGGAGCCCTGGCTCTTCCAAACAAAAGGGTTCCTGCAAAAGCCTGTTTGCCTTTGGGCTGGGCTGCCTGCAGTTTCTCTCCCACCCACTGCAGCTTTGCTGCCTTTTGTCCTGATTTCAACCTCAAATCTTTTCATGTTTTCTTTGTTGATTTGGTTTGTTTGTTTTTGTTTAATTAGCTCTTTTACTCCTGCATTTACACGAGGCATTCCGTGCACTCAGGAAAGATATGGCTCCTAATCATCCTATCCCTGGCATCTGGGGTTCATCATTCCCTTTCTAGAGATCAGTAAAATAATAAGGCTGCTGATGCAGTCCCGGTGTGTGCCAGACCTTGGCATTGTCACCGGAGACTCTGAAAGTTACTGTGGGTGAAACTGCAGATAAGGTGGCCTTGAATCCCACAGGACGTGTGAGCTCATGTGTGAGCTCATGGAATACAGAGTGAATATTGGAATGTTTTCCCTTTTCCAGAAGCTCTACGTCTTCCTCTTCCAAGAGATCCTGGTGCTGACGCGGCCGGTGACCCGGAACGAGCGCCAGGCCTTCCAGGTGTACCGCCAGCCCATCCCTGTCCAGGAGCTGCTCCTTGAAGACCTCCAGGATGGAGATGTCAAAATGGGAGGCTCCTTCCGAGGAGCTTTTGGGAATTCTGATAAAGGTATGGATCCGATCAGCTCATCCGTGGTGGCCATGAATTCACAGCTGGGGCTCGGATTAGAAAACAGTCAGTCTGGGGCTTGGTCTCCCTGCTGGATTTTGGGGAAGTTTTGTTGGGATTTCAAACATACCGACAGAACTTCTAAATGTCAACACAGAACTGATCATCTTTCCCCTTTATCCCCAGCCAAAAACATCTTCCGAGTCCGTTTCCAAGATCCCAGCCCGGGCCAGTCCCACACGCTGCAGGCCAACGACGTCTTCCACAAGCAGCAGTGGGTGAACTGCATCCGCACGGCCATCGCCCCATTCCAGAGGAACATTCCTGCCCCCGAGCTCAAGGAGCTGCCAGAGCTGAGCGAGGAGTCTGAGGAGAACAACCCCTCCGTGCCCAACATCCCGGCCCAGCAGCGCCGGTCGGGAATATCCCACATGGAGCTGGACGAGAGCGCGGCCGAGCGCGGCTCCGTGCTGGACTCGGAGGAAGCCAAAGGGGTGAAATCCCACAGAACCTCACCCGGGCACAGAAAATCCAGGGAGAAGCAGCTCAGCGGGAAGCGGAAAGAAACGCTGGTGTAAGGAAAAAAAAAAAGAAAAAAAAGGAGCCCCGGTGCCACCCTGGGGGAAAACTGTTAATTTATAAATAATTCTGTGTACATTTTTGTGCCGGGAGCGCCTTGGGAGCCGCTCCACGGATCAGAGCCTGGGTTTATGTTGGAATGGCAGCTACTGGTGTGCAGTTACTGTTGAGTTGGGGTCTGTTTTTACTCTTGGAATCCCTGAGGGATTTCCAAAACCCTCGTGGCAGAGCTGAAGAGCAAATTTGGGTTATGGAAATTTTTCCACAGCCACAGTAAGAGGTTGGAAAATAAAGTGGAATTTTGGGCAGCACCAGGGGTTTTGATCAACAGTGCAAAAGTCCTTTAAAGGACTCAACACCTTAAGTCACTCTGGTGTGTGGTTATGGCAATTCCTGCAAATTTGCATGTTCCAAGAGGAAAAATCCTAAAAAAACAGACCCCAAGTTCAACAGGTTCTCAATCCACCTACTGGAATTTTTGATCTCCGTGTGTCCTTTGTACATTCCTCTGTCTCTTGTATCCTGCCAACTATTTAATTTTTTTATTAGTTTTGTTTTGAGTTTGGGGGTTGGGATTTGGGATGGGTTTTTTTTTGTTTGTTTTCTTTGATTGGTTGGGTTGTTGGTTTGGTGTTTTTTTTTATTTTTGTATTTTAGTTGCTCAGACTTGGCATTTCCTTTCCAGTACTTGATCCTTCATGCTCCGGGGGATGATGTCCCAACTGTCCCCCACATCCCCCTGGAGCAATCCACGGGCTGGGAGGAGACACTACTGAAAGAGAACTGCTTTACTCCAGGGTGTAGGAAGGTTGTAGGCACGTTGCAAAAGGGTTTTGGGGAGCAGTGAGTAGAGGGGGTAGCGGGGAGTGAAGGTAGATTCCGTGTTTTCGTTGCCTTTTGGAAATGAAACGCTTCCCAGCAGGAAGCAGGACTTGGAGGCAACCAAGGGGTTCTTGCATGTGGTAGAAAGGTAGAGGAGAGGAAGTGTTGGAGGTGTGAGGAGAGGAGGAGGAGTGGCTGTAAATACTCAGGGTGGCAGCACTGCCATCTTCTAGCACTCCAAAGATCCAGGGAAAGATCCAGCTTGGGAATGGCGCTGCAGAGCGTCGTGGGAAGCAAAGCAGTGACAGCTCTGAGCACAGCGGGGTGTCCCTGCAATCCAGGACTGGGGAGTGGGATCCTGACATCCCTGTCACCTGGAATCCAGGACTGGGGATGGATCCTGCAGTCCCTGACACCTGAAATCCAGGGCTGGGGATGGGATCCTGCAGTCCCTGACACCTGAAATCCAGGACTGGGGATGGGATCCTGCAGTCCCTGACACCTGAAATCAGGAGTGGGGACTGGGATCCTGCAGTCCCTGACACCTGAAAACCAGGGCTGGGGATGGGATCCTGCAGTCCCTGACACCTGAAATCCAGGACTGGGGACTGGGATCCTGCAGTCCCTGACACCTGAAATCCAGGGCTGAGTGTGGCATCCTGCAGTCCCTGACACCTGAAACCCAGGGCTGGGGAGCCATATCCCAAAATCTGGGCTTAGGGAGCGGTGACTCCACATCCAGGGGTTGTCATTGCCTGTCATGTGTCCGGCCGGGAATTTTGGGAATGGGCAGAGGGTGTACATAGACACAGCGTGTGGTTCTCTGTAAATGTTGTACAGTTTCCAGTGCCAAGTTCCATTAAATTCCTGACGGCCTCTCATCCACGTCCTCCTGCCTGGGAGGGAGGGATGTGTCTGTTCTCGGGAGCTGCCTCTGGATGAGGATGGATCTCTCCAAGCTGAGGCTCCAGGCGGAGCCCCCATCCTGCTGCCATGATTCTTCCATGTCCAGGCAGGACAAGCTGGCCTTTGACAGCTCCGTGTCCTGTTGTCCCACTGTGTCCAGGCAGGAGTTCATGGACTCTCCTCAGTTTTCCCAGGGAAAAGGGAGCGGTGAGATTCTCCTCGCCCACGGAGAAGATCCATCCCCATCAGCAGCAGAGTCCTCATTTAGTCAGTGTTAAATCCTTGGGAAGGAGGATCCTGCTGGGCTGATCCCGAGGAAGCCTCCTGGGAGTTGTTGTACCAGGATAAACCCATCCAGTCTTCCCAGTCTTCCCAAAATCCTCCAGCGTGACCTTGTGTGGGGTGTCTGGGCACGGCTGCAGCTCCGGGAGAGCGATCCCGGCTCCAGGCTGGCCCCGCTCCCCCGAGAGGGAAGGAGCAGCTCGGTTTTAGGGACAGGATTTACTGCTGAGCTCTGACCTCTGAGGCTGATTTGATCCAGAGGGAATCCAGCCCTTCCCAAGCTGGGAGAAGCTAGAAAAACTGCTCCTCCTGCAAAAAAGCCTCAGTGAGCTGCTGGAGCACAGGAGAGGAAATCCATGGATTGTCTGCTTGTCCTCCCGGGGCGAGGCTGGGCTGAGTCTTCATCTCTTCATCCCACAGCCGACAGCAAATCAGCCAGAAATCCTTCATTCCCTTTGGAAGTAATTCCCTTTAAATAACTCTCCTGAGCTCCTGCTGGTTCCTCTCCCTGCTCTGTCCCTCCAGCAGGAATGTGCAGCCATCTCAGCCCTCATTCTCCAGACTAAACAAGCCGTGCTCCCTTGGATTCCTCCCATGGAATTCCATGGGATCTCTGCTCTCTCCGGGCCTCTGCTGAGCCAAAACCCCCATCCCATGAGTGTGGAACCCCAGGATAAAATCCCCAAGGGCAGAGGGGACCCTGTGGTGCCATCCCTGGGCCAGGAAGGGGCTGGGAACGTGTCCGTGCCCGTGGATGTGGCACCTCCGCCCTGGGTAAGCAGCTCCCGGATCCGGGTTTGCCTTCAGGATCCGCCGGCACCTCCCGGGTTCCCAGGTGGGACCTTCCTGGAGCCGGGATCGCTGTGGGGCTGAGTCCTCGCCCAAGAATTCCACATCCCAATCCCAGCCTCTTCTGATCTGGGATCAGCGTCCCTTAGCTCCAGCGGGAGGAGTTCGCCCTTGGATTTGGGAATCTCCACGGAAGCAAAGTCTAAAACAAACCACAAACCACCCCATCCCAAATTTTAATCCACCAACCCTTGATGCCCCTCAGAGCCGTTCTGGGATCAACCTTCTCCAAAATCCCATTTTCCAGACCTAACCTCGGTGTGGTTTTTGCCGGGATTTGCGGAGCTTCCTGCCCGTCCCCGCAGCCGCTCCTGGGACCAGTCTGGGCTCGTGCAGGGACTCGGGGGCCCCACGGAGCTTTCCCTGTCGGAGCCGTTTCCCTCCCCGCCTCCCAACTTTCTCTTTTTCCATGAATTCACCCCCCTCCCCCCCCCCCCCCCCCTCCTCCGCCGCCNNNCTCCCACCCCCCTGCCGTGTCTGCAGCTGCAAACCCAGACACATCTGCGCACAGCTGGGCCGGCGCTCGCAGCCCAGCCGCCGCGGGAGAATCCAACTGGGAGCTTTTCACCTTCTGGATTGGGGGAATGTTTCCCCCCATTCCCTGGGTTAGGCCCCTCAAAGCCAGACACCGAGTCTGGAAAACTCCATGTGAGGCTTTAACGGGGCCCTCCTTCATCAAAGCACCAAACTTTTCCAGCTCCAGGTGGAGACATCCCGGGAAATTGAGCTGCCAGAAACGCGGCGGCTGCGCGCTCCCGATCCCAGCACGGTGGTCTCCCCTTCCCTGTCCGACCCCACAGCCCACCCCGGCTGCTGTAAATGGGATTAGGCCATAAATCACAGGGTTTTATGGGCCAGCAGGAAGTTTTATTGGGATAATTATCCTGATAAATGAGGCACAGCTAAGCACATACAAAATCAAGGGCTGGCTTTGAGTTTATCCTGGAAATTGATGTAAAAGTGGGACGGGGATGGGATGGGAGATGGTGAGTGCTGGTCACAGGGATGTAAAGGAATGGGATGAGAGGTGATAGGTGCTGGTCATGGGAATGAAATGGGATGAGATGGAAGCTGGTCATGGGAATGGGATGAGAGGTGATAGGTGCTGGTCATGGGAATGAAATGGGATGAGATGGAAGCTGGTCATGGGAATGGGATGAGAGGTGACAGGTGTTGGTCATGGAGTGGTCATGGGGAGATGAGGGGTGCTGGTCATGAGGATGGGATTTATGGGATGGGAGATGATGGATGCCTGCACTGGGTGCTGGTCACAGGGATGTAAAGGAATGGGGTGAGAGGTGATGGGTGTTGGTCATGGGGATAGGATCCATGGGATGAGAGATGTTGGATGCCAGTCACAGGGATTTCATGGGAAGCAAAGCAGCAGATTCCAGCTTTGATCCTCACCAAGGCCCACACCGGACAGCAGAACCCCTCCACCCTCAGCCAGGTGACACAGGGACCCCAAATCCCCCCCCATTTCAGCTTTCAGCTCCAACCCCTCTCCCACAGTTTGAACCAACACCTGATCCCTCCCAGGCCTCCAAGTCCCAGTGATCTGTTGGGATTTGCTTCTCCCAGGCAGATCTGAGCCAACTCCGCCTCCCCTGGGCTCTTCCCCCCAGTTTGGCTCTCATTAAACCTGGAGCAGAACAGCGGGTGTGGGCAATCAGACACAGAATTAGGGAGCAGCGCTTGCACCAGAGGAGCTGCCAGGGCCTCCCCTCCCCGAAACTTCTCACCAGACAGGTTCCCAGCACAGCTCCCACAATTGCTCCCGGGAATTGCAGCATTCCACACCCCCAGAGCGTTTTCACCCAGGAGGGTGATCCTCTCTCTCCCAGATTTATCCCACCATTCCTCAGCTGTCCCTCAGCTGTCCCATGGGATGGGTTTTGGTTTGTGCGCTTCCCTCCAAATCTCACTGCCCTAATTCCTCACTGGGTTAAACTGGGATCAACTGGAGCCGATTGCCCGTAGCTGAGAAAGTCAAATTATCCTGTGCTGTGGAACTTGCTGGTGCAGCAGCTCCTTGATCTGGCTGGTGAAGGTCACCAGACTGTTGTGGGCACAGAGGAAAGAGGGATGGATGGATGGATGATGAGATCCATGGATGGATAAAGGCATGGATGGATCCATGGATAGATGATGAAATCCATGGATGGATGGATTGGGTCCATGGATGGATGATGGAATCCATGGATGGATGGATGAATCCATGGATGGATAAATGGGACCCATGGATGGATGAATGAATGAATGGAGAAACACCCCCTCATTTGTCACTGTCTCCTCCTTTACTCCAGGAGTAAGAGATGAGTAAACCCAGCCTTACAAAGGGGAAAGCCCTCAGCTCACCCCAGAGGATCAGGACAGGACCCCACGCCCCTGCCCTGATCCAGCCCCACGTCACCAGCCTGGATCCAACCCCGGAGGAGCCCCGCAGGTGACTCAGGGCCCTGGCAGCTCCGGGCAGCCGGGATCTGCCAGGACCTGCACGGGGGGATCCTCCCTCAGCGCCTTTGATGCACTGCCAGCACCGCCTGGGGCTGGGGACACTGGGGGGGACCCCTCCAACTCCCCTGTGCAGCTCCAAACCTCTCCAAAACATCCCTAAAACCGGGACAATCCCGTGTGTCACCCCCAGTGTGCCAGAGCCACAGCCCGAACGCCTTCATTAGGGCTTTGTCAGGATCTCACCCCATGAAATTCCACCTGGGAGCCACAGCCCAAACCCCTTCATCAGGGCTTTGTCAGGATCTGACCCTGTGAAATTCCACCTGGGAGCCACAGCCCAAACCCCTTCATCAGGGCTTTGTCAGGATCTGACCCCGTGAAATTCCACCTGGGAGCCACCTCTCCCTGAAACCACGGAGCCACAGCCCAAATCCCTTCATCAGGCCTTTGTCAGGATCTGACCCCAAGAAATTCCACCCTGGGAGCAGCGGGGTGGCCCAAGGAGGTTGTGTCACCCTTCTTCCCCAGCTCCCAAAACTTCCAGATCCATTGCCACTCCTGCCTCCTCCTCCTGCTGCTGCTCCTCCTGCCGATGCAGGGAGAGGCCCCGGGAGAGGGAGGAGGCTCCATCTCCTCGTCCCCGGCGTGCCGGGGCAGAGCCGCGTGCCGGCGGGACGCACCATGGCCGAGCGGCTGTCGGAGGAGAAAATCGCCGAGTTCAAGGAAGCCTTTTCCCTCTTCGACCGCGACGGCGACGGCTGCATCACCACCAAGGAGCTGGGCACCGTCATGCGCTCGCTGGGCCAGAACCCCACCGAGGCCGAGCTGCAGGACATGGTGGGCGAGGTGGACGCCGACGGCAGCGGCACCATCGACTTCGCCGAGTTCCTGTCGCTGATGGCCAGGAAGATGAGGGACACGGACAGCGAGGAGGAGATCCGCGAGGCGTTCCGCGTGTTCGACAAGGACGGCAACGGCTACATCAGCGCGGCCGAGCTGCGGCACGTCATGACCAACCTGGGCGAGAAGCTGACGGACGAGGAGGTGGACGAGATGATCAAGGAGGCCGACTGCAACAACGACGGCCAGGTCAACTACGAGGAGTTCGTCAGGATGATGACGGAGAAGTGACGGCCGCCGTTGGCCACCAGGTAACCCCTGGGATCCGTGGAAACGTCCATGGAAAATCCCCAGATTTTCCCCAAAATCCCCAAATCTCGGCTCTCCCCCATCCTGGCCTCCTCGTGTTGGTGGTTGGAAAAGTCGATGTTTGTGGTGGTTTTTTTTTTAACTTTTCCTTCCTATTTTTTTTTTAATTTTTCCTTCTTTTTTTTTTTATTTTTTCCTTTTTTTTTTAAATTTTCCTTCTCTTTTTTATTTTTCTTTCTTTTTTATTTTTCCTTCTTTTTTATTTTTCCTTCTTTTTTGTTTTTCCTTCTTTTCTTTTTATTTTTCCTTCCTTTTTTTTTTAATTTTTCCTTCTTTCTTTTTTTTTTTTTCATAGGGAACAGAGGTTGTGGTGGTTCTCCCCCAGCCCCTCCATCCCCTCCCACCTTCTCCAGGCTGGAGAAATCCTCTTTTATCCCAGCTGGAGCATCACCGTCGGATGTGGGATGCAGATGGATTTGGGGTTCCCGTGGGATGTCTGGTGTCTGTAGATATTCCAGTGGCCACTGAATATTCCCCAACATCCATGAGTCCAATAAAAAACATCCCCCCACATCCTGGTGGCTGCTTCATTCAGCTTCTCTTCGAGATCCCTGCTGAAAAATACCCCCTCAAATCATCCTGGTGAGGCTCAAACCCCACCTCATCTCCATCCTCTTCCCATTCCATCCCTTTTCCCGAAAAGCTGGAAAGATGCCGGAGGCCAGGATGTGGCCATCCCCATCTCAAATCTCATCACTTTTGGGATCTCTCTCCACCCCCAGGATCTCAGGTGTCCTTTTCCCTCTTCCAAACTAAGAAAAGCTGGATTTATCCCAAACCCCCATCGCAAAGCTGAGCAGAGCAGGATCCACCTTTCCTGGCCGTAATCCCGAGCGCGCCGTGACTCAGTTTCCCCACAGCCAGGGGGAATCCTGGGATGGGATCGTTCCCTCTGCAGAGGGAATTGGAAGGAAAATTCATTTTAGCTAAGGAGCAAACGCGGCTGAGCTGCTCTGTGGGGAATTTGGGATCTGCCACGACTTCACCCCCACTTCCAGCCCATCCCTGGGGCTGGGGACTTTGGCAATCTCAGTTGTTTTCCCGGGAAAACCGGGCGGGTCCCGGCAGAGCCGAGCACACACCCACGCTCGCTCCCAGCACCTTCAGCCTTCACACTGCCAGGATGAGAGCAGGGCAAAGTCCAGCCCCAAAATCCCCAAATCCCGACCCAAAATCCCCAAATCCAGCAAAGTCCAGCCCCAAAATCCCCAAATCCAGCCCCAAAATCCCCAAATGCAACAAAATCCACCAGAAAAATTTCCAGAGTGACCGGGTCACTCGGGGCTGTTGTAATGGGATGGCTAAAATTAGTCCTTCCCAAAAACCAGGATTATTTATTTCATGCCAGGATCCGTCTCCAAACCGATCCCGGTATTTTTAGGCCTGGCCTTTCTTCCTCCTTCTATTTTTGGGTTGTTTAATTTCCAGAGCGATTTTTCCACTCCGCTTATCCCAGGATGGTTTTTCCTGAGGATGATCCTGAATGGGAGGCTGGATCCTGGCTGCTCCATCAACAACTGAGAAAATTTATCCATGTTTTCCCATTTTTCCCTGAATTTCATGCTCAGGAGAGCGGGAGGAGGATTCCCATCGGCATCCCTTGGGATGGACAGGATGGTCCCGGATTTTTTGGAAAAGGAGGGTCCTTTTTGGAAAGGGAGGGGATTTTGCTTCCTAAATCCAGATTTTCATTTCCAAATTGTTCCTCTGGAGGAGAAGGAGCTGATGGAATTGCAGGAGCCGGCCCAGCAGATCCAGGACCAATGGAATTCCATCTGGTGTAGGTTGATAATTAGATTAATCGAGGTCCAGGGGATGCACGTGCAGCCTGGGAGGTTTGGAGGATCCCTGGGCTCTCCCTGCTCCCTCCACATCCCCATTTTCCACCCTAAAACTTGGTCAGGATGTTCCCTGCCCCTGGGATGGGGATTGAAGGATGGGATGTGGGACTGGGATCACCTGGGATGGGAACTGGGGGTGCATCCAGTGTGGGGTTTGGGACAGGGATCATCTGGGATAGATCCTGGGAGATCATCCAGTGTGGGGTTTGGGATAGGGATCACCTGGGATGGGAACTGGGGGTGCATCCAGTGTGGGGTTTGGGACAGGGATCATCTGGGATAGATCCTGGGAGATCATCCAGTGTGGGGTTTGGGATAGGGATCACCTGGGATGGGAACTGGGAATCACCTGGGATTGGAGCTGGGGATGCATCCAGTGTGGGATCTGGGACAGAGATCACCTGGAATAGATCCTGGGAGATCATCCGGTGTTGGATTTGGGATAGGGAATTGCCTGGGATGGGTCCTGTGGGATCATCTGGTTTGGAATCTGGGACTGGGATCATCTGGGATTGGACTTGAAGGATCATCTGGTGTAGGATTTGGGATAGGGATCACCTGGAATGGGAACTGGGAATCATCTGGGATAGGGATCAACTGGGATTGGACCTGTGGGATCATCTGGTGTGGGATTTGGGACAGGGATCATCTGGGATGGGTCCTGGGGGATCATCTGGTGTGGGATTTGGAATAGGGATGACCTGGAATGGGTCCTGGGAGATCATCTAAGGCAGGACCTGGGGTAGGGATCACCTGGGATGAGATCTGGGAGATGATCCAGAGTAGGGATAATGTGGAATGGATCCTGGAGGATCATCTGGTGTGGGATTTGGAATAGGGATCACCTGGAATGGGATCTGGAGGATCATCTGGTGTGGGATTTGGGACAGGAATCATCTGGGATGGGTCCTGGAAGATCATCTAATATGGGAACAGGGACAGGGATCACCTGGGATGGATCCTGGAGGATCTTCTAGTGTGAGATTTGGGACAGGGTACATGTGGGATCATCCAGTGTGGGATCAGGGGTCACCTGGGATGGGACCCGGGGTGGATTTGGGGTGGGACATGTGGATCACCTGGAACGGGATGTGCCGTGGGGAGGATCCCTTGGGATATGACTGGAGGGGAAATCTCCTGGGTCCAGACTGTGGCAGCTGCTCCCAGCTCCACCACACACAACCTCCTGCTTTTTCAGGGATTTTCCAACAAAAAAATCCACCCAGGGCTCCAACCTGCCCCCACTGCTCCCCTTTCCCCTCTCACCTGGACACTGGTCTCCCCTAAAATGGAATTTTTAAGGAAAAAAAGCAGCTCAGGACCCCTCCCCCAGCAACCCCCATCCTAAAGGACTGGAGATGTTTGCTCCAATCCCATGGAATCAATCCCAAATTCTCCCCATTCCCTTTAATTTTAGCAACCTGAGATGTTTTCACCCTGCTCCGACAACGGGGCTTTAAAACCGCATTAATTAAATTTGGGGAAACAACTCTGAGACCTCCCAAGCTTTTCCCAAAGGAAAAGCAAGATTTTTTTCCCCAGTTTTCCCCATTTTTTTTTTCCTCTTTCCAAGCCCTCTGGGTTCGTGGCTCCCTGCCCCCTCCTCAGCAATAACTCTGCCCTTGAGCAAACATGACGTGGTGCCTGGGAAATGTCTGCGGGAAGGGGAGGCCCCTCCACGTCCAGCTGCCAGAAAAAAGTCTGGACAAACGCCTCTGGAAGCGGGATTGATCCAGGTTTTTGGGGTGAGGGGTTGGGGACGGGGAGCTGGGTTGGGAAATCAAGGCAGGTTCTGCACGAGGGGATAAAAACCACACCCAAAAATCCATTTACAAACTTGTTTTTCCAGTGTTTACTTTAGGGAAAAAAAAATGGTTCAGTTTCCCAGGGGTGTTTTTTTAAGCTGTTTTAACGGGATTTTTCTCCCTGGTTTTCCGCTTTTGGGTTATTTGTGGAAGGAGAAAATCCTGTCTGCGGGAGAAATGGAAAAACCACACAAATCATCCCAAAATCAGGCAGGGAAATGTGGGAAACATTGTCCAGGGGTGGCCAAAGTGATGGAGAAGGGAAAAATCTGGTGCCAGCTCCAACCCTGAGGCTGAGGCTACAGCAGATGGGGAAAAGCTTTGGGGGAAAATCCCTGATTTTGGGGCTGGAGGGGTCGGGTTTGTCCCCAAATTCATATTTGGGGACAAACCCAAGTAGGAGACAGGGAGGTGGGAATGAGGGGAAGGAGAGGGGATAGATGGGATGAGGAGAGGGAAATAAAGGAGACCCGGGGCTGGGGACAAGGGAGGGGACAGGAATTGGGGACAGGAGAGGGGAAAATGGGACCAAAACATGGAATAAAAAAGGGAACCAGGAGATGGGGACAAGAGAGGGGACAGGAGGGAGCAGGGGACAAGGAAAAGTGGGAGCAAGAGGTGGGGAAAAGGTGGGTCAGGAAAAGGGACAAAGGGACAAGGACATTTGGGATCAGGAGAGGGGACTAGGACAAGACTTTGGGCTGGGGATAAATGGGAACAAAAAGAAAATGGGACAAAAAAAGGAGAGCTGAAGAAAACAGGAGATGGGGACCAGTGGGACAAGAGGTCAGGGAAAAGTTGGGAGCAAGAGCTGGAGAAAAACTGGATCAGGAGAAGGGACCAGGGGACAAGGAAAAGCTGGGAGCAAGAGGAGCAAGCGGGGCCAGGGGACAATCCCGGTGCTTTGGGATGCGACAATCCCGGTGCCCCTGCAAGGAGGGGCCGCCCCCAGCCCCTCCCGCCCATTTCCCGGCGTGCCCGAGGTAAATCCCAAGGGATTTTATGGTTCTCCTGCCGGGAACCTCCAGCTGCCTCCACATCCCGCAGGGCTCCTCTCCCCTTGCACTGCTTTCCAAACTCCAGTTTCCAAAATAATCAATCCCGAGGGGATCAATCCTGAAGGGACAATCATGAGGGGGTTCGATCCTGAGGGGACAATCCCGAGGGGACAATCCTGAGGGGGTCCATCCTGAGGGGACAATCCTGAGGGGATCGATCCCGAGGGCACAATCCCGAGGGGAATCAATCCCGAGGGGACAATCCCGAGGGCACAATCCCGAGGGGGATCAATCCCGATGGGACAATCCTGAGGGGACAATCCTGAGGGGGTCAATCCCGAGGGCACAATCCCGAGGGGACAATCCTGAGGGGACAATCCTGAGGGGACAATCCTGAGGGGGATCAATCCCGACGGGGTCAATCCTGAGGGCATCAATCCCGAGGGGGATCAATCCCGAGGGGGATCAATCCTGAGGGGCTCAATCCCGAGGGGGATCAATCCTGAGGGGGATCAATCCCAAAGGAATTCGGAGGTGAAATCCCAGCAGGGAATTCCAGCATCCCGGGAGGGGCAGGGCAGGGGCGGCTCCAGCGGAAAAGGAGCCGGGAGGCGCCGGGAGGGCTTTGGGAACATCGGGAAAGATCCCAAATCCCAAATCCCGCGGGGGCCGCGCCAGGAGCTGCAGATCCCACAGGGGATCCTGCGGGGGATGAACCCCAGCTAAAACCCTCCCCATCCCAAAAATTCCTGAAAAAATCGGGAATCCCTGCCGGGGTGAAGCGCAACCGGAGCCGCTCGGTTTTCCAGCGCCGCTGGAATTGTAAGAGACGGGAATTAATGGGATCGTGAGCTCAGCCCTGCCTCACCGCGGCCCGTCCCCGCGGGATTCCGGGAATCTTTTCCCTCTTTTTTCCCCTCCGGGATAAGCGGGAGCCTGGGGCTGCTGCTCCATGAACACCCCCGGGGATAAAGAATTCAAATTCCTCCCACCACTCCCAGCTCCGCAGATTTAGATCCCAACGTTTCCCACTTTTTTCCGTGGTTAAAAACCACCTGAAATTCCCACTAATCCCAAAAAAACAAATGAGCTCAGGCAAGGCTGAAAAGAAGGAATAACAAGTTTGTGGCACTTCCACCCCTATTTTTCCCTAGTTTCCCTATTTGCTCGTATTTTTCACTATTTTCCCTATTATTTTCCCCTGTTATTATTCCCTGGTTTTCCCCCATTTCCCCCTATTTTTCCCCCCTATTATTTTCCCCTATTTTTCCTATTATTTTCCCCCATTTTCCCCTATTTTCAACTTTTTTCCCTATTATTTTTCCCTATTATTTTCCCTATTTTCCCTATTAGTTTTCCCTATTTTTCCTAATTTTTTCCCTATTATTTTTCCCCATTTCCCCCTACTTTCAACTTTTTTCCCCATTATTTTTCCCCAT
>VXBQ01003860.1:0-17845 GCA_013400175.1 Phainopepla nitens
CTCCTCTGGGAATTCCATCCCACTACCCTCTCAGAGAGGAATTCCTTCCCTACGGCACTGAGCAGGGATCACAGAGGGAATGATTTCTGTGTGTCACTGTCCCCTGCTAGGGGCAGACACAGCATCAACATAAGCTGAGCTTTGGTCAAAAATAAAGGATGAGCTTGAAGTGTTGAGTCAGAGCAGAAATCCCATAGGAAAAATTGTGGGCGCATTCCGTAAAATGAGACTTCCTCAGCAAGTATTAGTAACAGCTCAAATATTCTGTTACATGAATGTCACTTTTTGTAATGCTGGGGAGAGATAGGGACTACTTTCTTTTTTTTTTTTTACCTGAGAAAAAAATTGCTTGGGAAAGCATCTAAAAGCATCTTTATTGTATTTGTGTATCCTGCAAATTTCACATGAAAACACTTCCGCAGGGCAATCCTGGCACCTCCCTCACTCCAGATTTTGAGGAGTTATAAATAACTGCTCGGAAGTACTACACGTACCACTAGTTTGGGTAATATTTCCTGGAGGTCAGTGTTCAATGAACTCCCCAGGTAACGGAGTCCAGTAGACAATTATTGCCCGACACTTCAGTTTTCTATTTGGATAATTTGACCTTTTAATTGAGCACTTAACCTGCTAGTTTACACAGTTTGAGGCCACTCTCAGGGGAGAAAAAACCACCACTATTATATATATTCTTCTCCAAATTTCCAGTTAAAGGGAAAACATGAGAAATGTAGTTTCCCTGTAGCTGCTGGCTGGTGTTGGAGCTCGCAGGAGGAGAGCAGGGGCGTTTGAACCTCACGGCTTTTCTGGTGGGGCAGAGTGGGTCACGTACTCCCAGGGCTGGGATGGGCTGCACTCGTTGGCCTCTCCCTTATCACAGGAGGGATTCCTGCTGGAGATTTGCTCTGTGTGCTCGGGGTGAGCTGGGTTTGCTGTGCACACACACAGCGTGGCCGTATCCCGTGTTTTCCCCAAAGCTGGAGGTTTTCTTGAGAGCGCAGCTCATTCGCCCAGCAAATCCTCCAGGGCTGGGGGAGGCTCAGCCAGGACTGGGCTGCTCCTGCTGCTGTAGGGCCCAGCCTGTCTGTGTGTCTCCCTGTGCATTCCCAACCTGCTCCCCAGGAGAGGAAAGGCGTTCCCAAGGCTGCCCTGATGCTCCAGATACTGCCTGATTGCATTCCTGAGGCTGACCCTGGTCCCAAAGGGAATTCTGCTGAAAACGGTGTTTAGAGAAGCCACACCATGATAAAATACATGTATTTATTCTTCCTTGTGAGCTTTCTGCAGCTCTGCTGGATCACCCAGCTGCTAAAATGGGTTCTAACACAAACAAGAATGTAGCTCGGAGATTCAGAGACCTCGAATTCCAATGGGATTTTTTCCCACCCTTAATAGTGTCCAATAAAAGATAAAAGTTGGGAACTATTTTCCTTCAGCTCAGCAATTGCTGAAAGCCAGGGCAGTGCTCTTACTCATGGGCAAGCCTGATAATCCCATCAAACTCTCTCATCCATCCTCCAAGAGGAATTTATTCCTGCCCAGATCATGCAGTTCATTGCTGGTAAGAAGGAGGAACAATCTTTTGCAATATGTTCCTCCCAGCCAATCATCCTTTGCTTCTGGCTTTTTCCTACCAGGTTGCCCAAGAATATTAAAGAAAATTCAATGAGACTTTTTCACACCACTGACTACCCAATGTTTTTGTTGGTAGCAACAAACCCGGGCTTGGAATTTTGTGCAGTCTGGAGATGAGATGGGTGGGTGGGGGAAAAACTGAAAGTGCAAAAGCAAACTCAGGGTTCAGGGTGTGGGATTTAGGATGCTTCTGCTTTGGGTGAGACAGGGAGAGAGAGTAAAAGAGAAAGAAACTCAACATAGAAGCAGTTCTAGCTGAAATTTTTCAGTGAAATTGTAAAGAAGAGACGGGTTTTGTAGATAATTTATCTGAACATTTTCATGGCAAAGGAAAAACAGTGGCTACAAAGACACTTAAGTCTGAATATTTTCAATATCCTCTGTGCAAACAAAGTGGTCTTGACTCAAGCCCTGCTGGACAAAATGTCCACAGTTTTCTTTGTTGACAGTTCTGTCTGAAAAAACAGCAATTAACACACAAAATTAATGACAGCCTCTATGGAGGAACAAACTCCTTGAGGTAAAGGCTAATGGAGCTTTAATGATCTCTCTGGGAAATGTAAATGGTCCTTTCCAGCACAGCCAGCCATTATTCTACCATTTTAACCATCACTGCCAAAGCAGGAATATTGTTGTACTGTGAACTGCTAAGAGCTGGTGGAAATGTTGTTCTGAAAGCGCCCATGACAAAAAATATTTCACTTGTGAGAGCAGGGAAGAGCAACCAGTCATTCTGTTTGGTTTGATTATTTGTCTCAATCCCATCCAGTTTGGAAAATGTAAAAACAAAGAACACTTTATTTCTCATGTTATCATAAATTAAGGATTAATCCTTCGAGCCTTACAGGAAAGCTGAGGGTGCTGCGAGATCAAAAAGAGGGGAAATCCACATGAGCTTAGAAAAATGCTGGCGTTTTTCACCAATAAACATGGTGTGTAGAGGGATGATCAAAGCTGCTGCATTAGTTCAAATATTGTCCTTGGAACAGAGCCACAACCACTTCGTTCTGTTTCTTACTTAACCTTTCAAGTAAAATCCCATTACTCATGAGAGTGCCTCAGGCTGCTCCTGGCCTGCTTCTTCTTTTCCTACTGTTCTTCCTGCTCTGTCCCGAGGGCACAGGGCTGCAGTGTGCTGATTGCCCACATTCTGATGATGCCTGGGAAGGCTGACCTGATGACAGAGATCAGGCAGAATAAAAGGATAAAAGGGACTTATTGAAAGGATCCAGCTTGGGCAGGGCAGGAACCCCTTGGGGCTGCACCCAAGGCAAACCCACAAATGGGCACAAAATGGATCCTGGGCACGAGGCCTCACACTTTGATAGGTTTGGGTCCATCAGCAGATTGGAGTGAATTGTCCAATTGCAGCTGCAGGTGATGAAGCTCCATCCTCCCTGTTTTTTCTCTCCTCTCTTCATCATTGCTTTTTCTCTTGGGCTTAAAATTCTGGTTGTCCTTGGTGCCCAGCTGGAAAGGAATTGTTTTGTCTCCCTGCTCTGTGCAGAGAGCTCACCAGCCCTGAATATGAAGCCCAGAACTGCACACTGAACCAGCCCAGAATCTGAAAAATAGGAAATCTGGAACTTAAGGTCTCACTGACACTGATTCCCGCTTGCTGCACCGTGGTGGCATTTTTGGTGTCCCCCCAGCTGGGGACATTTCCCATTCAGCAGCAGCCAGCCCAGGCCGTGTCCCTCTTGCCCAGCCATCCTGGCAGGCCCTGTGCTGCTTTTTGTGTGTCTCTGATTGAAAAGGTCTCTGGCTGAAGGTTTCCCCCTCACCCCATGCCCTGGCACTGGTTACTCATTGAACCCCCTGCTATTAATAGCAGAGCTCAGGGTGCGAGTGCAGGTTCAGCCAGTGCGTTCTCCTGCAAGGGATGCCAAAAATAGCCACACAAAAGTCCAACCCTGATGAAACTTTAACTATTTTTAGTAAAAATACCCACATACTATACTAACTAACTGATCCCTGACTCTCACGTCCGAATTCCTCAGAAGCCACGGGATAAATGTGTTTTAAACCCCATCATCTGTTATATTTACAGTATCTCTTTTGGCTGTATTTCCTAATTAATTTTTATCTTTTTTTTCCCCTACTTTTCAGCTGATGAGGTGGAATGCAGCTCAAGGATGTTTCAATGTATTTTATTAACTATAATCAAGGATGGGCTGGTGATGGACACGAGCTGAAGGTGTTACCTGCTCCTGTCCAAACCAAGGTTTGGGGTAGGCTGAGAAAACAGCCCAGGGAATGACAGGAATTGGGTGGGTGGGGGATTCCAGGAGGGAAGGGGAAGGATTCTAACAGGCTGAGACAAGCCCTGGGGGTGAGAATCGATGGATCCCTAATTCCTAACCCGTAGTACCAGGTAAATCTGGAAAGGAGCAGCACAGAATGAGAGGAGAGAGCTCTGAGAGGAAGCAGAGGAGGTGGAGTCCACCTGCTTCTGATAATGACAGAATTAACTTCCAGCTATGTACTGTTACCTAAGCTTTAAAAACTTTGACTGTTAATGTCACATTTATGATTTCTGTGCAAGGTGAGAGATGATAAAGTCCTGCACAGACTGCTGGAAGTGGCTCTGGATCAGCTTTCCCCCAGGACCAACACTGCCTAATTACAGCCTGGCTCTCATGCCAGATAAGCAAAGCTCAATCTCTGGGTTAAATCCACCACTTTTGACTCTGTCTGCACAGACAAGAGCAGCAAGGTAGAAATGGCTGCATATTCCTGAAAATATAAGTGTTATCCATGCACCAAAAAGGTTCAACTTTTGGCAGAAGGGAAGTTTTCCTGCTCAGACCAAGATTGTTCAAGGTTTTCACACCATTTAATGATGCTGACTTGGGCCTGGTGATGCTGTGCCTGAAGGTGTTTGGGTGGAGCTGCTTTCTAAAAATCAAAACATGCCATGGGACTGAGGTGGTTTTCATGAAATTCCCTTTCATGAAATGAAAATGAAGACTTGTTGATATAATAATGTTGAAATCTACAGGTTTGGAGCTTGACTGGAAGAAAAATCTTCATCCTGGAGGAAGCTCTTGTAACAGCCCTGCTAATCTTAAAAACAGCTCCGAGTTTTCCAAGATTCCTTACCATGAGATTTGCATGCAGCTGATGTGTTTTTTCTCTCCCAAACTTTGGCTGAAAAATCAAGTTTTCAAGCAGAGAAGAATTTTAGATTTCAGGATTGTCTAGAAAAATAGCAAACCTGGTTCCCACTGTCCTTCAGCATGGCTGTTGTGGGGCACGTGGCACTGACACTGTGTGACCCCCCTGCTTTAACCTCCCCAGGAAAATGTTATTTCCACATCTGTTTGCCCAGGGGCTCTGATTTCCCCCAGAAATTCCAGCTGCTCCTGCTATTGTTTTTTTTCCCTGGATGCCATTAACTTCTATGAATAGCATGCTCCTCTCTCTCCATGTCACAAATCTTTTTTTGACTAATGTTTTGACAAAAAAACAAATGTCTTCCAGTCTGGCACCTCTTTGGGTGCCAAGCACAACCCCGGAGGGGCTTGGAGGAAGCAGCAGCTTCCCCAGGAGATGTTGAATATGCAAAAAAACCCCTCAGTGCTCTGTGTTTGTGAGGGCACCTGCCAGAGCCCTGCTGCTGGATCAGAGCACAGATCAAACATTTGGCATCAGCCACGTCCCTCCCTGAGCAATTCCTCCTGCAGGCAGCACAATGTGCTATTTTTAAACCTTTATTCCATTCATTTGGATCCACACACAAATAAAACTTCCCCCACTGCAGTGGTTATCTGTTGGCTCACAGCTGACTCTGGTTCTTTCAGCAATGAGTTTCCCTTTCAATTCTGCCTTTGGGCAAGAAGGGCTTTGCAAGAGTTATGAATCAACTGCATTTGGAGCTTCTGTCCTGTCTGGAAAATGTCTTGGGGCACACCTTCCCTTGCCTTCCTTGCCAGGTTTCCCTCAGAGTTGTTTCAAGTTGTTTTGCCACTGTTCAGCAACAAAAATACCTTTTGTAATTAGTTCTTTTCTCCTTCGAACCAGAAGGGAAGTCCCCAAGAGGTTCTCTTGTATCCAAAGTGAAATTTTAGTATTTAGAACAAAAAATTTAAATCTTGGTAGTTTTAGGTGGCTTAATTTCACTTTAATATTTAAGAACCTGAGGGGCTGCATCTCAAACTAAATGATCCATCACCTAAAGTTCTCCTGAGAGAGACCCTGGGGATCCTCCTGGTTTCTTTGGCTATACGTGGGGGTGGTCTTGCCCTTCCCAGCTCCAAGGTCTCATCCCCAGGCACAAATCAGTGCCACATCTCTGCTGTTGCCTGCAGCAATTCTGCAGCCAGGAGGTGAGTCAGAACAGCCCTGTGATCCTGCTTAAACCAACCCTGCACAAAAAGGTTTTTGTCTGGATCAAAGTCCCAGGATCCCTGCTAACGAAAGAGGGTGAAGGACAAGGGATCATAATCAGTCTGTGAACCACAAAGTTCCTTGGGGTGCAACCTCCACAGAGCTTTTACTGCAGGTGAGCAAACCACACCTAAAAATTCCCCCAGCTCCCCTCTCCTTTGGGAATGGTGTGAGCAGCTCTGAGGGACCAGTTCTCTCCATTTCAGGAGAATTTAACTCCCCATGACTCCCATTAACTGCTGCCCATGGTGTCTGAATGAAAGCATCATCTATAAAGTGGTCAGTAAATAAAAAATCCTTTGAGTTATGGGCTTGCATTGTTCTTGTAACTCTTTCTGTCCCCAGAAATCCTTTTCAATCTGCACACAAATAGGTATTTAATGGACAGGTAGGATGCACCACTCATTCTGGAACTAATAAATCTGATGAAATGATATTTCACTACTCTGTAAATGTTTCCTTCTACCTGCAATTCTTATCAGCCCTTCCAGGAGCAAGCTCTTTGAGGTGAACTTTGAAATATTAAATTTTCGTAGGAAAACCAAATGCCTGATCTCTTACTGAAGCCAGCTTCCCTTTGTATGTCCTGAATCACAGAATAACAGATTAATTTAGATCAGAAAAGATCTCCAAGGGTCCAACCTCTGCTCAATCTCCACCTTGTCACCTAAACCAGAGCACTGAGTGCCACCCTCAGTGGCAGTGGAAACCCCCAGTAAGAATATCCAGGGTGTCCAATTACTTCAGAACTTTGTATCATTGACTGCATATAAAGTATCTCTTGTTTTCTTCTCTTTGTTTATTATATTTCAGTGGAGTGTGCTTTGAAGCTTTTCACTCTTGTTGAAATACTGAATGTCACAAGGAGCAACGTGCATTGAAGCTTTTCCTTCCCATTGCTCTGACTTTCAACCACAGCCAGAGTGGAGACAGGATTCTCCCAGACCACCAAAACCTGGCACTCCTGGACAGGGCCAAAGGTGTGGATGATCCCAACTGCCCTGGTACACTGCCCAGAATCCTCCTCCCAAACTCCTCCTTGCTCTGCTTCTGTTCTCATTCAGCACGGCCAAGATGTGGGCCCCAGCTGAGGTTTCTGCTGTGCTTTGTGGGGCGCAGACATTCAGGCCCCCCCAGTTTGGGGTCTGCAGCCTGAGTTTGGCTGCCCCTGCCAAGCCACCCAAGCAGCTCCCAGCTCTGGGCAGGGGCTGGCCTTTGCCCAGGACTGAGCTGGCCCCTGGCTGACCCCTGGGCAGATATCTGGGTACCTTTGCCCCGGAGAAAAATGGGACAGAGCTGGGACTGGCTTTGACCTCACCTGCCAAACTCCCCGTGACACCTGTTGGTGGAACTGAGATAACAAGGGCTTCTTGAGGGAGCCTGGAAGCCTGGATGAGTGCAACCCACTCTGCCTGAGGCTCCTCAGACATTTCCTTCCATTATTCCTATTAAATCTGGAGAACCCTTTTGCTCTCTTCACCTTGAGCCAGCTCCGTGCTGCTGGAATTCCATCTGCAGCGAGGCAAACAGGAGCTGGAGTTCCCCTGCTCCTCTCCTATCTCCTGTTTTTATGTGGAGCACAGGTCACCAGCAGCCTGAATCAGATGAGACTCTGATTTCCATTCCACTTCCAGGGCACCCGAGTTGATAGTGGGGGGTAAAGTACCCCGGACGTGCAGATTCCAATTTGGGGTAATTTTTGTACTCCTGGCTCCCCTTTATTGCCCTGCTGTTGTTCCTGCCAGCAGCTGACTCCAGTGCCTTCCCTTCCCTTCTCCCTTCCCTTCCCACTGCCTGGAGTTCACTCAACCCATGGAAAATTAGAGGCAAAGAGTTCAAACTTGTTGAGAGGAACATGCCCAGGAAAGCACAGGATGATTTTCCCTGGTTATTAAACACATTCCATTCCACACTTGTTTTGACATTGTCCCTCAGAGAAAAATATTTTGCTTTATAGAGAGGCCTCGTTGTTGCTTTTCCTGTCAGGAATTATTGCTCCATAAGTGTTCAGCTCCATCCAAACCCTACAATGTAAAGTTCTCTAAAATTCCTTCTGGATCCAAGTCCTCCAGCTGAAGTTTCACTTGTAAGGTTGTTCCAAAGCCTCAAAGATCACAAAACTGAGATAAAAAACATGGACAAGAGTTGAAATTCATCCTCTGCTAGCAAAGAGTGTGGGAATGTAGGAGATAAAATCCATACAGGAATTGTTTGAGGCATTAATGAAGTTCTAGGTGAGCAGACAGACAGGAAAGAAAAACTCTCTGATTTTCACTCTCTTCAATTCTGATACTCAAAAATAAATATAAGTGAATAAGCACAATGCTCAATTTCATAATATAATATTCACACTTTTCTCCAAGCCTTGCCTGAAAGGAGACATTAAAAAAAAATTTGAATGCAGCCACCCACACCTTGAGCTATCAATGCTCGAATTCTCAGAGGAATTCACACATGCAGGGTAAGGCACTAATGAGCTGCTGGAAGCTTCAATCTCAATAAACCTCTTGTTTCAATTATCTGAAGCCAAAACCAGTTTTTTCTACTAAAGCTACAACTCTTTCATGAATTTTCATTATATGTGCCACAAAGAACTGAAAATTGTCCAACTATCTCCTTTTCTAAGAAGTGAAAATGCATTAAAAACCCACCCACCCATGTGCAGTGCCACTGAATTAAAAACGAAGTTTCTCATCTTTAAAATGAGGCATGGGATGAATTCTTCTGAACATTTGTCCTGAAATGAACTTCAGCTGTGAACAATTGACAGAATTAATTTTTTAGGTTTTGAGTTATTTTGTCTAAGTACTGACAGAGATGTGAATTCTGCCTCTGGTTGTTGAGCACAAAGGTCCTTCTCAGGCTGCAGGGCACAAAGCTGAGCATTGCCTGTCCTGGGAAAGGTGTCTAAATCCCTGGGCAGGGACTGACTCAGAGCTGTGGAACATCAGCTTGTCAGGAACAGAGCACAGATCAAAAATTCCAGATTGTCAGGCCTGAAGACTGGCATTCTTATCCATAAAAGAAAACATGGATTATTGGCTCCAACTCTGCCTTTTCAATACCAACATGCCCAAAACCTGAACAGGCTTCACTTCCTTTTGGACAGATAAACCTTGCTCCCTTCCTTGTTGAGACAGGGAGAATGTGGAGGCCAATTAATTTCATTAAAGTGGAATTAATTGATCCAGCTGCCTTCCTCCAAGGAGTGACTGCAGGAAATGATGACAGGGAAGTGGTGTTGAAATGGAAATTCTGAATGAGGGACTGGTTTCAAAGCAGCAGAGGGCTGCACTGGATTTATCCTGCTGGGCAAAAGGTTTCCCAGATATTTATTAATCTCAGGGCATCCTGCTGGGTTTCTGCTCCGGAAATGGGAGGGAAAAGAAAGCTCTGCTGTTTTTCTCAATGTGGAAGTCTGGCTTGGTCATTCATTATCTGTGTAGTTTGATAATTACCTATTTCCGAAGCAAATTGCTTTGGACATTTACTTGGAGGTAGGAGATTAATGAAGTTCTTTGCAAACTTCAGGAACCTGAAAAACTCCGAAGATTCCGGAAATCAATTTTCCAGGTCAGTGGTTATTGGACTGTTGGTCACCCAGCAGAGAGCACAGATTTGTACCTGAGCTTGTAGAGAATCAACCAAAACCTCCCTCACAGCAGATCTCTGAGCCCACTGAATTTACATAGCAAAAATCCTGAGCAGCCCAGCAAATATCTGTGATTTACTGCCCAGGAGCAATCAGGGTTTCGACACAGCTGATAAGGAGGCTGCCAAGGTCAGTCCAACGAGGCAACAGCACTTCTCTCTGGCTGCCTTCAAAAGTCAGATCATCAGAACATTTGTGAGATGCCTGGAATTGAACAAACTCTTTCTCTTAGCACTTGCTCCATATTGGCACAGCTCCATTGGCTTTAGTGCAGTAATATTGATTTATAATGCTGCAAAAAGAGGCTCTGGGTGGGTTTTTGGCCCAGGATTTTGGGTAGATCCCCCACATGGACCTGCACCTCAGCACGAGCTCCCTGGGCATTGATTTCCCATTCTCTTTGCTCTCAGTGTCACTCTCAACCTGCCAGGAATGATGCTGAGGGATAGCATTTTTAAATATGCATCATTTCTTCTGATTCTGCAAAAATTCAAGCTATTTTCATCCTTCCTCAGAACTTTCTATGGGTTTTATCTCATCCTAATGGCAGACAAATGTCCCAACCCCATCTCTGGGACCTCCATGCCAGGCAGAAACGTGTTCAGACTGTGCCAAGGATGCAGAAGCCTCTTTTGTAAAGCTGCAAAGACTTTAAAATAAATAATGGAAGACTAATTCAAGAGAAAAAAAAATAGAACTCTTTATTTTCTTACAAAACTGCCTAGAAATATTCAGAAAATGCACAAATTGTTTCATACATTGTTATGGGGGTACATTTACACGACTGAGCATCACAAACAAATGGAAAACAAGAGACAGAACAACAAGTCCTAAGAACCTGCTTCCTATCAGCATGTAAAAAAATAAATTCAGGGTTAAAGCTAGAGATAAAGCTGTACTTGAAACTGCAAAAGTGTAAAAGCAGTGACCATAACAGCCAAAGCCCAGTATTGCATGCAGGGCAGTGACAATGTGAACCTTTAGATGTTGCAGTCTCAACGAGAAACAGAGCCCTTGGAAAAGTTTAGGGTCCCCATTTCCTGTGGAATTGTTCCTGGGAGCACAATTTTGTGTTCTTAATCTTGTGTAACTATCCTGTTAGGATAATCATCATTCCTCAGAGGCAGAACCCATAGGATTCCAGTGGTTCCATTTCTGGATCAGGCCCTTTCAGGCAGGGAAAGGCCACTAATTTTTTTTACAATAAAAGTGGAATAAAATGGGCTGTGCAGGAGCTGGAGGGATGGAAATCCACGGGGAAGAGCAGAGGGGGTGTCAGGCACAAGAGTGCAGCTGTTCAAAGCAGAGCAATAAATCCTAGCAGGTGCATTTGTCCCCATTTCAGGGACAAATCTCCCTCACTCCTATCCAGGCAGTGAAGAACACCAAGGAAACGTTTTGCTTTCATTATCCCGATTTCCCAGCCCTGTTTTAGCCCTTTCCCATATTCCCAACTCCCTTCCCATGGCACTGGTAGTTTGAGGAGGAGTTTCCTCTCCCTCTCTGAGCCCGTTCAGCCGTGACTGGTCCCAAACTGGAGCAGCTCTCCCCAAACTGCCAGAACAACCTCCAGTGCTCCTCCTGTACAGCTGCACTAAATCCCTGCATTTCCACAGCTCTAGGAAAACACTTTTTCTCTCCTTTTAAGCACATTTTCCCAATAAAACAATCTGAGAGCTTTTCCTGCTGCTATTCCTGGCTCAGCATTGTCCAAGGGATGTGGTGCAGCTCTTCCCTGGTTGCTGGAACCTCCAGAGCTTTGATTTCCACAGCTGAGGTCTCTCTTTTAAGAGGAGGCAGCAGCAAAAATCTCCTTTATTTTTTACAACCTGTATTGAACAAAAAAAGAATCTGTATAATGATTATGTCAAAGCAAACAGCACTGAACAAACTTTAGTTAAAGGAGTGAATATTCAGATTATAGTGGGAGGGTTTTTTTTCCTGTGGTGTTGGCTGGCAAAAAATATCTTCCCCAGTATTGAAATGTCCTTGATTTCTAATTAGAAGACTTAATTCTAGATCAGAGACTTGTTTTCTCAATTTGGGTTGTTGCACAAGTGGGCTGTCTTAGCTTCCTTGTATAAACTTGTGAGAGAGAAAATCCTACATTCAAAATATATAGGTTGCAGCACTGCATGACTATTCACAAATAGATTTTTCTTTGTCCTTCTGCCTCAAATGAAGTTTTGTTATCTAAGCTCTGTGGTGAGCAGTTCCTTCACTAAGGTATCTTCTTTTTAATCTGCAAATTGATGCTCAAGATCAAATGCTCTTTTCCAGGAAATATCTTCTGGGAATGCAGTGGAGGAGCTCTAACAAAACCCTGTTATTTTCTGCAGCAGTGGATATATTTTGATTTCCCCCTTTTTCATCTGCATCACGCACAGAAAAGGTGGATATAAAACTAACTCCAGAGCCACGAGCTGTGCAAAATAGGGAATATTCTCTGTTAAAATACCGAATTGGGACGGCACTTAATTTGTGAAAATAAAGAATCATTTGCAGAAAATAATCATTTGCAGAAATTAATTTGTAAAAAATAAAGAATAATTTGCAAAAAATAATTTGTAGAAAATAAAGAATAATTTGTAAAAAATAAAGAATAATTTACAAAAAATAATTTGTAGAAAATAAAGAATAATTTGTAAAAAATAAAGGCCCTGGATGGCTCTGGCACTGAGAATGAAGAGCACCTGCTGTCTCACCCCCCCATCTGCACAAGAAGGCCAGCCCAGGCCCCAGAGAAGGCTGCTGGGTGCAGCAGAGCCCCGTGCACAGACCTGCCCGTGGCTGGAAGGCGATGGGCAGCGCCCGGCTGGGGATGAGGATTCCCGAGTGCAGCGTCTCCACCGGCTCCTGGTCCGTGGCCACCACCCGGTACTTACGGAGCAGCTGGAACAAAACATCCCCGTCAGCGTGCTGGGCTGTGCCCCCATCAGCTGGAGGAGCTAAACCCCCCGGAATCGCCCTTTTTTTTTGGGGTGCTTACCCAGCAGAGCGCCAGGTGCAGCTGCAGCTCGGCCACGCGGCGCCCCACGCACATCCTCTTCCCGATGCCAAAGGGGACGTGGGAGAAGGGATGGATGGAGCCCTTGTGCAGCCAGCGCTCGGGCCTGAACTCAGCCCAGCCCCTGAAATAGTCCTCGCTGCAGCCCAGGGCGTGGCTGTTGATCATCAGCACCGTCTGCAGCAGAGCAAGAGGGAGAAAAATTTACGAACCGACCCCAAGCTCCTGAGAGAGTCGGCTGCGGGATGGAAGAACACAGCCCAGCAGCTTCCTCAGGAGAGCTGGTGTGGTTCTCAATTAAAAAATTTATTGGGACAGAGAAAAGGTTGTGGTTTCCTTGGAGAATCGTGGGGAAATTTGGAAAAAGAAAAAAAAAATAGTGGAATAGCGCATCAAAATTGTTTCAGGCAAATATTTCTAAGTCCAACAGCAGCGCAGGCAGGTGTGGGTTTGTCTTTGTGGGAATCCTTGGGGTGAATCCCTCATTCCTCATCCTAGGGCTGGTGCTTTGAAAGCCAGCTTGAAACTGAAATGTGAGTGACTTCTGTGGTTTAAAGGGCAATTAACAAATGGAGAAACATCCCAATAAACTGAATTGGTTGACTTACCCCTTTGGGCAGCACATAATTCCCCAGAACCATTTCTGTGTCAGTGGTGCGAGTGGTGAAAGGCACTGAAGGAGTTAGTCTGCAGGGAAAGAGAACGATGGCTTAAAATCCCAGCAATTTTCCTTCTTTTATCTCTCACATTTTCCCCCAAACAGCAAGATTAACAAAATTCTGTGTGCTGGAAAACTCTCTCTCGCTTGTACACAGAATCTGGTGAAAACTTGGTGGTTGATTTGCAAGTTATTTGGGAATTTTACCTCATGGATTCTTTCAGACAGGCTTTTAGGTAAGGCATATTCCTCAGGCTCTCAGCACTCGGGTTCTTCTGAGCAGCCAAAACTCTCTGGATTTCCTGGAAAAGCTTCTGCTGGACGTGTGGGTTTCGGGAAAGGTTGTACAGAGCCCACAGCAAACTGTTGGCTGTCTGGAACAAAGCACAAAGAAAGGTTCAGTCCTCCTTTTGTAGGGATAGAGGGAAGGAGATGCCCAAAGTTCAAAGCAATGGTTATAGCTGGGCACAGAGTTATAGGATTTTGGCAGCCTGAGGGATTATGAGCAGTCCCAGTTGTCCTCCAGGATTAAAAATCCAGGGATTTCAGGTAAAAATCCATTGGCACTCGGGCCACTGAGGCAACTTCAGGATTAACTCACTTCCAGGTGTGCTGGTGGTTGGGTTTGGAAGGAAGGGGGGAACTGGGATAATTTGAAACCCTTGGAAAATCAGCTTTACCATCTTCACCACAACAATCTGCAGCTAAGGAGGGAACTGGGATGATTTTAAACCTTTGGAAGAGCATCATTACCGTCTCCATGCTGGTGATCTGCAGCTAAGGAGGGAACTGGGATGATTTGAAACCCTTGGAAAATCAGCTTTACCATCTTCACCCCAAGGAACTGCAGCTAAGGAGGGAACTGGGATGATTTAAACCCTTGGAAGAGCAACATTATCATCTTCACACTGGGGATCTGCAGCTAAGGAGGGAACTGGGATAATTTGAAACCCTTGGAAAATCAGCTTTACAAAATAGCAGCTAAGGAGGGAACTGGGATGATTTTAAACCCTTGGAAGAGCAGCTTTAGAAGATGGCAGCTAAGGAGGGAACTGGGATGATTTAAACCCTTGGAAAATCAGCTTTACCATCTTCACCACAACGATCTACAGCTAAGGAGGGAACTGGGATGATTTAAACCCTTGGAAAATCAGCTTTACCACCTTCACCCAGGCAATCTGCAGCTAGGGAGGGAACTGGGCTGACTGCAAGCTCTGGCAAAGCAGCGTTACCGTCTCCACGCCGGCGATCTGCAGCTCTGCGATGGCAGCGTAGAGCTCCTTCCTGGACAGTTGTCCCCCCGAGTAGATGTCACACAGAAAATCCCCCTGGGGGTTGGCTGAGTGCCTCTGCAGCCGGCAGTCGATGGAGTGCTTGGCTGAGGAGGGCAGGATTCACGGAAAATCGCTCAAAATCCCATTAAAGTAACAGCAAAGCCACGTTCCCCACGCAGTTATTTAAACAAGTGCCAGGCTGGGCTCTATTTTCAAGCAGTGGGTAAATAGTGAGTGTGTTTGTAGTGGATAAAGAATGGTGTTTTCGCTTTTACAACAAAAAAACTCCACCCCCAAAAATCACTTTTCCACAGAGGAGCTCCTGGGAGCTCTCAGGAATTGTTCTCTCTTAAATTAGGGGAGGAAATGGGCGGCACATGAGGGAAATGTTCAGCAAACAGAAACACGAGTGTGTAAAATTTAGTACCTGGGGTTTTCAAAGGGGATCAAGGTGTTAAAAAACCAAAGGGATTTAGCACCCAGAACCCCCGAGGGGAAATGTAAACCTTGGATTTACCAGGGGAAGGCACAAAGAGATGCCAAATTTCAACATGCTGGGGTTTTTTTTTAAATAAAAATAAACTGATTTTACTCATGAGTATCCCAGCTGTTAAAACCAGCTCCTGTAAGGAATTATTCACTTTAAGTGAAGGTGTCAAACTGGTTTTTCTGAGCAAAACTGGTTTAAATTGTCTTTCCTAAAGCTCATAAATTAAGAAGCAATAAAATAAGTGAGTGTGTGGCTAGAAGGACAAAAATAAAATACCCAAGGGAAATATCTCAGTGCTACAACCTTCCAAAAGCTTTCTCAACCTTTGGTTATGCTTCTCACTGTTTATATTAATGAAATTAATTTTAAAAAGATTAAAAGTACACACTTAACTTCACATCTGGCGTTTGATTATTTTTTAAACTTGGAAGGCCAACTCATTTTAAATAGTTAAAAAATGTTGTCAAAAAGCCAAACTGCACCTTATTATTTAAATGACTTCTAGTTTTAAGATTTCTAACTGTGTTGCAGGTTGTTCAGAGAAGCTATAATTTCTTTTTTTTTTTTTTAGCAAGCAGGCTTTTGCTGCATGCGCAATTCTTGTTTCTCTAGAAAACAAGTCTTTGAGAGAAGTCCTTTTTCATTTATAGCCTTGCCTTTAAATAGATGATACATTTTTAATTTACTTTTATGATAGATTAAAGTGGTGCCATGACACTGCTGGCTGCCAGAATCCTGGGATTTCCCTGGGAATTGGATATTGCCCCACAACCTGGGTGTTAGTCACTAAAAACTGCTCCCACATGGGAATAAATCCATGTTTAGGTGCAGCAAAGATGTTTTAATCCGTGCTGAAGGCGAGGATTAACAGCAGCAAAAAATCAATCCCAGCAAGGAGAGGACAGAGATAAAGGGAAAAGAGATAAATTGGGATAAATGATGACCTGTTCTGAATATATCATCCCATGCTTTGGTGTGAGCTTGCCAGACTTTGGTGTTGAGCCCCTTGTGCAGCTCCACAGGGGTCACCATCATCATCCCGAAGGTGGCCATCATCTGTGGGGGCAAATCTCTCTTTTAATCCATCTACTTGCAATCCCTGAACAACACGAGGCTGCAAAGTAGGGGGAAATTTTCAGAAAGGCAAAATTCTGGTGGGTTTTACAGAGAGGATGGGGCTCAGTCTACGTAGGGCATAGCCAGGTAAAAATTAGGGACAGCCAGGAACATCCTGGGTGTAAATAGCAATATATATATAAAATAAATAAAAAATAAACCAAAAAATGTTTTAAATTTTTTAAAGAAAAAATGCAACAATAAATTAAAAAAATGTAACTATACATGTATATATATATAAAATAAATAAGAATGCATCTTATTTATTTTAGGCACCCGTTGGGAGTGGGACAAGGTATTTTTTGGCAACACTTCTCCCTCCCTTGTCAACAGATGAGCTGAAAATTGAGGCAGGGATCAATTTTTCAATGGGGCTGCCTGTGTTTGATGGCTAAGATGAGGCAGGTTTGTAGCCCAGAGCCCCAAAGGCACGGCAGCTCTGACCCCAAACCCCGGATTTGCACAACCCCACAGGAAGCAGCAGTCCCACCCAGCGGGGTTGCACCACAGAGGGAAGCAGAGTCACCAGCCCAGCTGGCAATTCTCTTCCAGGGTTGCCCTGATGGCCACTCAGCATCTTCCCTGCCAGGCATTCCATACAGGAGGCAGAAATTCAGGATTAGCTGGGCACATTTTGGATAAATAGCACAGGAGTTTGAGCTGCTTTTTCCAGCTGACTCCTTTAATCTGCTGCCTCTCATGACCAGCAGGGGTGAAAAATCCCCACAACCCCAGGAGAAACCCTTCATACCGTTTTTACAGCCTTGATGAAGTTCAGACTTTCTTCTTCTACGTCCTGCTGCAGGAGGCCAAACCTCCTTCCATACAGCACCAGACAGATACCTGTCATTAGGCAATATTAAAATTAAATTTTTAAACCGAAGGGCGTGTGGGATGCATCATTTATCGCCAAGGAGAGGCTTGGATCAACCTCCTGAAAATGTTCCCGTCAGAGCAGCACTTGTAAAACACCTCCTGCCTGCTTGCCTCGGCCCCAGCCAGGGTTTCCAGCCAAGGGACCCTCACAGAAATATTCCTGCACAAATTAGGATTGCCAGTGATCCCCTCAGAACTGCAGATTTGGCTCATATCTGGCAATTTTACTGAAGGAAATGGAGTGGCAGGAGGAGAGGCTCGAAGAGCTGTGTACCACAGCATTCCCTGCTTTCCACAGCCACAAACACCGGCAGCATCCCACACTCCACCTCTTTCCACTTGTCTTTTTTTCCCCCTTTTTTTTTTTCCAAGCTGTCATTTCCTATTTCCCCCTTTCCAAAAGCAGCCATCCCCCCTGACAGGGGGAAAAAAAAAAAAAAAAATATCCACTTTGAGGAGCTCAGGGCAGAGGCTGCTGAGAGGAGCCAGCTGGGTCTGGCAGGGCTGGCTCAGTCGCTTCACCCAACCTTCCCTCCTTCTGGGAATCACTGAGCCACTTTCTGCCCCGTGTCATTCCTGGCAGATTCCTCAGAGTGCTCTGGAAGCTCTCTAAGGCTCTCAGTAACACGTTCCAGTGCTTCTCAATCCCAGTGTCAGCACTGGAAATGGGATTTTCTAGACTTTGCCTGCAGGCAACGCTCTGTTATTGGAATATTTCATTGATCCTGCACTGCTGATAATTAACAAA
>VXBQ01003866.1:0-12232 GCA_013400175.1 Phainopepla nitens
CATGAACTCTTCATTAATTTTTTCTGGCTCCTGCAGCCAGCTGTAGCAGGGGAGGGTGAATGAGCGACTTTCGTGGGTGCCTGGCATTGGGCCAGTGTCAAACCACCACAGTTGAATATTAGGAGGAAGTTCTTCACAGGGAGGGTGATTGGGCATTGGAATGGGCTTTCCACACAGGTGGAGGGGTCAGGATACCTGGAGGTGTTTAAGAAAGGACTGCACATGGCAATCTGTGCCGTGGGCTAGTTGATGAGGTGGTGTTGGGTTGTAGGTTGGACTCTATGATCTCAAAGGTCTTTAACAACCTAGTTGATTTTGTGATTCTGTGATCAGTAGAGGTTCCTGCCAACATCATCCATTCCCTGACTCTGTATTATTTTCAATAGAACATGTGTGTTTTAAGCTGCAAGGATGTATAGAACTAACATTCACTCTGAGCATGTTAACAAAGGCTAGATTAATGTCCATTATTTTGTTCAGATATATATAAGATAATGGATGGCAAATGCATCATAAGCCTCTTCAAATACATTGGAAAATATCATTTAATCAAACTACCTCTGAATACCGCATTGAAATACCTCACTCTGCATAAAATATTAAATTATATTGAATTAAAACATAACAACACCAGCTACTACGTTCCACTGCTTAGCAAACGCAAACATGCAAATAAGAATATTTTGTCTGTAAGCAGTCATTTTTAGAATTGCAATCACTGGTGTGCTGAAGGAAAATGATTTTTAAGAAAGGGCAGGAATCATCACATAGGTCATGTACCTCCTATATGACCTACTCTCTCTCACCCAGAAAATTGCTAAAGTCAATGACCTGGAAAGGTGGCTTACTGTCTAGTAGTGCCAGTAATTTCTTCCTACATGTTTTCCCTGTCCTAATAATCACAATTGCAAAGATATTTGGTTACACATACAGTATATTAACGTAGTTTGATGTCATCCCTTATGCATTGCCAGTGATTTGAAAGCCTCTATCAGATGATGTGCACAACTCCCAAGGATACCAAATCCTTCATCCTTAATGATAAGCATGTGCTCAACTTCTTAACTGCTTTGGACCTTAAGCCTTCACAATGGCTGCAGTGCAGGTCTGTGCAGAGAACACTATTGATGTATTAGCAGCAATATATTGTATACTACTTGTCTGATGATAACCCTATTTATGAGAAACTGAAATAATTAACTCTGTATCTGTACACAAATGTGCAGCTTCTAGCTCTAAGCCCTGTCAATTAGGCTTAAATAGCTGTAGCTCGTGTGTCCCTAACCAGCCTGCAGGCAACAAAAATTCTGTGCTCCCCCAGCCCTACCTGAAACTGAAGAGGTGAAAAAGAGTTTGTTAGGAAGGTCTGCCAGTCAGCTGAAATGGCTCTGACAATTGTCTGGGCAGCATCCAGAGTTTTCACTGAGGAATATAACCATGTTTAACAGCAAAAGGGGAAGAAGATCAAAATCCAGCTAAACGACAAAATTGTCATTCCTTCTTGGAGTACTCTAGCTAGTTCTTTCCTAGGCTGTAGTTTTTGAGGGAGAAAGCAGTCTAGGAATCATTATGAGAAACAGTTTGGACAAGCTGATGCCAAACTTGATTGTCTTCCCTTTGAGTTCTACAGAGTCACTCAAGAGAACCTCTGCTTGTACATAAACAATATTTGAGCAGGCTGTTTAAACGATATTTATTTTTATGTAAATTTTATAAATTTAAATGTAGGATTATTTAAAATACATAAAACATTAAAACATTTTAAAACATTATACTCTAAGCTAATAAGTATATAATTGATTAAAAACAATTTTTTTTATATATAAACATAATGGACTATTTTTACACTGCTATATTGAAGTTACTTGCATCAAGATATCTGAAAGGATTATTGGTGAAAGGAAGAAATTCAGGGTGGAGGACAAAAGGAGTATCATCTTCATACTGCTGAAACAAAAAACTGACTACCGAGTACAGCTGAATTTCTGAAATGTAAAGTTCTTGTCAAATCTTTGAGATACAGGTGTGGAAACAGGGAAGAGATAGAAACAAGGAGGACTGTATTTATTCACAATTGTAATGGAGCAATATAGAGACAAACTGCAGAGAGTTGTCTAAAAATTTAGTTCTTCTCTTCCCACATCTACTATTTTTTTTCTAGTTTGTCATGTGAAAGAATAATCTATCCCCTAAAAAGATAAAATCTCAGAATCATGGATTAGTTTGTGATCATCACCTCTCTGCCATGGACAGGGATAGATGGGAATGTCATTCACCAGACCAGGTTGCCCAGGGCCCCATCCAACCTGGTCTTGAACACTTCTGGGAATGGGGTATCCACTACATCTCTGGACAGCCTGTTCCAATGCCTCATGGGGTATCCACTACATCTCTGGACAGCCTGTTCCAATGCCTCACCAGCCTCGCAGTAAAGAATATCTACTTATTTTCTAATCTACATCTACCCACCTTTATTTAAGGCCGTTCCCTCTTGTCCTGTCTCTCCCTAGCCTTCTTGCAGGCCACTTAAAGGATTGTCATAATTCCCCATTCTGAATCCTTTGCATTGACTAAGAATTTCACTCTATTGCAAAACATGTAGATAAACATTAACTTTGTTTTAGCAAAAGACAGTTTTATTGTTTTGGAGAAATATCTCTTTTTTTTCCCCCGTGAATAATTTCTCTATTGAACATTCAACATCAACAGAAGATTCATTCACTATATTTTTTCATTTTCAGACTCGCCTTTATTGGCTTTGCCTTTTTCCTCCAAAATATATTTATTCAGTATTTTCCTCTTGTAAATAAGTTGAAAACTATCAAAAAGTACAATTCATAGGCTTAATTAAAAGAAAAATAAACAAAATCTGGAGAGAAATAGCCTCCAGTCTGGGACAGAAATGTAAGTCATTTGCTTTATTGATGCTTTTTCTTTGTCACATTTAGCTTGAAGAAGATTTTGTCTCAAGATGGAAGGCCAATAAAAGAAAAGAAAAGAATCTTTAATGAAAAAAGATCTTCAATACTCCAAATATAGATATGAGAAGGTAACTAATAAATATGGATCCTAATTTTCTATTAAGTCTTTGAATCCTTTTTGTTGCTGAAAGTACAATTGAAACTGCCTTTTATTAAGTTGCCTATAAATAAGTGTTCATCTTTTTTCCGAAAGCTGTTTGTATTAGCAATATGAGACTCTGTTTTGTATACAGAGCTGTAAAATATTATATATTAAATGATTTAAAATAAGGTGGGCTTTTGGATGCATATTTTGTGGGTTAATCATTTATTTTTATACACACACATTTAATTCATCTTGACAAAAACCATTAAATTACTGTTTATCCAGGACACAGGGAAGTAACCCAGGGATAAATAAAGAAGCATGGATTAGGCCATGCCCATAAATTAAGTCAGCCTAAAAAAACCTGATGATACCATTGGGGTGAAGATCAATGAAGTTTTCTGGTCTCCCAAACCTACTATAGGCATCAAATGGTAAGCTCTGAGGATCAGAGTACATGTCTGCCCAGGGCACTTGCCTGGGTTTCAAACTGTTAGTTACTGTCTTAGTTACCTGCCTCCAAAACAGATTTATCTCCAGATAATTAGATGCCGACTGCATATAATTCTCATTTCTTAGTTCATCTATTAGCAGAATATAGTCTTAACTCTTTTGATAATAAAAATAAGAAAGTTGATAAATAATATTAGGATAATTTTTGGATATTCCACTTTAAAGGCATAATTTTCTGTCTAATTCAGTGTGCATATTTACAATTATATATTAAGGACTCCAGGGGATTTTAGCTCCTGCCAGAATAATTGAATGCCAAACATCTGCCAACAATCAAATCTGCTAGAAAACCTTTTAAATGGCCCAGGAGTAGAAGAAAGTAAGATAATACTGTAATAGCAATTCTAGTCTCAGAGGCAGGCAAGGGAATAGAAAGGCAATAACCAATTTTGGTTTGATTAAAATTTTTCAGTTTACATATAATGCAAAGGTAATAATTCTGTTTTCATTTATACTTGTTGGCAGGTTTAATAAAATACTCTAAACCAGAATAGCCATCATTCATTAATTACTGAATGTCAACAGAAATAATACTGTCATAGAATGACATTACTAAAAAAAGATATAAGCTATGTGAATTTTATACAGCTCTTGATAACCTTTTTACATTACTTTTCTTTGCATATGATTAAAGAGTGGCAAAAAATGCCAAATGGTGTTTTGTTAGTGGATTTTGTTTAAAAGATCTTTATGTTGCAAACAGCACCTTGATTAAAAATATTTAAAGTAATACCTGAGAAAAAATAGTTAAAATACATTTCCTGGAAAAATCCCAAAATATATTCAAAGAGTCTACTACTTTTACTTTGAGGTTTTCTTTCAAAGATATTTCATTATAAGGAGTGCAATAATCCATGCTTGTGGGTACCATGTTATATAAAATCTTTATGGCTTTATTTGTGCCTGGTGTCTCGGAGAACAGAGAACTGAAAAAGTTTGTCAGCAATAGAAAAATTACAGACAGAGCCAACTGCGAGGAAATCACAGTTCAACCTGCTGTCACAGGTATCAGAATGTATTTACCTTTGCTTACACACACTTTATATTCGTGAAAAAACGTATTCAGCATGACCAGAAGTCTCTGGTGGTTCTCCCAGCTAGCTGGAGGAGCAATCTGTGGAAGTGCATGGTGAATCCAATCTTGCAGGTTTGTGAAACACAGCCCAGTGGTGGCATCACAAATCACTGTACTCATGAATGCACAGTAGCAGTCACCTTCGAGTGACTTCTGCTCCAAAGGACTGAGTCATGAACACAGAATAGTTTCATGACAGCACAGAAGAAATGGGCCTACTGCCGTAATTAAAATTCTGTCCTGTTAAGAAAGTGGACTCTATGTGAGGGACAGACACAATCTGAATTTCACTTTCATCTCTTTGCTAATATAACAGTGTAAAAGATAGAATTAAAAAAAAATAAATAAAAGGGAAAGTTCTGATTCATGGCTTAAATATGAAATAAAATAGTTTACGTGGTAGCACTAAAAGCAGAGGAAATCAAAATGCTTTCTTTTTCCTGCTAACTTGAAGATTAGAGACTTCACATATTTGGTAGTACTAGAGGGAATGAAAAGTTACATTACCTTAATACAGAGTTTCAAGTTCATCATGTGAATGTGAACTTTTCTGAAGTTTTATGAAATTTTATTTAAACCATACAAGCATCAGTGAAAAACAGTTTGTTCATTTTATAGATATATGGGCCATGTATTTAATTCACTGAACTATCTTGCTCAAAATGTTATTTACAACTGCTATGCCTGCACATTCCAGAAATCCTAAAATAAGGAAGTCAGCATCACGGCTCTGTGCTATAAAAGAACATCTGGAAAGCTACAGTGTTGATGCCCTCATCAAATGAAATTCACTGCAGCACTGAAAAAGAATCATGCAGAAGTGTCAAATCCAGAATCTGATGACTTCTGTTCTCCCAATATTTGTCTCTTGTTTCAAAAAGCTCTGAAATTCATTGCAACCACTCACTCCAACAGCAACGATTTGATGAAACTGAAACAGTTTGGCTGTTAACCACCCTCAAAAACATCTTGTAGTTTCATAGAATATGCTTCATGCAGTGGAGCTGTAAAAAGCAGAATATGGGCCACAATCAGTATGGCTCATTTAATTGGATGATGGGGTTTTGAGAAGAGTATGATATTTGTATCCTATAACAGAAACTTTAATTGGCGGTCTGTTTTCTGTCATCACTATAAAAATGTGTTTTAAGATGCAGAACCATATTGTGTATTGAGTTATATCACTTTGACTTCATATACATCAGGACTGGATAGCCTTGTTTTTCTTGTACTCGTCATTGGTCAGCATGAGGGTTTACTTTTTTGTTTGGGATTAAAGTCCATTTTTCCGGGTATGAGCATTGAAAGTTTCTGCGTACGAATTTCTCTAGTGTTGTCCCAGACTGCCTATTCCATCATTCAGGATATCATTCTTTCTCAGGACTGAAACAGGTTAGAGTTAACATTTTTGTAGGGGATGTTAGCATTTAAATAGCCAAAAGATCATTTTCTGAAATAGAAACTTCCTTCTGCTTTCTGCTGAATTTAATTAATCAGATTTGATACTGAGGCAAAGGTCAGTTTCAAGCCTTTCTAACAATGAAGCTAATGGATAAAGGAATCTGTAAACTTTTCAAAAACTTATCTAGTCAGCAGCAAATCTAGGTCTAATACTTTGGAGGATATCAACAACTGGCCCTAGAGGTGATCAACCAGTTTTGTCCAATTTATGATTCATAGCCTGTAAAGAGAGAATTGATGTTGTAGGCCCATGATCTGGAGCAGCACATAGGTAATTCTGCATTTCTGAAAAATAAAGAAACTAAATATTCGCCTGGTCATTTAGTGCATTATTTTTGTGCTGAAAGTTCACTCCTCAACCACCACTTTTAGTTGGATTTTTCAGGATCTCGGTGCATAGAGCAAATTTACATGAGACTCACCCTATGCATTTCATTACTTATGAAATGTTATTATCGAGAACATAGCTGTGGTACTTCACTGTCTTCTGATCTATCTTTTTTTCCAGCTGCTGCATGAAAAAGCAAGTGGTTAAAATAGTTCTTTGCTAAATGCCAAGTGTGTTCATAGAATTAAATTCTGGTTGATTTATTTTACTTGAGAATTGAAATTTTAGGAAGAAGTAATCTCATAGTGCATACCATACCACTGCTCGTATGTCTGTAACACAGTTACTCTTTAGAAGAGTTAACTGAAATTTAGGTATTGTATATGGAGGGAGAAAACAGGATTTTGGGATTCCTGTCACAGAGTGAACTCTCCCCTTGTTCAAACTTTGACTTTTTGAGCTCTTATCTTTCTTCCTCTGGGTTTCTTTTCAACTTGTTTCTGTATAACTTTTCATACATTGCTGCTTTCTACTTTTTCTGTAGCTTTATCCACGTGGTGTTTATAGATTTCACAGTAATTTATCCTCCTGAAGATCTCTGTGTTTATTTTCTAGCTCGTGCACCTGCTTGGTTTCTAGTTGTTAAACATATATCACATAGAAAATCCTATTTTCCCCCTTGTTCACAAATGAACACACAATGTAAACCTGACAGGCCATCTTGTTTAAGAAAATATTACATAGAAATGTCATTAAAAAAACACATCTTGATAGCATAACTGGAACAAGGATTACTTCTACTGTACCACATACAGTTCCTTAAGGTCAAAAAATATTAAGGGATACAAAATACTGCTATTTGTGCTGTTGCTTTCTGACCAACCTGGAAAGGAAACTCGAGGTAATTTTAGTAGGAAGGTAATACAGAAGAGGATCTTTATTTTATGGCTTCCAGAGACAGTTATGAAAATATGTCCACAACCCCCCCCACCTCCACCCCAGGGGTGAGTAAATTTTATAGGTTTTAGGAAATTAGCATAATTGATAAAAAGCACCAATTAAAGGACAAGTGGAGATGATATTTCCCCCCAGGTCAAGCCCCTTCTCTGGAGCCCCCCTTCAGCACTGTTGTACTTTGTCCATGAGAATGGATCTCCAAGAGCTGTTCTTGGCCTTGGTTCCCAGGGAGAACCAGGATAGCACNCAATGTGTTATTGACTGTGAGGTGACAGGGACCAGCACTTTTCAGACACCCTGGTATGGGGAATAAAACAGACAGCACAATGGAACTGGTGAAGGGGCCTGATATCTTAGGCCTGATCGAGCAGAAACCATGGGAGAGGCAGACACAGATAAATGCTCCCAGGGCAAGAAGTGACCAAGAAACAAGCTGAAATTTTATGATAAGATAATGTTACCAGTTGACATGATGTCAGGAAGAATGTGTAACCCACAGGAAATTGTTACCAAAAACAGAACCCCATATAAGTGCTATACAATTAAAACTCCATATAGACTCCTTTATATTCAATAAATTTGGGTTCTGATCTTGACTCAGATGTCCCCATCTCTCAATCACCAATACCCTAGGATATGAAGGACCCCAGATCTAGCAACATGCAAAATATATATATATATTTTTAAAATAAAAACAGCATAATGAAATGGCCTGTGCATTCAAATGCCTCATTTCCCTTAAGGTACTTTCCCCTCTGCTCTTCACTGCTGTCAAACCTGCCTTTTGAGAGGCTCTTGTTCTAGAACATATGAAACAAGACCCCTGGACCTTACAATGTATTGCCTAGAAAACCAGGGAATGAGAAATGGCAATGATGATTTTGAAGCTAGAGAAATAATGATTTGATATATGATATTAATATAAAAAGCTCTTTCAAATAAATTTCTGAATTTACTTCTTAAGTTTGCAACACACTATATAGGACATACTATGTTGTAATTAATAAAAGTCACTCAGCAGGGATTCTCCTATATTAATGGGCCTCCAGTCTGCAGCATCAAGGCACAGAAACTTACCTCGAATATGGCAAAGCAATCTGTTGAGAAATCACTTTGGTTTTGCTGTGTTCTTTGTAAGTTCAACATAGCATCTTTTTTTTTAGGTACGTCAAGAAGGACAGATAATTCAAGATACACTTATCTTTGCAGAAAGGAATCCACAGTTAGATATTTGTAGCTGATTTAGCCCCCAAAAACCAAATTATGAATATAGTTTCCATGTTCTGAAATAGTTTTGTGGAGTATATTCTTTGTCTTAGAAATTGAGTCAGTTGATTTTGATGTTAAAAATGTGTGTCCTTCCTTCATGGTCATCGTGTGATGGTTGTTTGAACAACACAGCAAAAACAACAGTATTTCTTCCTATTAGCAGGACAGGTTGAGAGTATGCAAGATAAACCAAACATTTAATTTAGAAATATAAATTAGCCTTTCTAGTATAATAAAACTCATAGTTAACACTTTAAATGATTCGATCTTGCAAATTGGTTTTTTTGTACTTCTGATGCTTTTCCTTGCCCCTAACAAAAAAGACATGTAAAACATAAATTACAAGTAAGACAGCAAAGGTACTTGCACTTAGTTGAGACATAAATATTCAAAACATCCCACAGAAAGGAAATCTGAACAGTTATCAAACAAGCTTAACTGAATATTTTGTAAGAAAATAAATTTTTTAATTACATCCAAAGCTATTCAAAAAGGTTTGACAATTTCTGGGGCTTAGTAGATCTTGCATAATTTCATTTTTTAATAACTATGCAGCAAATAAATTTTTCTCTATCGCTGTCCTCTCTAACTTAAACATTGCTGTATGCAGTATATGTAAAGTCATTGTTAAAGAATTATAAAGTCTGAGACATACTATCCTTTTAAACTTAGGCTGACCAATAGTATCCTTCATTCCTACCCCAGGGCAAAACAAACAAACAAACAAACAAACAAACAAACAAGCCCCACTTTTGAACTATATAGCATCCTTCCCTCATTTTTCACATAGCCCCTGAATTCATTTTTTAACTGTTCTTAAAATCAAGCAACGCTGTGTTATTTTAAATGAGATTGCATGCTTCTGACAAAAAAAACCAACCCGTTGAAAAACTCTCAAACCAAAAAAAAACAGAAAAAACCACAAAACCAAAACCATAACAATTAAAAAAACAAAACCAAGCAAACAACAATAACAGCAACAAAAAACAAACCAAGAAAACCAGATGAAGAATAATTGCTTTCTACCACTTCTATTCTTCAAAAATTACTAAAAAATGATATCTATTAAATATTTTTTTAAATGTCTAAATTAGTGTTAAGATACATATGAGTATACAATAAAATACTATTTTAAAAGGTATTAAAATTCTGTGACACTTTTTTGTGAGCTTTAAATGCACTGTAAGGTGATTATTGAGAGCTCAGGATTTGAATTTCAGTATAACAAATGATTGATGAAGGAATCAATATTTTAAAAAGATGGTTAGGAAAAGACAAAGATGGAAGGGAAGTGGAATTTTCTCTGTGAGCCTGCTGATCACTCTGAAAGAAGTTTTATGTAGCATATATATAGTTTCATTTGAATTACAAAGTGCATAGCAATAAACCCAAGTTTTAGATCTTTATGTATCTAAGCTACACAGGTTTGGAATGGTGTTCATAACAAATCGCATTTACAAAGGGTTCCCTGTAACAAGGCTTAAGTGTTTTAGTTTTCTGGCTTCTTCGAAAGTAATCATTACAGTTATTCTCTTGGACAGCTCTTTCTTAGCAAAAATGTGTGTATTATTTATACATGAATTTAAAATCCTGAAGAAGCTGCCCAAGACAAGGTACCCATGCCTGGTACCGCCACCTGGTACCTTTACTTTTACTATCACTTTCAGTATTATGTTATTAAAACCAGTTTGCTGGAGCATATGATACTGAGTCTTGCCAAAACAAAGAAAATATAAGAAAGTTACTGCTGTAGACCATAATAACAGGCATCACAGACAAGGTGTACTTAACTTTCACCAAAGGCTGTATTTAATAACAGGAATCAAGGAAAACAGTGGGTAGTGAGCAGCTTGCTACTTCCACATAATACAGGAGAAGAAGATATTATTTAAATACCTAAGTAAAAGATTGTTTTCAGGAAGCATTTCAGCACAATGCTAAAGGATATGCTTTAAGATACTTGTCAAGAATGACTTCTTTTTCACAAACTTTGTTAATTTGCCAAGAGAATAGTGGTAGAGAAAATACGATTTTCAGAATGAAATCCCAATGCCAATCCAAAAAGTAGTTGCAGACATTGATTAAACTGTTAAAGAGAGAATTCAGTTGAATTATATCTCTCAGTATCTCTAGATGGTGGTTATGTTCAACATCAGTTCACCTGTCATAATGGTTTAGTGTGCTGATCCATTATTTTTCAAAAAAATTACTCTTTGGATTTTATTATGTTATGAAGCATCCCAAGAAGCAACAACAACCTCTTCCACCTTCACATTGATGCTCCATGCCTGGAAGTGTTAAAGGCCAGGCTGGATACAGCTCTGAGCAACCTGGTCTAGTAACAGGTGTTCTTGTCCACAGCAGAGGGATTGGAAAATTGATCTTTAAGGGTCCTTCCAAACCAGGCCATTCTACGATTCTGTGACGATCAGCAGAAATTCAATTGGCCTGGGAAGCTGATGGATAACTAAGATTTGAAAAGGCATGACAGTACAAAAGAAACTATCTCTTGCATCTGTATTTCTTTTCGAAGTCTTTTGGAAATAAAGGTTTTCTTTAAGAAGGACACGTGATTTGTTTCAGCCTGGAGCTTAAGTAATTGGTAGATATTTGAAACTGTTGGCCCAATGGTCAAATAAGTGAAATACCTAAATTATTTTTTTTTCAAAAAACTTTGTAAAGATAGAAAACAACACTATACCTTTGTGCTAATAGTAAGATGATTTTTGAATGTTAGCACTTCCTTGTTCCGCCCTGCAAAAGAAAACAGACCTGGTAAAGGCAAATCAGCCACTCCAAATCTCATTGAGAAATTTAGATGAATAGTTATAATTATTGGTTTGTAATATAGAGAACTGTCTTAGGTTGAAAAGACAGGTATCTGCTGGGGAAGGCTGGAGCCTCCCTTGGAAACATATTGTTATTCTGAGATGATATTTAATAAAATAATATCTAAATTTTGAAAAGGAGTAAAGGGTCAAGGGTACTTGGCACTTATATTTCAAAACATGGGAAATCTTATTAATATTTTAAGTTAATTTTAAAAATACACAAATAAATGTAAATTAAGTTTTGCAATATAATGTTGGATCTGGAACCTATAAAATTTTTCAACACAAATCAGATGCAGTTATATTTATATTCATCTTAAAGCAAGGAAAAAGTCATCCTCAGAGAAACTGCATTAATCAGATATAATCATCTGTATCACAAAAAATCTGTAAACTTCTAGAAAATAGGAGAAGTGCACTGATAGCTTAGTACTCTTTGCTAACTTTTCCTGGTAAGGAGTTAATTTTTCATTTATTTCTTTATTTAGAAAAACTGTTATTGATTGCTAACAACTATAAATCTAAATCTAAATCTAAATATTTTTACTTCTACAACCTCCATAAATATATCATATACAATATCTTATACATAAAATATATATTATTTCTTAGGGATGGCCCTTTAGTGCATGTATACAAATACATAAGTTTTTCAAACCTTGAAAGATAAACCAGCTTATTTTTTAGTGCTGATTTTGGTGTGCCAAATAGAAAAGTGGGATTTTTTTTTTT
>VXBQ01003872.1:0-47371 GCA_013400175.1 Phainopepla nitens
GAAGTTTCACCTCAGCATGAGGAGTGACTTCTTTACCTTGAGGGAGGCGGGGGACGTGCCCAGGGAGGTTGTGGAGTCTCCCCCTCTGGAGACATTCCAAACCCACCTGGACGCGTTTCTATGTCATCTGCTTGAGGTGACCGTGCCTTGGCAAGAGGGGTTGGACAGATGATGCCGGGAGGTCCCTTCCAAACCTGGTTATCCTGTGCTTCTTGACCCAGGGCCCGCTGCCGGGGCTGCCCGCAGCAAAGGGATGTTTGTGGTAGCTCCACCGCTGCGGGGTTTTCTGACAGGCTGCCAGCCATGACCCATGGCCCCGTGTGCAAAGCACTGCGGACTTTGAAACGTAAAGTAGCAGGAAGAAATTCTTTACCCTGAGGCACTGGAACAGGTTGCCCAGAGGAGCTGTGGATGCCCCGTCCCTGGTAACGTTCAGGACCGGGTCGGATGGGGCTTTGAGCAAACCATTCTGGTGGGAGGTGTCCCTGGTACAGGCGAGAAGCTCTCCCTGCGCTGTGTGAGGGGCGGATGGGAGTTCACCCAGCTCTGCACATCTGCAGCTGACACCTTCGTACACCCTGCAGGGCTGTTCTCTCCCAGCCAGGGTTATTAAATACCATTGTATCAGCTTGGCTTTAGTGTAGGCTTGGAAACACGAGCTTGTGGTCATTAAAGCTGTTGATGTACACATCTGTGCAACTGGAAGGATGCTTGGAGGAGCACAGCATCAATTGATACCACTTAAAGATGACTTGAAGGTTCTCTTGGGGTAACTGGCAGGCAGTGATCTATGTTAGAGTGTATGAAGGAGTTCCAAAAACCTGCCATTAATAGACTCCACATAGTCAAATACTTGGCGTCTCTTGGGACTATCAACCTGGCAGCTGAGGCCTGCTCCTGTAAAGCGTCAGGAACTCACAGCTACCCCTCCACTGAACGGGCTGAGAACTCGGCACCTTGCAGGATCAGACCTTGAAGGCAGGGAGAAAGATGTGAGAAATGGATTTGTACAGGATTCTCAAAGCCTGACTGAAAGCTCACATAGTCTTGTACATCCTTATGCAAACTCCGAGATAAGGTACGCTGACTTAGGCCGTGGAATAGGGAAAACATTGTTGAGAAAGAAATTGAACTGGAAACAAGTTTCAAAAGATGGCCTTGCAAAAAGACCAGATATTTTGTAGCGTGAAAGATGCAACTGTGAAAGATGCATTGTAGCAAGACCACGTGAGGTAAAAACGATAGTGATTGGTGTTAGAAATATTAGCGGCATTGTGTGGCAAAAGCTAATAGGCTGAAAAACATTTATAATGCATTGTAACCAGGAAATAAGTTGGCTTCTGATTGAGTGGCGTTGCATATAACGTTTTCTGTGTCTCACCCATCTATGAGACTGATAATGGAATGAAGTCTTTTAAAATGCCTCTCAGTTGCCTTGTCTCTACAAGAGCTGGGTTTTTTAGTCCAACAAAAGGCACTCGTAGTGTGTGCTCATCTTTGAATAAAAGCAAGCTTCTTCAGCTCTCCCAGCTCTCAGGTCAATTTCCAGGTTAGCACCTCTTGCCCCACTGCAGGTTGGCTGCCTTCTCTAGCTGGCCTTTGACCCGTTGGTATGTTCCCTGCCGACACCGCGTGGCTTCACTCCCTTGCTTCCAGCTGGGAAATCACTGATGCTAGGGAGTGAGGGGCTGCAGGAAGGTTGGAGCTGATTGCTATTAATTGCTCTCTGCCAGTGCTACTTAGGCTCAGAAAAAGGAGAAACAGCTTGTAACCAGAGTGCTTTGGATTCTAAACTAAAGTAAAAACTTCAGTTAAACTTTAGCCAAACTTCCCTCTAATTTTACTTTTTAAAGCTTTGGTAATCTTCTGCCAGAAGCTGTTAAGAAATGGGATGTGTTACAAGCACAGAAAGGGTATTACACTGGTACTTAGAAGGACCTAAGACCAATCTCTTGACCCAAGAAAGTACCTACTGCTTTTTCCCATCTTCCCAGCAGTGCCTGATGCAGGTGCACACACGGTGTAACCCAGAGTTTCCTTCTTCCAGAGCCAGACCAAACTGTGCTGTTTCTCTGCGATCTCTGTTGCTGGTTTTTGGGTGGTGCCTGATGATTTTGTACAGCTCCTTGCAGCTGTTCAGTGCAGGTCAGGTCCAAGAAAATATAACTGGAGGAATAAAGCAAAAATTGGTGGGGTTTTTCCGCCCCCCTTTTTTTTTTTTTTTTTTTTTTTTTAATGAGACTGCAGTGAGAGTACTTGATTCTATCCAGGTATTTCCTTGGGGCTGCCCTGTCCTCATCTGTAACTTCAGTCTGTGACCTGACTGGACTTTTGTGCGAATAACTTGGTGCATCTAAGTAAACCTTTTTCAGGTGAAAATTTAATTTTAGGTGACGTTGGTTAAATAGGGAACATTTTATGGGGCAGGAAGATGACTCTCTTGATGGACTGTGGCTTTGCCAGGCAGCTGTCACTTATGCACACACACAAAAATTTATTTGTGTTCCGATAAATGCTGGTTTTCTGTGTGTAAGCCTCCAACAGTTTCATTTTTTTGCAACCTTTTTCCTATATCCCTTAGGACATATTACGAGAGAGTGACGTGTCTCAGAGGGAATGTTAATGTGTTCATGTGTACGTTTCAAATCAAAATCATAGCTTCAAGAGCGTGGCTGTAAGAAATACACGAAGCTGTGGGGCTGCACAGGTTTGGGTGTTACTTTTGTTGTTGTTAAGCAGGTAGTCTTCCTTAAAGCTTGATGGTTTGGATTGTGGGGAGAGGGGTGGTTCCTTTCTCTACTGCTAGGGAAGGATCCACAAATTGGCTAATAAGTAGGAGAGCATACTGAGTGTACTGAGTCAGGTGAAAAAATTACATTGATAGCACTCAATAACCCATTATTCTCTTTTTCATATATACTGATATTTGATGTTGCTTGTAAGAACAAGTGATACTTGTTTTTTAACAGAATGCTTCTGCTTCCAAAAACCTGAATAAGCTCACTGAAGAAGACATATACCTTGACTTAAAAATACCCAAGAATGTTCCAGATGAGTGATGAAATGGCACAAAACATTGTGAAATACAAGGCATGATATTTTATAATTGGGTAGTCTTATTAGTGCATGAGGACAGGACCCAAAGCTCACCATCTTGTAGACTTCTTTACCTTTACTATTTTCCTGGGTCCTGCATAGTAGCATTTAAGTCTTACCACAAAAACCTGCCAAGGATTTGGTTCCAGGTAGGTGGCACCAGGTGGCACCTGTCTGTTCTTCCTTCTGTGTCTCCAACTGGCTACGTGTACTTCTGTCCTTTGGCTGCCCCTTTCATGTCAAGGATAGCCAACAGCCCTTACTTTAAGTGGAAATTGATTTTCTGCATTGCTTTCATTTGCAGGATTTTAAGCTCGAGTTTGGCCATCATCAAGGCAGGACAAGTTCAGTCTGGCATGGAGGTACAGCTACCATTGCTCAGAGCCCCGGAGACGAAGTGTGGGGAATAGTGTGGAAAATGAACACTTGCAATTTAAGTTCACTGGATAAGTAGGTGACTTAACTTTTGCTGTCTTCTACTACTTTAGAGAGTGATTGAAAATTAGTTAATTTTTGGTAAAGAGCTGTGTGGGAGCGATTATGTTGGAGATGCTTTAGATTTTAATATGTGAATTCTATTTCACAGCATGTGTATTGGATTCTGACACTTCTGTGATTAAAATAGCTTTGTTTTCAAGCTAAATCTACTTTTAGGGTTATTTCAACAACCTGTGGATCTTGATTTGAAGTCTATAGGTCATGCTCCCTTTTTTTTTTTTAAACCTGTCTTCCCAATTTCCTGTCTCTTGTAAGATTCTAACATCAGTATTTGTCCTATGGTGTTTTTCCCATTACTTCAGGGAGAATTTCCATTGAGACTGACATCAATGTCTGTCTGTACACATCTGTAGACTCCAGTTGTAGCAGAAAAGGAAGGGATAAGGACAAGACTGCAGAAGAGAGATCTTTAATAGTGGCAAAGGGACCTTTTGAGGAAGTTATTTAACATGTCTTCTAAGGATGTAAACTTTTGTGAGCTTGAGGAACATCCAAACAGGGAACTGGTGTGTTTATTGTTTCCCCCTTTGAATGGGAGAGCCTGACTACACCTTTACAATGCATGGTGGAGAATGTTCCACCTGGGCCTGGTAATTAAGAGATGTTCAAGGAACCCTGAGCAAGTTGCTCCCAGGCTGAAGTCTAAAAGACCACCTGGTTAAACAAAGCAAGGAATAGCATGACTTCTTGCAGGGTCTAAGACAGGGCTTAGAATGTAATCTCCAAAACTTTGCCTGCTGCCACGTGCTTGCTGCAGCTTTTGAGATGTGCCTGCACAGCATGGTGCTTCTGGTACACAAGGATTGTTTGTTCAGAGCAGTTCATCACTGACAATTCCAGCAGAAATCGGGGCTAGTGAAAACAAGGGAGCAGGGCATAGTAAACCCAGTGAAAGCACCACCTCAATACTGTTCTCCTGCCTCTGGTACTGTTGCAATTTCACTGTGTAAACATGTCCTTTAAACCCTGGCTGTGAAACTCCCTTCCGATGTGCATCTTGTTGTTTATGGTGAACCTGGAATACAACAGAAACTGTTGCCCGAGTTCTGTTAGCACCTCATGGTAATGGCCACTCTGAGCACTCTTGTCCTGGCTGGGAGTGTTAGCCTCAAGCAAGAGGGCATGGGCATCTAGCTGGCATGCTTGTGCTTGGGGACAGCTGCACATGTCCCTGCTTTATGATCTCCTGAGTTCCTCTGCTCTTGCTTACAGTAACACTTAAACATCCTGACCCCCTTCTGCTGACCTTTACTTAAACCTCATGATTTACCATGCTTCCCTGAAGCATAAACTTCCTAAGTATGATGACCCTTTCTGACAGCATCTGCTTTTGTGTTTCCCCTCCACGGGGACAGTATTTTGTACTTTGACTTCCGTAAGTGTTTCTACACTTTTTACAGTTGACATAGTGTAGGATGGCAGGTCCCTGGTATTTGTTTGACAGGGGATAAATGCTGCTAAGGTACTAGAGACCTGAGTGCTGTAACACCACCTGAGTGCTGTAACACCACCAAAATCTGCAGCATGGACACTAGCACTACAGATTATGTTTTCCCAGTTGCCTCACTGATGCCATGGAGGTGATCTGGAAATGGGATGTGTTCTTGGCTTTTATAATCATAGTCAACAGTGCTCTTCTAAGAATCACTCCTAACCCACTCAAATGAGCTTGCATGTGCTCCTGCTGAAGGTCTTGGGATCCTTTGGTTGTGTGCAAGCTGCTGTATTTGTAGGTTCTCCACCAAGTTATTTATGAAATTTCCGTGTATGCAAAAAGAAACCAAAAAGCCCACCTTTTTTTTTTTTACCCCTCCTATATGGGTAAAGTAGGCTGTGCTTTGTTATCCAGGAGCAGAGGAGGGAGCTTGTAATGGAGGCTGCATGTAATTAGTTGAGATACTAAAAACCCAATGTAATATAGAAAATAAATATGGGAGGGGAACCTTTTGCTTAGATGGCAGAACTCTTTGGCTTCAAACTCTTTTTTTTTTTTTTTTTTTTGCTGTCTCATAGTCACTTCTGTAGGGTTTTTTGTCCTCTGTACTTCACAAATTTATAAGTTGCAGACTAAATCATGACTTTGCCTCATGGAGTCTAGCAATTAGATGTTATTAAACAGTTTTTTTGCTCTCACACAACCACGTGACTTATTTTGTAGTCTGTTGGCCTTCAATCTGCAGTTAGCTTCCAGTCTGTACTTGCACTTAACCTAGTTACTCACCTAACTTGGCCCACATTATGTACATTAAATAACTTGAAATGGTAGCAAGTTTTTGAAAAAAAGATGAGTCAAATTCATGTTGGACGAGCAGGGTTAAAACCATGTTATGACTCGTAGCTCAAGTTTATCTAAAGTTAATTGTGCTATAAAGTCTCTTATATTGCTTAAGCTTCTCCTTTACTTCTTACTGTTTCCTCAGGTTTTTATTGGTGGCTAAATGCCAGTGGTTGAGGACAGTAAGTAGCCTTGGTTTTGAGTTTTTGTTTTTTGAAGCATGATTTTGGTAATTAAAGAAAAAAAACCAAACCAAAATGGCTTTTTTCCCTGACCTAGCTTATTGCTGCACTCTGTCTTGTGCAAGTTAAAAAGGTGTCTTGGATTATTCATTGGAAAGTGCACTGCACAAGTTGTGCAAGTTTCCCCATATTAAAATGTAACACAGTGGGCAAGATAAAACTGCAATTGTTTCTTTATCTGAGAGGCAGTTAAGGAACATGTGTCTGGCTCATTAATTCTGATAATCTTGCCTGTGTTTCTCTTTCAGACTACCTGTCTTCCACAGTAATTAGCTTAGGAGTGTTCTCTTTCTGACTTTGCAGGTTAATCACAAGTCATCATTTCTCACAGAGCTGAAATATAAAAGTGAATGCTGCTGCTTCTCTAGAAACATATTTTTGATATGAAACAAGTTTGCACAAAAAGCACTGAAATAGCACTGTTTTTCTACACAAAAAGCACTGTTTTTCTTTAAGTACATTAAAGCACAGACCAGTGTCCTGCCTTGAATCCTGTTGTAATAAATCCATATGTTTAATCACATGATTGGTTTGAAAGATGGATCAGTTAATTGACATGAAAGGGATATATGTCTTTTACAGGCAAGAGGGAGTTGAGGATGGCATTTATGTCCCAATAGAAGTTAATGTCCACACTCAAGCGGGAAAGGTACTGACCTGTCGAAGCTACCAGATGAAGGACTATGTCTCTGGTCCCCCTTCTCCACAGTATAAAAAGGTAGGTGTTGCATCACCTTTATTCTGGAAGAGTGTACAGAAGTTTATAATGCAGTACTTCTGAGTATTTAACAAGTACTTTTAATTACAGTGGATGGAAGGCACGACTACTGTAAAGGTATAAGAGTCCTTGTGCAATGTAATGATGTTCACAGGAGACTGTAATGCTCACAGGAGATCGCTAGCTCTTACAGCCTAGTAAATCAGTTTGGGGTTTTTGGTTTAGTTATACATCACAGGAAGCCCCTATTTAAACTTGTGAATTAGCTACGATTGGCACAAGGATTTCTGGAGGACGTTGTTCACGTATTTGAGGCAATTCTCTGTTTGAAAAATTCATGCACTCCACTGAAAGGATAGAGTAGTTTCCAGGACGTGATTATCCTGACTGTCTTGGGAAGTACTTGCTATCACTTGATAGGGGAGTGCACCTGTCACCTTTTGCCAGACACACCCCCAGTACATGGCAGGACTCCAGCAGCACTGCAGAGCCCTGCGGGGCTCCCCCTTGATGGCTGCTGAGGCAGAAGTGTTTCAACGCTGTTCTGCAACGCTGCCTCTGGAGAGACGCGTGGTCCAGTCACGCAGCAGGCCTGACCTGCCTAGCCTGGGACATCTGGGGTGGTGTGGCTGTGGGTCTGAGAGGTGCAGCTTCAGTGCTGCTACACAGACAGCACTGCAGCTGGCTTTTCCTGCCTGAAGTGAAGAAACCAAACAGGGTGAGCCTGTTAAATCCCAAGTGTGCCGCCTTCTCCAGACTGAGGAACTCACTCCTGTGAATTGACTTCCAGGAGCACAGCTAAGGCCAGCTGCTGTGGGACTGCTGAAGGGGGGCTTGCTTAGAAAGCAGGCTCTGCTTTTCCACAAACCTCTTCCCTGCCAACCCACCTCGTGGCAAGGCAGATATTCAGGGCTTTTCAGGAGTTAATGCATAGTCTGCTGCGGTGTGTCAGCTCTCATTGGTCTGCTGTAAGTGCAGACCTCCACTACTGGCAACTTTATCAACTTTATAATTCCCTCCTGGTCCTGTCAGGAGAAGTTGTTAGTTCTGTTCTTCTCCTCTGCCCCTAGCTTTTTTGTTTGTTTGTTTGCTTGTTTTGTTTATTTTGATTTGGGTTTGATTTGTGGTGTTGGTGTGTTTTTTTGGTTTTTTTTTAAGTTATCCAGGCAGCAGAGCTAAAAAGTTAAAAGACGACTGCATCAGCACACAGTGATTGAACTACATCCATCAGCTGTTACGTACTTTTTGTGGCAAAATTCATTCTTTCTAGACATCTCATCCTTGAAATGCATGCTGTTAAATGCATGAAAGCATATTTAGAATGTTCATTCCTATATGCAGGCTTGCTGGTGTCTCCTTCAAGCTGTGTTCCTGCAACTTCCTCTTTTCCTCTCACTGTCACATCTTTTCTTCTGCACCAATACCTCAGTTTATTTTCTGTATGGAAGGAAAGCTGCAGTAACAAACTAAGGAATCTGTGCTTTTTCACTGAGTTAAGTGTCTGTTTCTGTTATTCCTGTACCCTGTCTAGGTACTCATTGCTGTCCTTTGGACAACTTAGTTTCAAAAATTTTTAAATCTTCAGTCAACTTTAGCATCACACCTGAGTGTGAGATATATGCTGCTGTGAGAAGCAGCATATATTATGGAAATTATCCTGTCTGGAAGAAAGAACAGAATAACTGACTAACAGTTATTAGTAAGAAAGAACAGAATAACTGACTAACAGTTATTAGTTAGAGTCTTGTGCACTTTAGTAACACATCAGATTCTCAGGGGTAGTTAAAAGCCTTTTCAGAGTAATTTTGTTCACGCTGTGCTAGTCTTCAGTGGTCTCCCAGAAGCCTTTGACTAACCTTAGGTACAAATAGTGTTATTTGAGATAAATTCTCTGGGTAACTTAAATGGTTCTTCTACTCAAGTGATTGTTTGGAGTCTGTCCTTTCTATTACTGAAGGCTTTTTTTTGTCCCCTCTTAATTATAGGTTATCTGCATGGGTGCAAAACAGAATGGCTTGCCAGCTGATTATCAGGAGAAATTAGAAGCTATTGAAACTAATAACTATGCAGGACCGGTTCCAATCATGGAAGAGATCGAAGCTGCTATTAAAGCAGAGAAAATAAATTCTACATAGAATACCTCTGCATTTGCTTGCCCATTCACCTTGATTTAGATACTTCTCCTCACTGTGCTGATCAGCAGTTTCTTTATTTATCAAGAAAAGATGAGTTTGCTGTGCATCTACAGTAAACCATTAGACATAACTTGCAGTCTGAAGACACATTGACATTGGTAACTTTTTTGGTATGTATAGCTTGAGTAAATACTGAAATACATGCTGCAAGTACACTGCAGATTTAGAAATTATCTTTCTGTAATTGTCATGCAGCCCTGCATGCAAATTTGTGCTTCATGTCCAGTTTACTGACCTTTTTTTAAAAACAAAGGCCATCTTTGTGAGTTTTGGCACCTTTTGCCTTCTTAGGAATAAGGGCTGCAGGATCAGGTCGTCTGTTTGTAAAAGTTTAATATGTACATGACTACACTTGTTAGATGCAAAGTAAACTCACAACTCTTAAGGCTAAACCTTTTTCTCTGCTACTTCTCTTAATGGTTTAAAGCCCAACTTATCTGACGCTATGAGGTTCCTGTTCCTGTTTAATAGTTAACAAAAAAAGTAAAGAAGCATTTTTTTAACTCCTTCCATGTTTTAAAGCGTAAGTCCAAAACACAGCCTAGGCCTGAAGACAACACTCAGCAAAGCATCTCATTCAAACCATCATAGCTTCCTCCTTTCAATGTCTAGTGATTGTCATAGGTGAACTGGTTAGCTATAACCAAGGGATTTTTAAAGAATTCATTTTAGTTTGATATTTCCAAGGGTTTTTTTTTTAAATTACCTTTTTGACTGGCTTTTTTGCCTATCTAGGCTTTGGTCTAGTGAAATCAGAAAGTCTCCTTTGAGCCCGAGCACATTTATTCTGTGGTTTTGTTTGTCTGTTAAACCCTAAATGAACAGACTTGGCCTCTTGTTTTTTTTTTTGTTTGTTTTTTCTCCCCACAGCTTTTTTCCCAATGCAAATCTGGAAGCTTTTGTAACATACAGAGTATTTATTTTCATGGTATTTTGCAACCCCTGCAGTTAGTCTATGGGAGATGATGAAAAATTGACAGCCTGGAAGATGTCAAATCACTGAGATTTGGCTTATCTTCTCTACAGTGTATTTTTTTTTCTCTTGATGTACACAGAGGTGTAAGATATCATTGATGTCACTGTGTGACTGCTTAGATAAACAAATGGTAAAATAACAGATTGACCACGTCTTCTCTATATGAAATGTTTTCTATACACTTCTGCCAGGTATGTGTAGCTGCTATCCTGATATAATAAGCCTGTTTCCAGAGTTAGGCACGGTTACTGCTGTAAAACATGGTACTTTCTGTACTAGCACTGTCTAGTTTGAGTAAATAAAATCGTGATTACCAAACCCTCCGCCATGCCTGTTCAGTGTGCAGCCCTCAAGAATATCACAGAATTACAGATGATTAAAGTTGGAAGGGATCTCTGGAGGTCATCCAGGCCAACACCCTGTGAAGGCAGGGTCACCTCCAGCAGGTGACACAGGAACACGTCCAGGTGGGTTTGGAATGTCTCTGGAGAGGGAGACTTCACGACCTCCCTGTGCAGACTGCGTTGCTTATGTAAATGAAAACTGGTGTCGTGGGAATGCAGCTGAAGCCTTCATTGGCTGTTTGTGTTTTTTAATGGATGTAAAGTCAGTAGGGAGCGCAAAGCCATGCGCGAAACACTCCTCTGCATCAGCACCACTTCTTTTGCCTTACCTTTACCTTGCACCTTTGGGCTTTCCGACCCTTAAATGGGTGGAGAAAACAGAAATAATGTCCCGGCACTATGCTTGCGCGGGGGGAGCTTGACTGAGGGAAAGGCTGCTGCCGAGGGACCCCTGGCACGTCTCGGGGGAGGAGGGGTGGCTGCGGAGGGGAATGCGATGCCGGTGACGGAGAAACCTTCCACCATTCCTGCGCGGGGAGGAGCCGCTTCCCGCTGGGGAGGAGACCGTGTGTGGGGCGGGAGGGGGTGAGGGAAGCGCCCGTGGGCTCCTCCCCGGCCTCCGTCCCTTCGCCGCCGCGGTGAGTGCCGGGGAAGGGCCGGGGGGACGGGGCTGGCGGCTGTGAGCTCGAGTGTCTGTCTGCTTTCCGTAACGCAAACTTTCTGTGGAACGGGGCGAAGGCGTGCGAGGGGAAGGGCTGCGCCGCTCCTGAGCTGGAAACTTGGGCGCTCCTTCGTGTTTGCTCAGGAGGGTCCCTCCCGGCCGAGGAGCTGGCGCTGCGGGGCGGGGAGCGGGGGCGGGCCGCAGCGCCCGCAGCTCCTCGGCGTGGGGACCGCGCCTTCGCGCGGAGCACGGCCGCGCTGCCCGGCGGGAATGGTGTTCCCGAGGGCTGTTGGGGAAAGGTGGCGAGGTCCCAGGGACGGAGGAGGTGGGAGGAATGCATCGCTCCCCTCCTGCCCTGTTGCCCGCCTCGCTGCCCCGTGAGCGGCGCTGGCGGGGTGCCGTGAGCCATTCGCTTCCCCGAAAGCCGGAGCTCTGGGAGACCCCAGTCCATGCGCGGGCTCACGCCGCACTGGCTTAGGCCCCGGTGCTTGGCTCACCTGGCGCCAAAGAAGCTGGAAGAGAAGGAGGCGGGAGCGCAGCGCAGGGCAGGACGGTGCTCCGTGGCCTGGCCATGATTCCATCAGTTCCGTGATTCCATCAGCTGCAACTTCCCGCGTTTCACAGGATTCACTGCTGGTTGAATGTGAAAATAGTAAATGACAGTAGAAAAGCAGTTCTGTGTTTATACACAATCGTCAATTGCCCCCTCCTCCTCTGTCTCTTAACAAAACAAACCAAAAAAATCATCCCCAAGATTCTCTTGCCGGAGAATGTTTCTTTGCTTTCTAGTAGTGGCTCCGTATTGTTTACTGATCTTTTCCCACCGGGAAGGAGTTACAAGGAAGCTGCATGAAGTCTTCCTGACAGGGGCATCCAAACACTATATATTAGGTTCTCTTTTTGTTCAAAGGAATCTGTTAAGGTATGTCGGAACAAAACCTGTGAGAGATGTGAATATTTCTGTGAAAGTCTGTGCCTTTTAAAGAAAAGCTTGTCATTTTGCCAGATGGAGGCAGAAATAATTTCTTCTGTGTTCTTTTATATCTGTTGCTCTTCAAGTAACTAGGGATGCTCACAGAAGCTTATGATACAGTCAGAAGAGAGAGAGAGGGGAGGGAGGGAAAACCACTGAAAGATGATAATCTCTGTGACCCCAGAACAATGAAAGAGCACAGGAGCTGGAATGGATTTACAGGAATGTGATGTTAACATATGGCTTCCTGGGCATTTATTGACATCTGTAGCATCAGTGATGATAGTTAAAGATTGTGAAGTGGGGTGTGATGAGTATGCTTTAATTCACACAAACAGAATAATTTAAGATCTGCACAGGGGCTCTCTACAAGCTCTACCAAAGCACCATTTTTGCTATTATAATAAAAGGCTATTTTTTAGTACCTTTGCGAATACATCACATTGTTTCTCATCAAACATACAGACTTTTTGTGTAGCACATGTGCCCATTTGCCTCTGATCTCTGCATGTTTTTTACTGTTCCTGAAATAAGTAAAATAGCTGAAGTTCTTTTAAATGTGAGAGCTGCTCTATGGAAATAGGTATTTTATTCACTTAGTATAGTCAAAGGCTGACTGCTGTTGCATGCATGACATCAGATGTGGAAAATCAGTCCCTTTTCTGTCTCTCCCAATGACAGCAAAACGTTGAATTTATGCTGGCCTGATGGAGTCCAGATTACCAAGCACAGCAAAATTTCCAGTTCTCCTCTTGCTGTAATGACTCTGCAGTGACTAACTGGCACTGTAAAACAGCTTTTCTCAGGAAACAAATCTGACTTGGAGACACAAAGGGCATAGGGCTCCACCTTGTGTGAAATGGAGCATTGTTTTCGTACAGCCACCTCTGGAAGAGTGATTGTGTTTTGAGTGCTACGGAAAGAAGGCTGTGCTAGTGGGGACTCCACTAGCCCTGGGCTGGCACTCAGGTCTGTGTGCTTCACTGTTGTCCTGCCAGAGCTGGCTACCAGGTCATGTGTAAATCCTGAAGATATTCCAGCTACTGGCTGCAGGTAGCTAGGTAAGTAGTGCAGGACTTTATTTCACAGGCGATTTAGAGGAACAGTTCTTGTCAGAATAGCAGGGCTGCAGAAGAAGTAGTATTGACTGAGTTTTCACCTCTTCAGAATATTCTAGATTGGTCTCAAATCAGTTGCTTTAAGGGACAGCTGTTAATTAGGTTGCTCCTTGTATTGCCTTTACTGCGTCATCCTACGCAGTCTCTTAGGGAGCAGCCAGCTCAATAAGGACTAAATTCACTAGCTGACCCAAAAGTTGAAATGTTTTTTAGCTGTTCTTTATCTACAGCATTTACCTTTGATAAGACCTTGCTGCAATAAACCAGCACGTTCTTTGCTGCCGGGGGTCTTGCAGCACTGGAAGTGGAACAGGCATCGCAGTTTTGTTAGAAGAAAGAGCTAGGAGATCTTAGTAAAAAGAGGATGTGAGGAGGGCAGGGCCAGGAGAAGTAGAAATGTAAATGTGCTTGCACAATGCTGAGAGTAGAGGGAACTCAGAGGAAACACGAGATAAAAGTGCCAGTGCCTTCATGCAGAAGGCATTGGCGCCACTGCAGCTTATTGACATGGGTTGTACAAAACCTTGCTGGAAGTACTGATGCTTTTACTGTACCTCTTACTATGACAAATTTCATTTCCCTTTTTCATTTCCCTCCTTATTCCTGGCCTGATCCCCATCTTGCTTCCTCTTTTTATTCTCAGTTGCACAGGTTTATGATAGCATTGATTGCCACACTTGCTGTTGCTTCTCATATCGCTTCAATCCCCATCAACATTTCATTTGGCCAAGACTCTGTCTTCCCTTTCTTCTTGGCTTTTACAGCTGCTGGGTAAGTATTCTGTGCTCAGGTTCTTTTTAATTCCTTCTAGTCTGTTTCCTGCCTTCTTCACCTGATGGACTTTGCTGTCCTCAAAATGGCTAACTGCATTTCCTCTCCAACATCATTGGCAGCCTCTTCAGTATTTAAATGTTTTTTTTTTTTTTTAATTTTTCCTCTTAGGAACAAGAAGTCCATTCTGTTCCCAGATAGGAAGCTTTTCCCCCTGAGTGTTTCTCCTGTTGTCTCCTCATACCAGACTCCTGCTTCACTCAGCTATCATCTGTCTTGTCTGTCTCCATTCTTCCTTAGGTGTTCTGTTATTTCAGCTACTCTGCCAAGCCTGCCAATCTTTCCCTTTTTCTTGCTCATTTCTCCAAATAGATGTGTTCACAAGCTGTTGCTGTTAGAACAGGTGATCTGTTTTGACCGTAACTGGTAAAAGCCTTAAGGTGTCTTTCAGAAAAATTATTTCATTCACTTTAGCCCTTTCAGAAATGGAAGGCAGTACACTGAGGTGTCTCACATCAATGTATGTCAGTCTTTTCTAACAGCATCCCCATGACTGATGCAACATCAGTCACATGAATTGCACTGGAATTGAATCCAGCATCTGGAAGGCCCAAGATAAGGCTAAGAACATGGTATGCACTCTAGTAAGAAAGTACTTTCAATGCCTGTTTATAAACTGCATAAGCATTTACCTTTAAACATACCAGATATGTAACCTAGCTTTGTAAAACTGACAGATCCTTCCACAAGAGACTTAGTAACCTTGTGTTCCCTTGCTGAAAAACTCATATTGAAGCACTGTGGAAGCTGGGACTCTTTCTAGAAAGAGAGGTGATTGATGGGCTTGCAGATAAGCTGGAGACCTCATGTTGTCACACACTCATGTTGCCTCATGTTTTTAAAAACACCACCAAAAAAACCCCAACAGCAAAAAACCACCCCAACACAAAGAAAGCCCTAGTGAAACAGAATCATGTATGTCAGGTTTCTTCATACAGCTGATACACTTTGCTATGAATACATGTAGCAGGAAGTCTTTCAACACCATTTAAAGTGTTCAGCTCTTCATCTGGTATGGATTTTCTGAGTCTCTGAGTGGTGGAAGTTTCCATTTTTTCTTACTTGAAAGGACTGATGAACAGTACTAAGTATTCCAGTACTGAATGGTGTGGGGTTTTGCATTAAGTTTAATATTTTAATTGAAAATATCACTGAGTTACATCATCATGCACAGAATTCATATTGCCAGTCCTGACTTCCCTGCTTGGCATTTTTGTTCTTTCTCGTTTTCTCCCTGATGTTTAGCCTCACTTTATATTCCTTTTTGCTTGGTTTCTTGTTTCTCCATTCTCCTGCAGATCACCCTGTGTGAAAGGGAGCATGCTCTGTCCTGCAGCATTTGTATGTACATCCCTTCCAGTAGCAACCATGATGTGTACTGACTTGGATATAGTCAGAGGCAGGGCAGACATCTTTGAGACCTTCTGGTCATTCCATATTTTTCATGGTCTGTCCTGCTGCTGTATTTCTTTCTTCTTCTCTTATGCTCTTTGTAGATGGAACTGAAATAGTGAAGAAAATACTTCTATTTGGTTTGTACATTTGACAGCATGTTGGTTCGTTCTTATGGTTTTCTGAATATTTGTCTCAGTTCTTCTTACAAAGTAGGAAGAAAGAAAATGCATTAGAATAATGGGGTCCTAGAATAGCCAAAGCAAGCAGGGAATGTTGGGTGGCTGCAGTATCTTGAAAGAATAGGGTTAGTATTTTAATTGCATGTTTTAAGATGATGCTATCTCTTTAACTAAAGCCTACAAAAGTTTAAGACTAAATGATGTTTTCAACATGCTTGGTCTTCATTGATGGAATGAGCTTTCTTGAACAAAGAGATGTGCCAGTGTGGCTTCTAAGAAGCTGAGTGACTCAGAAATCAGCCACTTCCTCGGGTGGGTCATCTGAATAGGGTAATGAAAGGTTGATTTGTCTGAGTAGACGCAGTCACTTGCTGGTGTGGTAAGAAATTCAGATCACTTGGTTACATTCTGTTTGTTTGAAACAGTTCTGTCATTTTGGGAGTTGGCTGTGACCCAGAACAGTTATGCTGGGAGTTTGCCAGGTCTCAGCCCTTGGAGAGCCCAACTCTTAACGCAGTTATCTGCATCCATGCGGGTCAGAAACTGTAAGCTGGGACCTGTTGGGAAATCTGAGGAGCTAAGCTGGTTTGCCCTGCTGGTTTCAGTGCAGATAGTTTGTATCACTAAAATGCAGTAGCATAAACTGTGTCTTTCTCCAGCATCAAGCAGGAGAAGCTTCACTGATGCAGAGAGAAGCTTCTGATATAGAAAACCCATAGAAGTGAGATTGTTCCAGTAGCAGGTCACTTAGAATAATCTGTGAGCTGGCAGGGCTCAGTTATAGCTTGACAGGGGAATGCTGGGGAGCATTTGAAAAAGTTTGCCATCACTGCGAATGTCTTGGGAAATTGTGAGAATTTTGTAGCAGCAGAGTTGGCACATTTACAGAATTGTTGAAGGGTTTTGTCTTTTGGTTTTGTTAATATGGCTTTAATCAGATTCTAAGAACATTCTTCCAGATATCCCTTGACCTGCTGACACAACAGTATATTTTAGCTGTTGCTGGGGGTTGCCAGTCATTTGTGTTGATCATGCAGATTCTCATTGTCTGTGAGGAGGTAATTCAGTTGCGATCTTGGCAAAAAAATTAGCTTCCTGCATGGGAAATCATATATGCAAGTTTGTACCTAAATAGTACCTAAATGAACTTGCTGTTGAATTGTAATTACAATACAACTTCATGCCTCCTGTATGGTGGCCACATTAACTACAATTACAAGTAGCCCTGCTTCAGTAATACAATAGAGAGCAGTCTGATCCTGATTCCTCTTGCTTTATGCCTTGTAGAGAAATATAGGAATAAATGGACATCTAAAAAGAGCTCCCAAGAGGTGGTCTAGAGAACAAGGGCATACACTGTGTATGTATTTGCAGACAAGGAGAGAGCATTCATGCTAAAGAATATGGATTCAAAATAACATCCCTCCTGGTGTTGGTGAACCTTGTGTCCTGAAGCTAAACTCTTTTCCCTAGTTTAGCTAAAACTGCCTCAGAGTTCACAAGGCCTTGCTTTCAGGAACAGGTATTATATTTGCAGCACTTTACACAGTCTCTTGTTGTAACAACGAAAAAGCAGAGTGGATTGCTACTATAAATTAATTCCTCCTACAAAATTAATTGCTATGAAGTATAATTTTATTCCATTTATTTCTTTGTCCAGATTATGTTTGGACAGATGCCCTGCTTTGACTACTGAAACATGAAAAGCTAATAAAAAATATTGAATTATGCACTAGGAACCGGCAGTTAATAAAGCAGATGCAGTGGTGGTGTTTGAGACAAGCTAGGGTAAAATACTGGTACAGGAGGGAGACTGCCTGTTGTAGATATTTTACTTTTCAAAATCTGAACATATAAATGGAAGTACCTAAGGAAGAAATATTATTAAAAAGTTGGCCATGATACTATACACACTTTGGGAGTATTCTGAGATGTCTAACTGAAGGATGTATGTGCACAGAATAAGGTTTAAACTGAGGTTCTGTACAATTACTTTTTGCAGGCTCACTGATACGAAGGACAGATTTCTTGTTTGCCAGAAGTTAAATCCAAGCTGACCTGTCACTACAAATGGACAGTTTTTCAAAGATGAGGCTTGGTGGAGCAGCTTCTTGGTATCTCAACTATGGAAGGCCAACTTTGTGCTAGTGTGGACATTCCTGTGAAAAAACCTCCAGGTGCAAGCCCTCAGTCCTTCATTGCTTTGCTGAAGGTTCACCGGGAGCTTCTGGTTGGTAGGATCCGAAACACGCAGTGTTTGATTGATAACTTGATTAAGAACGACTACTTCTCCACTGAAGATGCAGAGATCGTTGTCCAGTTTCCTACTCAAGCAGATAAGGTATAATTTTTTTTTTCTCTAGCCAGTGAAGCTTTTGGTTACTTTCAAAAATCACCAGATTTTAAGGGTTTATCTGACAATTTTACAATCTCGCGTGTTTTCTAATCTTTGTTATTTTGGAGTTTTCCCACCTCATTCTTCCTGGATGAGTGTCTCCAGCTGGCACTGCTGGTTATGCCCGTTGGCAGCTGTAAGAACTTAGTAGGGTGGTAATTGCTGTTCCATCCCTCCCAGCTGCAGCTTTGTCCTCTGATAAAGAGGTGGCCACATGGCTGTTAAAGTATAGCAAGGAAAATCTGCTTTAGGAGAGACAGAAATGAAATGTTGTTTTAGAAGTTAATGATTGTTTGTCATCTGTATGAATACCTTCCTTTCTCTTTAAAGACCTATACCTATGTTGTAAGTGTTACTATGTAAAATTGATGTATCCTGGAATATTTGGGGTTTTAATGCATCTTCAGAAGTCAATAGATACACAGTTGGTCTCTGCATCATAACTTGAAACAGCTGAGGAGATTGTTTCCCAGACCAACCAATCAGGCAGCTTCAGAGCCCTGTCACAGTTAGGGGCAGGCGAACCATAAAAGATTCAAAGGCCTTGGACTTCACCAACAGTGCAGATTTTCATAAAATAATCATTCTTGCTGGCATGTTGAAATGGTAACACAGTGCTCACAGTGTGTGTAGGGTCAAAGCTGAATAAACGCACACTGTATGATTATCTCAGTTTCTTGTTGTTCAGCATAATAGGCACAGTTGTTGTACCAAAGCTGAGGGGGAGGTCGTGCCTCAGGAGTCTAAGACAGAGAGCAGGCCACAGTAGCATAGGTGAAGTGCACTCTGTGGGAGCTTCTCTGGAAGGCATAAAATTGCTTTTTAGAGCATACAAATTGTCAGAAAAAGCTCCATGTGTTCGCTGTGCTGCATGTACATCACCCTGATTTAAGCTCACAAGAGACCACAGTCTCTGGAAACCTCTGTCTGGTTTAGAACGTCATTCTTCATTCATTTCTAGCAAGAGGATCCTGACATTCAAGATGTGCCCCCAGATGATTGCTCTGTCTTGCAGAGGGTTTTGTACTAGGACTGCTTTGTACTGGTGCACAGAGATCACCCTCTGCCTTGCCTGTAGAGGTGACACTTTGTGCTGAACTGCTCCAGCCACTGCCTGGTAGCCATTAGTTTTGGTAATAGCTGCAGGCAGTGGGGCCGTTGCTCAGAGAGAGCCTGGAGAACTGAGTTGCTGTGTTGGAAGGAAAAACTGCAGGGTTTTGGCTCAGCCTTAAGATCCAGGGAGGGATTCAGCCTACCCCACTCTGGAGCTGGCAGGATCCTGAGGTAAATCCAAAACTGACTGGAGTATTTACAAAACAGAGGGTGAGTTTAGGGCACTGAGAAACCACCTGTATTTTCGTTTTAAACAGCACAGAATTTAAAATACACTATCTATCCAAGCAGAGGAAATCCTTTGGGTTCCCTCTTGAAGAGTGGTATTTATCCATTTTGTTGCTGGTTAGTGTGATTGAGCTACACATTCAGACCTTAAGTTGCAGAACCAACTCTCTCACAGCATTCAAACACAAATAGCAGTTGAGTTTTGTGATAGTTCCAATCAGAGGTAGATTTTGATTTCACCTTTTTGAAGCACCAGTTTTGATTTTGGCCCCCTGCTCCAGCCCAGAAAGGATCCTAAAGCAGTCGACAAGTATTACTGTGATTAAATGCTGTGTATCAATGATCTTTCCTGTGGTGTTTCTTCAGGTTCGCAAAATTCTTGACTTGGTTCAAAGCAAGGGAGAGGAAGTTTCAGAATATTTCGTCTACGTCCTGCAGAAAGTCACTGATGCTTACTATGAACTTCAGCCTTGGCTGGATGGAATAGGTTACGAGCCTTCAGAGAGTGTTTGTAGTAAACCTGTGGTAAATACAGATCCAGGTAAGGTCACAAATCTCTATCCCTTCCCTTAGAACTGCCCTGCTATGTAGGAAGCTCCAACCAGGTGACAGGAGAGTAAGAGTTTAGGCAGGCACAGCCAGGGAAGATAACTGTGTGCTTGCTAGCAGTGGTAGGCAAATTAAAAGGCACACTGTATAACACAAGGGTGATGTTGATAAATTGCATCCTGTTTTGTTAAACTCAGGCTCTTTCTGCATTTGTTTGTGGGTATGTGACAAATGGCAGAACCACCTTGTGCCAGCTGTAGTATTTTCTAGGCCTCTACTACAATTTTTTAGCAACACTGTGATCTTTGGGCCGTGGACGAGCCAGTATTTCATGATGAGAACAGTCAAACAGTGAGGCAGGTTGCTCAGAGAGGCTGTGCAGTCTCACACGTGGGGGTTTTCAAGATCCAACTGGACAAAACCCTGAGTAACCTCATCTGATGTCAGAAACGATCCCCTTCTCAGCAGGAGGTAGGACTAGACCTTCTGAAGTCCCTTCCAACCAGAATTATTCTGTCATTCTAAATGATGATTTTTAGCAACCCTAAAAAATTAGAATTTAAGTATTGCAGAAATTATTTCCTCTGGAGAGGTTCTTCCATACTACATCAGTATAAGAATTACTTTGTCCCCACCTGAAGCAAAGTTTCTGTTGAAAACCATAAGCCAACATTGCACAATAACTGAGATTCTCTTTTTTTTTTTTTTGTCATCTTATAAAATCTTTTGAGGTGCCTGGCACTTGGTTTCTAAAATGCATGGCTTCTGTTTGCGATAATATAAATGACTAAAGAAGTTAGGAAAGAATAACCACCTACCTGATAGAACTGCAGGTAGAATATAAGTACAGTGAAATCAGTGACCAACAACTCCAGCAAGCCTCTGCAGGGAGTTAAGCAGCCTTTAACAAAAGGTCAGGCTTTGAGTCTCAGCTGAAGGATAGCAGCCCCTTAAACCAGTGCAGCATCAGTACTGGCTTTCAGGAAGTGGTGAACACGTGACCTTTCTTTTGCACCTCAGTTTCCCAAGTGAGTGATGATGGCATCACAAATAAAATTAATTTGCCAAAGAACTCTTTTCACATTAGAATTACTTTTGCTTATGACCCCCTCTGAGTTCCCAAAGAGGTGGGTCATTGTATGCATAGGTTTTTAAATAACAGTCTCTTTAATAATAGTTCACTGTCTTTTTAGTTAGCAGGTACTGCCAGAAACTCAGACATGAACTGGGACGGGACTCCAAGTTTGTTATGTTGTACGCTCAGAAGGAGGAGATGCTGCTTGAAGAAATCTACTCCAACAGTATTATGGAGCTGGTCACTTTTACCAACGAGAGCCTTGGCCAGGTGGGTCAATTAGAAGCCCTTTTTGATGATGAAGTTGGGCTAATTAATGAAGATGGAGAGACTGTTTATGTCTATGGTGATGCAGGAATTGGAAAATCCATCTTGCTTCAAAAGATACAAAGCCTTTGGGCCAGAAAAGAACTGGACATAGGGGCCAAGTTTTTCTTCCGTTTTCGGTGTAGGATGTTTAGCTGCTTCAAGGAGGATGAAGCCATATGTTTGAAAGACCTGCTCTTCAAATATAATTGCTACCCAGACCAGGACCCCACAGAAGTGTTCCATCACATCTTACAGTTCCCTCATACGGTTCTTTTCACTTTTGATGGCTTTGATGAGATCTATTCCAACTTTGATCTCAGCAGCGTACCCGAGATATGCTCACCCAATGAACCCATCCACCCCCTGGCACTGCTCGTAAGCCTTCTCAGAGGAAAGCTTCTTAAGGGCTCCAAGAAAATTCTAACTGCCAGGACAGGAACTGAGATCCAAAAAAACATCATTAGGAAGAAAGTGTTGCTCCGCGGTTTCTCCAGGAATAACCTGAAGGAATACACAGCTATGTTTTTCCAAGATGAGCGGCAACGAGCACTGGTATCAAACCAGTTGGAAGCTAACCCAAATCTCTGCAGTTTGTGTTCAGTGCCCTTATTTTGCTGGATTATCTTTAAATGCTTTGAGCACTTCCACTCCATGTTTGACGGCCACGAGCTTCCAGACAGTTCTGTTACATTAACAGATGTATTTTTGCTCATGATTGAAGTCCACCTGAACCGATCTGTGAAAACAAGTTTGCTGAAGAGAAATATCAGGAGCCAAGCAGAGATGTTCAAATCAAGAAAGGAAAGTCTTCTAGCTTTGGGTAAAATGGCATACAAAGGGATGGAGAACTCTTCCTTTATCTTTGAGCAGGAGGAAGTCTCATTGGCAAACATCTCTGAAGAAGATTTGCAACTGGGCTTTCTCAGGACAGTTAAAAGTTACAGTGGCTGTGACAGTCAGGCCACTTATGAGTTCTTGCACTTAACCCTTCAGTCTTTTTTCACAGCTTTGTTCTTGGTTATGGAGGAGAAGGTGGGGACCGAGGAGTTACTTGAGTTTTTCAATGAATGTTCTTCCATGGAGACTGCCCAGCCTACTTGCCTTCGTATCCCCTGGTTAAAGAAACAACTAGCAGGGAAGGATCCTTTCCAAAACAAAGAACACTTCAATTTTACCAACATGTTTCTTTGTGGCCTACTTTCTGGATCCAGGCAGAAGCTCTTCAGACATTTAGTTTCGCCCGCGGTCATTAAGAGGAAGAGAAAAACACTCATCACATACCTTGGGGAGAGCATGAAATCCCACCTGAAAGGCTTCACTCGCTCCAGGCTTACAAGCTACAATCAGGTGCAGGTGCAGCCCAACTTTGTGTGGATGCTGAGGTGCCTGTACGAGACGCAGAGTGAGAAGGTGGGGAGGATGGCAGCCCGCCGCATGCACGCCAACTACATCAAGCTGGCCTACTGCAACGCCTGCTCTGCCGACTGCAGCGCCATTTCCTTTGTTGTGCACCACTTCCAGAAGCGCCTGGCTCTGGATTTGGACAACAACAACATCAATGACTACGGAATAAAACAGCTGCAACCTTGTTTCAGCAAGCTTGCAGTGATCAGGTAGGATCACTGTATGTAAGCAGGTCCTTGCGTATTCTTGGTTTATTCCACAAACTAGTGGGCTGAAGGAATTGATCTCACAAGTGGAGAAAGGTGAGGATTAGTGCTGCTGGAAATTAATGTTTCAGATCTTCTGAACTCTTTGTTCATTTAGTCACAGGAGCAGAGACAAGCTGTGAACTTGGAAACCTAAATGGAAGGGGTGGTAAGAAGTCCTTAGAAGCGCAGACTGTTTAAAGCTGTAGGTTTAGTTAGCTCCATCACAAATTGTTTTGTCTCAGAAGAGGATTTTTATGAGAGAAGGTGCTTAAGGGAAAAAGAAAACATACGGGCATCCTCCATTATCTGAAGATTGCCTGAGGCCATCTCTGCCCTTGGTCATAAGGGCAGGATCTCCTATTCACACTAACCCTTGATCAGAAGCTCTGAATTTGTTGCTTTTGCATCCTGTCAAAATGTCTGGCTTTCATCGGACAAAAGCTATCATGTACATCCATGAAAGGATGCAGTTGACGCCTTCAGATGTGGTGTTTCCCTGAGGTGATGTGAAGGGAGGACATGGCTTGGTGTGAACAGGGAAAACTAACTCCACCTCTAACATCACAGGTCAGATTGTTTCACCTCCAGCCCTCTGAGGTTGTACCATGTCGCTATATCTTATTTGTCCAAACATTTAGGTGCAGAAAATCAGGAACGTCATATATATATTTTTTAAAACTCCTTCAGCCTCATGAGAATTTTTTTTAACAACTGGATTTATTCCTCCTGTTTGGCTGTGCCTTGCCTTGTTTTCCTCTAGGAATAAATCAAAGCCAGTGACTCTTGGCTTTTTCCCAGTTATTTGCAAATTGACTGAGTTATTTGCAAATTTCCCAAGAGAAAGCAATAAGGAAACTCCTGGGGAAAATGTATAATTATGTAAGACAAAACAAAGAAGAAAAGGCCAGCCTTTCATTCTTTGTGCCTATCATGTGATCATGCCATACCCAGTGTGATCCTAACACCATCCCCAGCACCAAAACAGTCTTTTAGGTTGCCCTTTTGTCTTTATGGATCTTCGGATGCTGGAACTTTTGTTTCTAATGAGCAATTTCTGCAGGTCAGGAGATGTTTCCAACAGCTTAACCATTCCTTTCAAAGAAGCAGACTGTTCTGATCTGTAGAAATTGGCTGATCTCTCCTGTGTGCTGGTGCATTCCAAAGGGACCAGGTTGCTAACTAGCAAAGGCTAGGGAGGCTGTTGGTGATAAGGGACTCTCAGCAGGAAATCTTCAGCTACTGAGTTTGTATGCAAACTAAATGTGGTCAAAATGTTTTCATAGGGACAGCTTTACCCAGGAAATATGATTCATGGCAATTGGAATGCTTCACTTGAACCTGTCCATTTAGTGAAAGGGAAAAAGCTTGAGAAGTTACAAAAAAAACAAAAAAACAAACCAAAACAACAACAACAAAAAAACCCACCCCAAAGCAACTGTGAGAAGAAGCATTTTTATTCAGTGAATGACTGACATTGATTTGTTCCATGTCTGGCTGGAACAATAAAATTAGAAACCTCTAGCACACTCATGGGAGCGCAGTTCTGTTTTCTGGCCAGGGCTTTTCACAACCTTTATTTGGTGAAGTCTGAATGTGTTGTGACTTTCAAGATGCCTGGCTTTCACTACGTACTCAGAGAGAAGATTGCAAGACTAGTAGTTTGGACAGCTTGCTTTTGCTAGGGTGTTAAGCAGACTTCTTCCTGAAATCATAGTAAGCACAGGAGGAGGATGAGATGTTTATCTGGTGGCTGACTTCCTACATTTTATTGTTCTCAGTTCTGTGGACAGCTTCCAGAGCATTACCTAGGAGATCTGGGGCTTTCTGATTTTAATCGGTTTTGGAGTGAGCCACATGAAGCTGAGCTCATATTTCCCTTAGCAGCTTTTAATATGTGGCATAAGGACCTGTTAAAATATCAAAGGAAAATGCATAGGCCTCCAGTCATTTGTTAACTCACGGGTTATGAACATTTGTAATATGTATTGATTCAGACTTTTCATTGCCTTCCTTCCAGGCTCAGTGTAAATCAGGTCACAGATCACGGCGTAAGGATCTTGTATGAAGAACTCTCCAAGTACCAAATTGTTTCTTTCTTGGGGTATGTATCCAGCTGGGACCAAAACACTCAGCAGTGATACTAGAAAATAAAACTCTAATGCTGTCAGTACTGGCTCAGCAGAGGTGGGGTGGAAACTACAGTTACCTCCTAATTTAAGCAAAGCAGCTTTTTGTGTCAGAAATTATTGTGTAACAGTTCATTGGGACAAGGACCACAGCTTCCTCTCTCATCACACTCCCTCACAGTCTCCTGCTGGCATCAAATCCTTCTTGACACAGTGTGGACTACTGTCAAGTTACTGAACTGTATGAGCATGCTAATGTTTATACCAAAAGCCTTCTGCTGTGGAAGGGATAGACTGCAAGCAAGAGAGCATGCGTAGTTATAGCCTGCTGTTTCTTCTGCTGTAAACTGATTTACTTCAACTATGCAAAGCAGACACAGCTTGGTAGAGACTGGTGTCAGGAACATGCTGTTTCAAGTGCCATGTTCATGATACCAATTTCTTTCAAGAGCTTAATTAGTTCTTAATGAAGTTGAAGCTGGAAGGCACATTAGGCTCTGACTTCCTGCTCTTGGTTAAGTAGCTGCATAGAAATGACTTTTTAAAAGGTGAACATGAATACCAAGAATAGCTTTTTACCTCCAGTGCCCTAATGTAAGTAAAACTGCTCAGGTATCTGCTCTTCAGTAATATTTGCAAGGGGATTTTATGACTTTTAAAAGACCAAAAGTACATTATGGTGTTTTGTCTTTTGACTTACCTTCTGGCAATATTATTTCTGTACTAGCACAGGAATAAAGGGAAGCTTTGTTTGCTAGTGGAGACCATTTATTTAAAAAATTAAATAAATATTCATGATTTGCAGTCTGGTCTCCTTATATTTTATATCTAGCCCATCACTATATGAATTATATATCAAAATAGAAATACAAGCAACTGTGAATATGTACAAAGCCATACAGAAAAGACAGATTCTATGTGAGCATCATAAAACATTCAGGTTGTAAATATTTAACAGCAGTAATAACCTATTTTTACCAATGTGATTTTTCTTTAAGCTTATACAACAACCAGATCACTGATGTTGGAGCGAAATATGTTGCAAAACTAATTGAAGAGTGTTCAAGCCTCGAATATGTCAAGTATGTTGGATTTTTTTTCCTTTCTACTGTATCCTAATTAAGGTAAAGCAACTTGAAAGGGGATGGAGAGTAGAAGAAAAAAGGCAAAAACTGTATTTGAAATAAAATGTAATTTAGGTTCCAGTTGTATGTTTGTTTTGCAGTAGTCTAGCAGTGGATGGCAGCAGGTGAAACTCTTGAATCCATAGTCTCTTCTGGAATATAGTAGTGAGTTAAAGGAGTGCATGAGACCTGTTCTTTATCTAAATCCAGTCTGACCACCTGAGCAAGGCTTAAGTTGTGCATGGACCTTGCCGCTGCTTCCAGCAAGGAAATTCCCTTGGATTTAGTACCAAGTGTCTGATCTTTTTTGGGCCACTGAGGTCACGCTGTGCTGGTGTCATACCTCAACTCTGGAATTCCTCAAATTCACTTGGTGAGCTGTTCCCTTTAATTCCTGGAACTTCTCCAGATAAGAGTGTCTGGCCGTGCAGATTGGTTGGACATAAAGGTAGATCATTAACCAGTGGTTTAATTGTGACCACAGCAGAAACCAGAGGTAACTGCAGCAATGTCAGCTTTTGGAGGGAATGTAGGAACAGGCAGCCAGGGACTCTTGGGTTCTAGTCCTTGTTCTACCACTGACTTGGTCTGAAACCCCACTCTAGCCTCATCCTTCCTACTTGAAATTGTTGCAGAATTTTGAAATGCAGGAGCAGTTCAGTTCTTTCACTGCTTTGACAGTGCTTTGCTTATTTAATGTAGCTTTCACAAAAAAAAAAAACCAAACCTGTTGAAAGATGGTTGCTTTCAGGCTACATAGTAACCCTAGAGATTATTTTGAGATAAAGTGCTCATTCATGTGCCCAAAGTCAGCCAAACAAGACAGTTTTATGTAAATGTAGTGGCTTAGGGAGGGGCAGTGGGGAGGGTTGGGGGTTTGGTCTGTTCTTTAAATCAATCTATATGCCATTATCTCTCCCTTGAACTCCAGACATTTGATATCCATATAGGCCAAAAATAGAAAAGGCCTTGTGTAAAATGCCAGCCAGAGACTGACTGCTGCACTGACCTATGCCATTGCCCAGAGCCTATGCTTGCAACAGAAAGACTTGAAATTATTGCAGTCTGTGCTTATCAGCTGCAGTCTCCTCTGGAAGCACACAGTCAATAAATATTCTGTTCCCTGTGGCATCATGAAACATGTTGCATGTAATTCATGAGCTTTGTAGCAATTGCTGATACTATGAATTATATTAAAAATAAGGCCAGGGTCCTTGTCCTGAGGATCAGTTCCTAAAGCTCATTTCTAACATACTGAGCACCAAACCCAAGACTACTGCAGTACTTCTGATCTGGAGGGCTGACATGCAAAATATGCAAAAGACAACATAAAATTATGTTTTGTAGTCAAAGGTCAAGTGCCTGCAGTATTTTTTCATTCTGGGTTAATCTTTGATAACTGCAGGTAGCCTCCAGAGTTAATTAGCCTTAAATACTTGTGTGGCTTTCTGAACTGTTGTTCTGATAGCTGCCCAGCTGTAAGTGATGCACTTCATCAATTTATATATTTTGTGCAGAATAGGAGCAAACAAAATAACAAGTGAAGGAGGGAAGTGCCTTGCCCAGGCCATCCAGAAGAGCAAGACAATGTTTGAAATTGGGTAAGTTCAGTGCTAAGGAGCAGAACTTAGGGCTTCATCTGGGCCAGGCACCTGTAAATCCCTTAGGGATTCCTTTTTTCCATGCTTACCTTTTCTCCTCCTGCTATTCCTTCCCTCCTCAACAGCAGCATTAGAACAAACGATTGTTAGAGGCATAGCCACATATTCCATGGAAAAGGAGGGCTGCTTTGTTGTTCTTCAGTTCACACTATGTTTGGGTTGGTTTGGGTTTTGGCATCTGTTTTTTTCTTTTTCACTGTTCTGACAGAACCTTAAAGGAGAAACAAACAAACAAGAGGACAGTATGTAGATAGATGCAGACACTTTCTTTATGGCAGCACAGCTCCTCTAGAGATACTTGGTTATTTTTAAGTCTGTGGGGTTTTATGACAATTGGCACTGCATCTAGTTATTGAGTGTCATTGTTACAACTGTCAAACCTCCTGCATCACATCCTGATAAAGTTGTGAGCTGGGAGAATAAAAGGGAATTCACATCATCCTTTTCTCTTAGGCTGTCCCTAATTGCAAAGTGCTATTATTGGAGAGAGGTCTGAATGTACTCCAAACTTTTATTTCCTGCCCTGTTTCTCAGGAAAGATGCTACATTTGATTTATTTTTTTCCCCCCTTCTGGCAAATCCCAGTTTCTCTTTTCACTCTACAGGAGAACACATTCCTTAAAATTTAGTACTTGAATACGTGGAATTAAAACCTCTGCTTGGCCATTGTGAAAATCACAGTAGCCATGAAACATGAAAATCAGATTTGTATGATCAGATTTTTGGCATTTAGTTTTGTTGTTCTACAGCATTTCACAAATACAGTGAGCAACATGCACACTTCCATATAGCTGGGTCTGCTGTGCTGTACTTGCTATAATTTCAGTGGACTCCTATTTTCTCCTGTGGAGGAAATGATCACTCCAAATGGACTTAGGATAGCTTGGAGAGAAATGTTTAAATAGCAAACTGCACTGGCTCTGAAGGACAAGGAAGTTCTGGGGAACTTACTGGAAGTCCATGTGTTTAGATACCACAGAGCTCAATTGATTTCAAAAGAGCTGCCAACTAATTACCCATAAGCTGAGTGTGGCTCTGAGTCATCAAGCCAGGATCCCTGTAAAAAACCCAACATCTTAGATCTCAGCAGAGGTGTTTTAAAACCTCATAATACAGGGTGAATTTTCGAAGTGGTTAGCCTGCATAAAAAGGATTTGACCAGATACTCCTAGTCAACATTGATCAAATCTCTCCAGCTTGTACCATGTTATCTTCTCTCACAAAATAACCCTTTGTGTAATCAAGGGTTGTTTTGCCATTGGAAATACTATTTCTTACCAGTGTGCAGCAAGGTGATCCCAAAAGCACTCCTGCTGTAGCAGGCTGTCTCCTAGAGCTGCCTCTGTGCTGTGGCCTGAGGGTGCTGGTGAGTCAGCAGAGATTACTGGTGCCATGTGCAGGGGGTGGAACATACCTGCCTCAGTGGGGAGGGTACCTGCCAGGTTTTTCACAAGCCTGAAAGACTGTGAAGTAATCAGGAGCAAGGGGAGGGGAGAGAAACAGAGAATGCATTGCCAATAGTCAGTAGAACTGATATCTCCTGTTCTCTCTTCACTAGGATGTGGGGTAATCAAGTTGGAGATGAAGGAGCAAAGGCATTTGCAGAGGCCCTGAGGAACCACCCCAGGTTAACCAACGTGAGGTAAAACACCAGCAGAGCCAGGCAGCTCAGTGTAGTGCTGCCTTTTCCATCCTGCTGTGAAGCAATGACTCTTCCCACCAAGTGTTGGCTTGGAATGCCATCTGGTATTGCAGCCTTTGCTGTGCAACCGAGAGGTCCCTGGTGCAAGCAAGAGGCCAGACTCTGTCAAAAAGCCCTGTGCAGCCTTTAGGCAAGTTAAAAATACCACAGGACTGGCATCCTTTCCTCTGTATGCACCTCCTCCCCTCATGTTGCAGAGTTCTGGCACTTGTGAAGGCACATGGTCAGTGGGTGCCATTTTGATCTGGGAGCATTAGCAGAAGGAGGCACCAGCTGTCACAAATCGGGTTCCCAGTGAGCTCATTATTAACAGTTTTGATTGAAAAAGTGCAGCGGCTCTACCAAAGAACTTTTTAGGCCATAATATGTTTGGGTAGGGGCTGGGACATTCTTACATTTGGGCTCATCCTGTGCTCCAGTGGAGCTCCACCACCACACAATCAGTGCTAGTGAGATGTCCTCCTCACTGGAGTTCAGGGATGGATCTCAAATCAGCCTTCTGGAAGCCATAACAGGTTGGAAGCACAGCAGAAACCAGCAGTGTTAAACAGCCCATTCCCTTCTAGACTTTCAAATGCTGGCCAGGGATTTAAAGATATTTTGGAGTCCCTCCACACAGCCGGAGCACTGGGTTCATGGTGACCCTTTCCATTTGTCTCCCAGTTCCACTGGCGTCCATGGGGAGGGAGCAGGCAAGGCTCCTTAGTTTCCCCACAAGGTGGCACATGGCACTAGTTTCTTCAGAAACACTCTGGGAGTTTGGGGATCTCTGGAGAGTTTATTGCTGCCACTTCAGATCCAGGGATTTCAGAGCTGGTGCCTTGTCCTCTTTTCTGCAAGCGGGTAGTGAAGCTTAAAAATTAAAAGCTGAACAGGTGCAGTGACCTAGATATATTTAAACTTAAAAGCCAGCTGAAATAGCCATCTTCCCGTAATTGCACAATCCATCCAGACGCATCAGGCTTGAAAGAAAACATTTTGAACTTGAATCAGAGCTCAGGGTTCTCAGACAAGAGCAGATATGCTGATGAATGTGTTTGCAGAAATAAAGAGGAGTAACTGTGCTGTCTCGAGCTCGGGTTTGCTGGCACTTGTGCAAGGTGAATCCTCTGCTCTGCAATGTACTTGCTCTTGGCTTCATTTCTTATCTCCCTCTGGCTAATCTTGCTCCATGACTTGAATTCATAGTAAGCACCTGTGGTAGCTTTATGTGAAGACCAAGGGAAGATAATCCCTACTACATCAGTTTACTTTATTTGCCATTTTTAGGCCCAGTCATGATGGACAGAGAATATCCAGTTTAAGCTGAAGCTAGGAGGCACTCATGCCAATACATACTTGTGCCATTGCTCTATTTGGTTCCCCTTTCTACCTTTTTTGAGGCCTTGCATTATTTTGAGAGGGGAGATGCTTTTTGAACTCCAAAAGCCCAGAACATAACTTTAACTGGATGATTTTGCCAATGTCTATTCAAAGAATGAAGAGCAGACGAAGAAATATTTGTGGTTTGTAATGGAAAGCATTTACAAGCTCATCTCTCCATACACAACAGAAGGTGGTGTATTTGGAAGAAGAATGAAGTATTCAGATACCTGAAGGACTTAAAAGACAAAGTGCCCAGTTCATACAGGGATGACAAATGCAAGTAAAAACCTGTTTACTGCTAGGCACAATTCTTTGTCCTTGTTAAAAGCCTCAGCTCTCAAAGTTACTGGGCGTCAGCCCCACAAGCACAAATCACTGACGGCTAAACCTTGTGCACTCAGGCTGCAGCCTGTGAACTGCTCTCACTTGTAAAAGTTTTAAGGGCTCAGTGGTTTGTGAAGAATGTGAACCTTTGAAACACACAAATGCTGAGCTGTACAACCGGGAAGCAGATCATCCAGGATATTCCCTTGTATTTGGCAGTGGGAGAACCAAGTGGTGCTGCTGCTTAAACATTTGTATCTTTACTTGGCAGTCTCGCGTTCAATGGCATCACGACAGAGGGAGGCAAAAGTATTGCTGAAGCCATGCAACACAACAACTCCGTGAGGATATTCTGGTAATTGACAGTGTGGTCCCTTTCTCCCCTGCTTCCTTTCCCAGAGCAAAATGCTGGTTTATTTCCTCCAATCCCTTCGCCCTTCCTACTCTCCCCTCCTCCTTCTCTCCCTCCCCTCATCCCCTGTGCTTTCACTATCAGCAAGCTATAAGATATCCCTTTGGAAGAATGTGGACATGAGTAGTGGATCAGCAGCAGGTGTCCTTTGGGATATATTCCAATGACCCAGTGTCATGCCTCTCTCTGCTCCCTTCATCTTGTTTTCCCCATCTTCTCTCCTTTCCATCATCTGACGTCAAGTTCTTCGTCCTCAGTTTTTGCACCTCTTCAGTGTTGTCTGCACTGTACCTTTTCCCACTACACCTCATCCACCCTTTAGACACTAAAGCATCATGAGAAAGTATCACTAGAACATTGGCAGAGAAATAAAGATCGGATACTCTTGTCTCCTTTACCTCCAGGGCTTCTCTTCAATATCTCTTTGTGTCCAGCCTTTACAAATTGCTCAGGGCAGGAACAGCACATTCCCCTTTGGCTGTCTAAAGCTAAGTCACAGACAAGCTGCAAAAACAGGGGGCTGAAAAATAATGTCAACATCCTAAGTGAACATTTTCTCTCCCACTTAGGTTGACTAAAAACGAGCTGGATGATGAGGCAGCAATGAGTTTTGCAGAGATGCTGAAGGTCAACAAGAAACTGGTGCATTTATGGTGAGTTACATTCCAGAGTGGCACAAGCTCTTTGGCAGTCACTACATTAAAGCTTCACCTTCCAAGTCTATGTAGGTCACAGTAACAGCTTCTGTGCATGGTCTGGATGCAGCTGACTGCTTGTAGACAGTTCTAACGGGAAGTTAATAAAGCTGCTGTCTAGCATTTGGAACCTGCTTTCATACAGGGAAAAGCTGTTTCTGGTAACTTTCAAACTAATGATTGATTTCAGCTCTCCTGAGGGGAACAGTCCTGGAATCAAAATCAAAAGTTTCAAAGAGAAAAAACAAAACAAAACAAACAAACCAGACCAAAACCCCAAGCAGACAGGTAGAATAGAATAAGGTTATTTCAATTCTTTCTGTTTATCATCATGCTACAAAAGTAACTCTTCAACCAAGAACCTACATGACAGACACTTAAATACATGTCACATTTGCCTGATGCTTTATTTTTGGGCTAGCAATACACTGATGCTGGACACTCATCTCCAAGGCATCAATCCCCAGGAAATCAGGGATTATTTCTAGCAATCACAATGAGACTTTTTACACTTCTAAGAAAAAGCAGTGTTGGCTTTTCTAATCCAGAGGTTGCTAATGGATGGGTTGGGCAGATGTGAGCTGTGAAAAAAAATAGCCATCCATTCATTTCAAGTGATCAAGGGAACATCAGACATGGAGTGCCTTTACATGATTTACAAAGACTTGCTGACCGCACTCTAGCACACTCACTGTAGCATGCTGGCTGTCATGGGTGCCAAGTACTCGTAGCCTCTTTTGAAAGCAGCAGAAGCTGTGGTGCCCATCACCCTGAAAATGAAAAGGCGGTGGGGGAAGCACTCGATTTCTATGTGCACAGCTGCAAATACAATTCACTGAGCAGTTTGAATTCAGAATAAAACTTACCCTAGCCAAAGCAGGCATAGCAATTGAGATAAATGTCTTTGTCATGGCTCAGTATTGTCCAAGGGTGTCTGCCAGTGGACAAATTTATATCCTACTTTGTTGATTGCACCAGTGGATACCTCCAAAAGGTGGTGACTTATACAGACAGTTGAACTTGAGGCCAAGTTACAGTCTTTTTCCCATAGCTGAAAGATTCTACTGGATCCCTTTGCATTTTGATTGGTATACCAAGTACAGAAACTCCTTTAGTGGGAATGCCTCCTTCCCTCCCTCCCTAAGAGACTGTTCAATACACTCCAATTTTCAGCCTCATCCTGAATCCTGAGGGATTCATGCAACCAGTCACATGGAATGGTACAGCTATGGGGCTCACCATGGTAGACTGAAAGGTGAGTACTGAATTAAGCTAGGCTGATGAGTATTTTTACACTCCTTTGTTCATCTTTAGCTAGTGGGATAGTCTACAGTGGTTTATAAGAGTTACTTACTGCTTCATCAGTTTCATTGCTTGAGGATATTATGTATGTTTTTTTTTCTTCCCTAAGCTCAGATGAGACATAATTTATAGCTGGTAAGTTGGCTTCACTGGGACTTGCACCTGCTCATACCAGAGTCAAAATCAGTTCTTTTATTTTCAAAAATCTCGTTCTTGATTTTCAAAAATCTTCTTGACTGGAGGATTTTCCAGCTTCTAGATCATAACTGCTAAAACACTAGGCCTGCATGGAGTCTATACTCAGAATTTTCTGTACATCACTTAAAAATATCTCACAGTCTTCTCAGTAAAAAAGCAGAGCTGAGAGGTTTGTCTGTCTCAAATACCACAATCCCATACCACTAGTGAACAGTTCACAGGAGAAATTTGTCAGCTGTGTAATTAAAATTGCTCAGTATCTCCAGAATGCAACCACACACAAGATTAAAAGGAAAAGATTAATACTCTGAGCTCTGTTTCTGAAGGTGCATGTGGGGCATTTCACCAATACTGTGTACCATTCTCGCAGATAAAATCACAGTCATTTTCTTGGGGCAGACAGCTTTGCTCCTTGATGTCAAGCTGAGCATAGGTTGTGCATGTGCTGCAAATTAGTTTGCATGTTAGATTGACTTGAAATGCTTTTTTTTTTTTTTTAGGCTTATCCAGAATCAAATTACAGCCAAAGGGGTGAAGTGCCTCAGCGAAGCTCTCAAGGAGAACACGACTATTAAAGAAATCTGGTAAAGGTCCCTTTCTCAAAGGCTCACTTTGTAAACTTTCCTTCCCCTTAAAACCCTACTGGCCTTACTACTTCCCAGCCTGAAAAATTCAGAGCAAGTTTATGTGAGGCAGGGGTTGTAGTTCCAGCTGTGGATTTCAAACAGGAAAAAAGCCACTGCCATTGAAACATTTCCTTGCGTGTTATGAATGTCAGGAAGTTTTCTTGGTTCACATCTGTCTGCACCACTGTTTTGCAGAACATGTGTGTGTGCAGAGTCAGGACCTGAATTTATACACCAACTTTTGCTTGTTGTTTTTATTTTTAAACTCCTGAACATGTTCATGCTTTTCAGGACCTAAATGCCAAACAAGCAGGAGATGGTTACCTTTAATCAGCATTACTTAGTCTGGTTTGCAGAGTTTGTGCTTGGATTTTTTTGAGTGGTGCTCCAAACATACTGAAAGTGCTAAGCTACAAGGAGATTAACTTTTTGTAGGATTTGTTTGTTTTAGATTAGGTGGGCATCACATAGTGACACGTGTACATTTAAGGCAGTAAGCCAAATACCACATTCCTTCCCTCACCTCAGGCAGCTCAGAGTCAATAGAACTGAGCTGGTTTTAGCACTGCTGCTTTATTATTGAACATGAAATTTATTTTTAAATATATGTATTTGTTTTAGTGAAAGGACACTGAATTCTTGCTTAGAAAGACAGTGACTCACTGTCTGACTAGTGTGTTCCCTGGAGATGTGGAAGAGGTACATTTTTTCAAAAGCCACTGTCAGCTTTCGTCTACAGAAGAGGCATCAATTCCCCCTCAGATCATTCTGAATCTTCAGACTGAAATCTGTCTTTTGATTCTGGCCTGAATGTTCAGAGGTATTTATTAATCCAAGTAATTTCATAAATCTGAATGGTTTAATGGATTTCAACATTTCTGAGAGCAGCACTTACAAGGGTGTAAGTATCAGCGTAGATTATCTTTATGTAGCCAGAATTGAAAATTTTGCTATCGGTCATTTCACATTAATAATGCCGGAGCACTTCACAGAATTTTCTTCCCATGTTGTCATGGAAGACACAAAATGCTCTGGAGACTTTAAATGTTTTTAAAGCAGCCCACTGCATGGTAAGAACCTTTGTGAACTACGTGCTGCTTGCTGCAATGCCAACAGCTGGGTTTCCAATGCTGAGTTCAGTTACTGGAGCTCAGGTGTGTGTTCAGGTTTTATTTCTGAGGGAGAAGCCTTGTTCCTTGGATGTGCAGCAGGAACAGCAGTGCTGTATCCGGCCTAACACCCATTCCCACTTGAGAAGCGTGCAACCCATGTGGCATGGCAAACCTCTGCACCAAAAAACCTTGGAAAAACAGAAGATGGGCAACAGTCACTACCTTATTTTCATTCACATCCCTTTTGTTGTACTCCTCCAGCTTGAACGGGAACCTGATAAGCCAAGAAGAGGCCAAAGCTTTTGAAAATGAAGAGCGGATCATTTGCTTTTGAATGAGGACTTTCCCATTCTGCCAAGTTGGTGTTAACAGAGGTGACTCCTACACTTGGACTGCAGAGTTTATTAAGGCATAAATCTACAGTGCTCGTGGCAGGAGAGAGATACACAATAAACTGCCTTTTTATGAACACACTGCTCCATCCCTTACCCTGCCTGTTATTCTTAATCCTTTTGGTGAGTGGGAAGTTGCCTGGGTAAATAATTAATGTTTGTTCGGTGCTTTGAAGATGAAATTCAAAGTGTTAACAGACTAAATCCACTGGCAGCTGTATGCATTTTGATAACTGAGTTTAGATCTGTTCTGTACAGTGATGTAAATAATCTCTTATTTATATACATAAATAAAGACACACAAGTATACATATGCAAGAAAGGGTGCAAGCTGCACAAACTCCACCAGCTCTGAGTATTACCTGCCTCAGAACTAAAAATGAATATATACTCAGCTTTACCAGAAACAGTATCTATAGTAGTTGCTTGGTGTCAGCGTTTTGAACATGAATTCCTTCAATCTGCCAGAAATTAGGTCCCTATTTCTCCACTGACTACAGGCATCGTCATAGACACTGCGCTTTTTTTTGTTGGGTTTTTTTAGATGGGTAGAAATGGATGCTTCAGGCTTAGGTTACTTTCAGTAACCTTTTTTTCCCATATTGAAGCCAATCCATTTTCTTTCACGCAACCAGAAGTCCTTGCTGCCATCACTGTAAAACCGTAACACGGGCAGTAAACCACTTCTGCTTCAGATTTCCAGAGGGCTGCGTAGAAACGGCTGCCTCCTGTTTCCACAGTGTTTGTTCTGGGGAGGGGGTCTGGAGGGAAATGTGAACAATTAATTAGCAGGCTGTTCACTGCCTTGGCTCCTGGCCTAGGCACCGTGCTGGTGGCACTACACCAATATCACGTTGCCCAGCATCAGTGGGGAGAAAGGACGATTGAAAATCAACTGCGTCAAGCAGAAATCCCTTCTCCCAGCAACAGGCAAGCACACAGGAGGATTGAGATTGGCTTGGAAAGCTTTTAGTCTATGCTTGAATCAGTGGACAGAGCAAGGCAAGGGGCAGTAGTAATAACAAGGACCAGCAAGAAAACATTATCCTCCCCCAAATGATTATTGTTTAGGGAGTGTAATTTTGGAGGCTTTAAAAGAAACCAGTTAGCAAAGGAATGGGGGATTTGATTATTTTTTGTGGGAGCTTCATAAACTCAAACTCTGCCCCACAGTGTAGGGAGTCGAGTTTGAGTTTATAAACCTAAAATGGAAAAGTGTGAGCCATTTTCCTTCCTTCTCCCATGTTACCATCCCCCTCACCAAACTCTGAGAAACAATTCTCCAGCTGCTGACTAACCCACAAAATCTTGGTAGGTTGGAAGAAGAATCTCCAGTTAAAATGCCAAACCAGTGAACCCTCACCTCCCCATCTCCCAAATCTGCCCCATGAAGCAAAGAAAATGCTCGCTTTCAGGTCAGACCTTCTCCATTTCCTATGTGGTAGCAAACCTTTCCCAGCCCTCAATTCTGTCTACTCCCTTCAGCTCCCGAACACATTTTAAAATACTCATAGGGCTTCTCACAAAACCTGCAGTTATAAAGGAAAAAAGGGAAGAAAACCAACTTAGTTATTTTTCAGTGGCTTTTCCTCTGTGCCTGTGGTATCAACACTGATTTTTCACAGGGAGACAGATGAGGTTTTTCAACCATGCCAGAGGGAACTCAGCTAACTTGAATGATTTCTGCACCTGAGCCATTTGTTTACTGAAGCAAAAGGGCACACAGTTACAGATGAGCTGGATTTCAATTGCCAAAACATCTGCCAAAGCAAAGCCTTTAAAGACTTCTCAGTGACTTTAACAAATGAGAGACTCATGCACTTTGTCAAAGTGTGTTTTGCCAGCCTACTCTGATGGAAGGGAGAAGATACTGGAGTAAGGAAGGGCCCTCAGCAGAAGTGTAATTTGCCTATGTTTGAGGAAGTGTGCTCCTACTTTGCTCTAATCACAGAATTATTTGCTCATTTACCAGGTAGAAACTACAGTTCCTGTCCTCATTTCACTAATTGACTAAAATAGCTCTCCCCAAGCTTTCCAGTGCAGTCACATCTGCCCCTTTTTTGGGCTAGAGCAGCCTTTGGCATTGTTTGTGGTGACAAGCTCAGCCCTGTTGCAAATCTTGTTCCATACCTGCCTGTTACAAGCTGGGCATCCAGGGACAGCAGCATTTACAGGGCTGCAGCAACATTTATGGGTCTGCAGCAGCTAAATGCAGCCTCAGGGTAAGTGGTGGCAGGATCAAGCCCAGCTCCATGTAGGACAGAGTTTGGCACTGAACAAGATTACAGAGCCAGTCACAGCCACTCCTTCCAGAGGTGATTTTGGGCAGCAAACGTTTGGACTGGGCTGAAGGTCTGAGCACAGCTCACTCTGGGTTTGACAGAACCAAGGGGTTCTGTCACAGCATCCTGCTCCCAGCTCACCCAGAGCAGGGGGTCTGCTTCACAGAGCACCTCACAGCTCTGGGAGTCATGCTGGCAAAACTAGTTGCTGCTCTGGGAGCAGCCAGACATGCCTTGTTTATCTGCCCAGCATTTCTGGCTGAAGCTCTTGCTAGTCTTACCAGCCTGTTTGTAAGGGGCATTGGAGCAACACTTCTGCAGCTTGCAGTGAGAGCCTTGTTTACTCAGAGACAACTGTAACTTTTTAAGATTTGTTTGTAATTTGCTGAAGCCTTCTCTGGACACTGTGTCATGTTTTTCCACTCGTCCACTGCGATAATAAACAGCTTTTTAAAGAAGAAGCTGCCTGCAAGTGCTCGGGCTTTGCTGAAGCCCTGTCAAGCAGATGCCTGGCTGGATCAAGATGGGACAGTGACACTGCAACTAATTCTGGCTACGGACAAGAGACAGGAGCTGCCACAGCTGGAGAAGGCCTTTCACAGCTGCCACAGCCCACAAGGGGCCACAGCAGCAGGTGCCAATCCAGTTAGGGGCAGCGAGGGAAAGCACAGTGGTGCCTGAGGGATGTGTTGCAGCCATGCTGTGCCCCTGTAGTTGTCCTGTCACAGGGACTGCAGGAGCTCTTTGCATTTCCACCTGCTGCTGCTGGGGGCAAAGACTCGCTGGCTTGAGGTGTTACTACTTGTATTTGGCTGGCGCAAGCTGTGTGTGTTTACTGGTGTCATGAGCAAGGGAGCCCTGCTCCAGTCTCACACTGCCAGGTCCTCAGGACAGGGTGTTTGTCCAAGCCTGGTGTGGCTCACTTGGTGTCACACGTGTCTCCAGGTGCCAGACCACAGTTTATGACTTGCAGGGTGGTGCAAGGCCATGCAGCCTTTGCTCTTCATCCCAATCCCACCATCCCATGCCAAGGGGTCGTACTGATGCCGAAATACAGCAAGACACCCACACCTGCTTTTCTGTAGTTTCATTTTGCTCCCTTGCCTTGTTTTCAGCGGACAAAAAACACTGCAAAGCTGTACAAATGGCTGCAGTCAGGCTGCATCAGAGCCAGGTGAACAGCAGTGAGGGATGGGTTTGCCATGAGAAAGGAGAGGTCACTGCAGAAACTGCTTGGTTTTCAAGTGATGGAACGAGTAATCTCAGCACGAAAAATCTGCAGCTGTACACAAAGGCCTTAACAGCTGCTTTAATAGGTAGAAAGAAAACAGCAGGATTCTGGTGGATGAAAATGTAGGCCAGGCTGGGAGCTGCCAGCTGCACTCAGGGACTCTAAATTTACTCACAGGAGAAGGTTTCTCCTTGCTTGCTGGAAGCTCTCCGTTGTTCTGTGGGATAGGCCAGCCTTCTGAAAACACAGTGGAGCAACTGGGGCAAGTCCTTCCTCCCTTTCCAGAGTGAGAAGAAAAGGTGAGAGGATGCAGGGAGGGCCACAGGTGCTAGGGGAGCCCCTCTTTCATCCTGGGAAATTGCTGATCGAATGCCCTGTGAATCTCAACAGGACTGAGGTCAGCCAGTATTCATTCTCCACTCCCAGAGGTAAATGAGAGGTGATGGCACGAGCTGCAGACATTTGAAATAGCTGCCCTCAGGTATGTAGGGGGATGTGAAAACAGAGATGATGTCTCAGAGAAGACGGCAGCTTCAGCTTCAGTAGCATCAAGGCATGAGAGGTCACAGAAGGTGGGTTAAGGAATAAAAACTAGTCTTACTCAGCCAGGGGCAAAAACTACAATCATTGCTTTACACTGGGAAAGCAGGAAATGTCCTGTGCCTTTTGCAGACAGGGAGTCTCTGGGTGATGCACTGGAGAACAGCAGGTTTTGGGCAGTGCTGATGCCACCTCACCCACATGAGGTCAGCACCCGCAGGGCTCAAGCAATACAAAAATGGGTGGCAGCACAAAAATGCCTGCCACACAGAGGGCCTGCAGCTGCTGCTGGCACCAGGACTGCTGGCAGGGGGGCTCCCAACAGCCCCAGGAGGCTGCCCATTGTGCAGAGCTGGTCTGAGAAAGGTGCAGTGCTTGCACATCCCAGCCCCCGCACAGGCAGCTGGCTCAGGAGGTGGCTGCTGGTGACACGGCTGAAGGGCCACTTCCATCCCTGCAGCCAGCGGCCGTGCCCCACAGCAAACCAGCCCTGGTGCTCAAGTGTCCCCTTGCTCCCGTGGGGCAGGGAGCCAGAGCCCCAGCTCCAGCAAACCCCTTGCACACAACTGAACTACGCCCAGCCTCTCCTGTCTGGGGATTCCCCTCATACACCGAAGGCAGCCACTGAATTAGCTGCTAAAGCCTCGCAAGCCGGGAGACTTGGACCTCACGGACTGCAGCAAATGAAGCTGTCAAGCTCTCATGCTCCCATTACCTGCCAGACACTTTAATCCCGAGTTTAGCAGATGTTAATCCTGGCCCGGGTGACTTGTGAGGAGGCAAGCTGCTCCCTTGAGAAGTCACCCGGGTCCGCAGGGGGAGGGAGCGGCCGAGAAGACCCCGCTGCCGGGCGGGGTGGGGGCCCCCAGGGCGGCCATTACCCTCGGTGACAGAGCCCGCTGGGGCTCGGGGAGAGGCCTGGCAGCTTCCTCTTCCTTCTGTTTGAAGCCCGCCTAAAGGAACAACTAGGAGGGAAGGGAGGGGGCAGGTTTTGTTAAAATGTAAACGCGTGTTCAAACAAAGCAATCTGTAAACAGGAAGGAACCAAAGTAGGGCAGAAGCTCGACGCAGAACATGGTTCCGAAGATAAGGGGCGAAGTGCGGAGAGGCGCAAAGCACCTGCAGTTCCCGGCGGGCTCGGCTGAGGCCGTGTCCCTGCGCCTCAGAGCTGCCTCCTCTACGCTCTCGCCTTTACGAGGAGTGAGTCATCTTGCGTCAGCTGAGGATGGGCTTTATGCAATTATTTATTTATGTCAAACCCTCCTCCCCGCCACCGTGCGTCCCTGATCTCATCCCCCCTCAGAAAACAGATGCTTTATTACATGAGGGCTGAAAAACTCCATCTCACTTGGCTTTTGCTGAGGCTCCTTGTTTCCTGGTGGCTGGCTGGCAGGGAGACAGAAGAAGCGAGTTGCACAGCACCTCACAGGCACTGTGCTCTATGGCCTTGTTTTGCTTTTTGGACACCAGCACCCCTCTCCCTGCAGGGTGGGATGGAGCTGGGAGCCTCCTCTGCTGGGCAAACATGCTGGGGGATGTTTGCAGACACCAGCAGGCTCCAGCCTGCACCACCCTCAGGCACAGACATTGCTCAGGTGCCCTAGCCTCAGAAGAACGAGACCTCCTTACAGAACAGGGCACTCAAAAGCCAGGGAAGGATCTTCCCTGTCTAGCTCCTGCTGCTGCAGGGTATTCTTCCCACCTTCCTGCTCTCTTTGCTGCAGGCTGTGTGTTGTTTCCCTCCTTCTGCTAAAAACAACACAGCATCCAGAAGTGGACATGGACCACTGGCTGTACCAAACAGCGTGTGGCAGCAGTGCCAGACACACACACACACACACATGTACAACATCACCATCTACTGCTGACAGTTCCCAGGAACACCCTGGGGCCAGCAGAGCATCCCAGTTCACCCTACAGGACAAGCAGCTTGGGGCAGAGGTGGTATGTCCCATGTCCCAGCCATAGGGAGGAAGGTAGGATGTGATACCAAGAGATGCCACTAATTTAAATTTGACACATGAAATCCTGTACCTACTGAACTGGAATGATTTCCAGCAGATTTTTCTGATGCAAAGCCTAACTCAGCTGTAACTAGTTATTGATTGCTTCCATAACACAGCTCAAGACTGAGGAGGAAAACACAGAAATAACCAGCAGTTAAGGAATTCAGGCTTTCCAGAAGGCAGCTGGGAGGAGCGGCTGGGGAAGTGGGGAGGGGTGGTGGAAAAAAAGTTACTCTAACGAATGACAGGAACATGTTCTTCAGTTATTACATCCAACTGTTTCTGGGTGCAGAGTTGAATAATTCATGCATTAGAACTATTCATCTCCCGCAGAGAGAGTTGTGATGGTCCAATTGTCACTGTGCTTTAGCAATGCGTTCAGCTACCCCTGGCCACACCAAAAGGCTTATCTTGAAAGTGGAACAAGCAAGGACGGACACACAGCTGTGGGGGAACCTGTGCCATAAATCCATGCATCACATTCCTTCAGCAGGTATTTCCAGCCTGCACAAGTCCCCCTGGCTGGGAGCAGCACCTGAGAAGCATCTCCTGCCTAGAGAGTAAACTCCTTTCGTTTTCCCCCTCATGCTCCACATAACCTTGATGAAATGCATTTGGTTTTACTCAGAGCACCCACAGCTCCATTCCCAACTGGTGTAGGGGGAGAGGTGTAAAATCACACCTTCCCCGTAGCAGACTTACCCTGTACACTATTCAAAACCACACAGCTCATCTGTGCTCCTGTCCTCATCTCACTTTACACTCAGCACTAGGGCTACAGCTCCCCTGCTGCTGCCAGGCCAGGAAGGAAGGTTTGGAGTGGTCTCTCACATGCACAGCTACCTGCTGCAGGTGACCTGACTTGCAGACCTGCAGCCACTGCCCCAGGAGAAAGTTTCCAGGCAGTTAGCATCACAGTGCTCTGCCCTTGCCAGGATGCTCCACTGGAGAACAAGTTAACATCCTTAGAGGCTCTGGGCAGAGATTCCCTCCTCTAGCAACATGTCTCTGCAGGAGCCTGTTATAGTAGCCTCCTTCCAGCGCTAAGGGACAGACGAGAGTGCTGGTAACCATGTCACTTAAAAAAAAAAAATCACCTGGAAGTGTAAGGAAAACTGTGCTTCAAAAGATTTATTACATATATTTGTACATTTTTACATGAATGGAATGTTAAACATACAACCTAAAAATCAATAAAAAAATATTTTCGTTCATGATTATGTACTGGCAAACCACTGAAAAGAGTACCTTAGAACAACTTAAGTCAACTTGCAATCATACTGCTCAATTAAGAAAAAAAACCCAAAAAAAACAAAACAAAAAGCAAAACAAACAAATATGTTTTACATTTACATTAGACATTGCAAATTACATTCCGATTTCTGCTCCGGATAATGAAGGTATCTTGTCCATTACCACTGCACGAACAGGTGGCATTTCAGAGGCTAGCATGGACTTCCCTCTAACTCACTGTGGGCAAGGTTAGCTCTGTAGGAAGAGGCATATAAAAAAAGGGAGCACACACTCTGCTCCCTACCAGCAGGTATCTGCCAAAGGGTAGGAAGAACCAGAATAAGATTTGTAATCAAGGGATAAAGGTTAATGCTGGATCACCACTCATACAGTGCCACACTGCAGCTCTTAACATGTATTACAAGTAGTTTTTATGTAGTTGCATCCCCTCTACAGCTAAGCTACCTCCCTTCTTCCTTGAAAGTTATAGAGCTTTGGCAATATCAGCTAGGGGAGAATTCTTTCCTGGATGGTAAGAAATATTCCAGCTTCATCTTTATATATACAAGAGCATGGAATTAAGCTTTGATGTCTCTGCCTCTTAGAATTTCACACCTTGAGAGCTTGTGACCAGTCATGTTTAGAAATGTTTACTAAGAAATATAACATATCAGCATTAAAAGGGACAGATTTGAGGGAAAACAAGAGGAACAGGATTCAGCAACAGATTATGTTCTTGCAATGTTGAGTTACTTACACTTGAAACTCTGCCAAAATCGAGCAAATCCTATTTATTGTTGCAAAATCTTTGCCAAAGCACAGCCAAGGGCAAAAGTCTCTCAAACAAACACACATAGATTAAAAGCTGCCAGAAAGATCAGTGAGTGGGCCGGCTGCCTTCTACTTCTTGTACACTGGCAACTTATTAGATCCGAGATAGAACCAAGTCCAGCCTTTTTCAGGTGCAGGATATTCCTATGATGGTTTACCTGAGCGAGTCTTCAACAAGTAATAATGCCCCACAGTGAAGTCATTTTACAGCTTATCCCATCATCAGCTCTGATATACTAACTGAGACATGACTTTACAGAACACAAGCAGCTTGGGAAGCCAGCCTACCATTGTGGAGTAAGATAACCAAATGTAATTTGAGAGTATGGAGTGGGCTGTTTTTTTTAACCCCCAACAGGTTAAAACATCTCCAGCTTGATTTTAGAGGCAGGTTAACTTATGTGGAGAAATGGAAACATCACAAATTTTCCATTCAGGAAATAAATCCTGGACATAGTTCTGTTGTGAATTTCTCATGCAGAGCGTTTTGAATGACAAAAGTTAAGTGGTAGGAGCTGCATGAAAAAAACTCACACTTGGCTGGATTGTAGGAAACCCATAACAAGCCTTCTCTTACAGTTACAACCTCTTACATCACTTTTGCTGATGCCAATGGAAAGCCTATTCATATGGGAATATGGCCTAACATATATCTATCTTGTCTTCAGCTAGGCAGAGAAGAAATTGATATTAAAGTGACTTTTAAGCTTGGAAGGGTGGAAAGTGAATCATCAAATATAGCACTCATCAAAAAAAGAGATAATCCTCCACTGGCAAAGGTGAGCTGGAAGATCCCATAGTAGCACTTCTGCACTCCCAGGCATGTGGTAGTTTCTCAGCAGGAAAGTCCCAACTGCACAGCAGAATTAGTACCAACTTTGCACACAAATACTCTTTCAATACAGGAAAGCAGCTAAAAGCCACAGAAACTCAGAGAGATCAGATACAGATCACTGTACTGATCTCAGTGATACAGATCACTGCCTGTATCAAAACCAACATGTTTTGCCACCGTTTACTAAGAGAGAATAATAACATCCAAGTGCCAAGTTCCTTGCTTATGGTGGAACACAGAAGAAATGGAGCAAGTTTCTAAAGCCCTCACACAGAAAAGGCAGTGCACTAGAAGTGTTCTTAAGCACTTCTCTTGTATTAGACATATCCCTCCAGAAACACCAAAGATCCACATTACTGAATAAAAATCATCTTTCCCATATTTGCTGAGATTTCAGTCTCCTGGGAGTCTGTTTTACCAGCTCTCCAGCCTTTCAGCAAGGCTTAATTAAAAACCCAGTGCTCCTAAAATTAAGATGTAGGATAAATGTGTAAATTTTGAGATTCAGTCATTAACCCCCTTTACATCATAAGGAAGAAAGCAGGGAAAAAACCAAGGTCACAAGTATCCACCCACATTTTTGTACATCACCTACATGTTTTCCATTCCAAAACACCCCAGTACACTTAACCTTGATTATGACAGCTAACTTGACTACAGATAAGACCATCTGGTTTTGGCTTTATCCCTCCCAAAAATAAAATACCAATAATTTGTGGTGTGCTTAGAATTTTTGCTTTTACATCCCACTCAACTCATTGCTGAATGTCCAGACTGAAAGAGAATGAGCTACCTCCTTCCAAAGAGAAGCATTATTATATACTGACTTATAAGAGCCAGGACAAAGGGTGCCCTGTGCTGAGAGCAGTCTTGACTCCCTTGTTATTGTACAGGGTATGGTTATATACAATCCAACTCACAGCCACCTCCACCTTTGAACTTCAAAGCACGAGTTGCTACTGAAGAGACGTGGGTATGTTACAAGTTCAGAAAAATCGCACATTTCAAGACAGTGTCAAATCTACTCCTCCCCTGCTGGCAAGCAGCATGTTTATGGCAGACCTGAGTATGGGAATTATTTCACACCCTTACATACTTAGGGAAGATATAGGGAGATGACAGAAAACACTCTGAAACAGCACAGAATTGGCAATCTCAAGATATTTACAGGCAAAGAAGCATATCGCACCGAAATAGAAGTTATTGCTTCTTGTGGACAAGTGTGGTGTTCCTTGTTTGAGACACAGGACTTGTTTGGTGTTTATTTCTCCCTTCTGAAGCACAATGAGTCGACACCCTTGTGAGGACGTTTTCAAAATGAAGGTGTTGTCTGTGACTAGAGCTGTGCCTACAGCATGGTCATCACCAGCTGATGGTGACAGAAAGCCTACTTAGGTGAGTTTCCACAGGTGTTTTCAAACCCAAGCATCCCTCTCATGCTTCCAGGGTCATTCCAGGCTTGGTCTAAGTTACAGGTTTCAATAGAAGAAAACCTCCCATAGTCTTTCAGAAGAGACTTATGGATACCAAGAAAATCAAACTAAGGCTGACCTTGTATCAGTTCCTCAAATAATCCAAGGAATTGCTGCTCTACTGTGCTGATGGCAGCAGGGATGGACTCTTGCCTGCAAAAGCATCACCAGTGTGATAGCTAGTGCCCTGCTTTCCCAACACTGTTCCTAAACATGGGACAATAGTCCCAACTGCTTGGTCTTTAAATCAGCTACTTCCATCTGAATATAGAAAATGAAGGGCTTTGAGGACACAGTAAGTGAACTAGAAGTATGAACTACCAAAACTGAGCTCAAGTTGTAAACAGATTTTTGTTGTATTTACCTACTTAACCCTCAAGCCAAAGACTATCTATGACCTCAGAGCACAGGACATCAAAACACTGACCTACACCCTTTACATGACTACAGGTGAGTTTCTGTAGGCATGAAGCCAACAGTAAACAGTAAATCAATGCAAATGGAAAAGTTTTACTTACAGAAGATATCAGGAGTTTAAAACATTGGGAAAATGGGCCTGCAGGCAACACCACTATTTGAGTATTACAGGTGCTGTAATTCCTCATCCCTTCCCTCCCTCCCTCCCTCCCCCCAAGATAATACAAGGCAACACAAATATTCTCATTGAAAAAGGACTCTGTACAGGGAATGACTGTACATTTGATGTGACTACAGAATTGAACGTGTGACAAAATGATTCTGCTCCCACTGAAAAAGAGAAGTCAGCAGGGCCCCATAGCTTACAGCTTATAGCTTTCAGCTGAAACCAGTGATGCAAGCCCAAAAGTGTAGAAACTGCACTGGCAATTATGACAATTATTTAGTTTGGACTCCTTTAGATTTGCAGCATAACAAAGGCATTTTACAGATCAACATTGAGGAGAAAATGTTACCCAGGGAAGAACTGTTCTTCAAGCAAGATGGGAGAGTTTAGGAACATGCACTGCACTTGTTCTCCAGATAGCAGCAGTTGCTCCTATTCTTTGCCCTTTTTGATATAAATCACAGCAGCAACAGAGAGAAATGTGTACTTAAACAAAA